>JBBGBA010000020.1:605000-781369 GCA_038088335.1 Mesorhabditis sp. LJ9110
CTGATTGGTTGTTTTGTTTGCCGCCGGGGGGATACTATAACGGCGAGATTTCCGCAAAGGCGCCGGCGTTGGCGGGGTGGTGGTCCCCCCAGGAGGCTGCTGCTGCTGCTGCTGCTCCTCCCCATACCCCTCCTCCGCCCATTCGTAGGGTAGCTCTAGCCTAAGCAAATCATAGCTAGCTGAGCTGCGATCTGTTGAGACCCCGTTCAAGTGACGTCGTTTTTACGCCGAATTTCGCACATATATCGTCGACCTCCTCTAGATCAACCAGATATCGGCACGCGCGTTTCGTTTTGGCCCCGGTGTGTAGCTTAAAGGGCTAGTTCAACTTTTGGAGCTTGGGCTGGTACCTTGGGAAACTATGGACGTAGCGATACCGCACATGAACAGTCCCTCATTACGACAGCTATAAGCTAGCGGGGAAATATGATAGGCTCAGATACAAAAACGCAGAGAGGATTCGCCTCCTGGCCGCGGCAATTCTTTTACTTTATTGGCTGAACTAGCCCTACGCTGCCGCTTCGTGGGTTGCTTAAGGGAAACCGCACCAAAACCAGTGCCGAAATCCGTGTGGTTTGACACCCAGGAGGCTCCGGAGCGGCTGCGGTGATTTTTGGTAGGTCGACGCTGATCCCACCATGCCTCCTTGTGCCTACTTTCCAAGGCCTCCATGCGCTCGATCGGGCACCTTCAACACGTCGTTCGGTTTGCATCTGAAAGAGCACCAAAAATAGTACCGAAAACAGTTTCGTCCGAAACCCGGAAGGCCCTGGTTTAGTTGCTAGAATTTTTTGAAGTTGCAACTGGGCAGCCCCCGTCGACCAGGCCTTCCAAGGGCGATTCTTTTATGGAACTTGACGGGATTACTAAAAAAATTTGCCCCCTCCCCCCCGATAATATCACAGTACCCCGGCCATTTTGTGCGCTTTCAGGCTTCAATCAAAAAGATTTATTCGATGAAAACATGGACCAGGAAAAATGCAAAATAATAAAAAAAACGTGAAAACGTCAAGTTGCAAATGATATATATGTATTTCGACGCTTCATGTGTGGTGGTAGAATATGGGTGATGAGGAGGGGGAAAGCCTTGAGAATATCGGCAATCAATCAAGTATGTCGTCTTTGGGATCAAGAGTGGCCACTGCAATATACAAAATTGCAAAATTAATAAAAATACAAAAATTACAATTTAAAAATTACAAAAATCGGGTTGAAAGTGAAGCGCGTGGATTGAATGTGGAGGGGAAGGGATGGGAGGGGGCGAATCACCAGTTTGCGGGCTTCACAAAGTTCACAAAGCATCTCGGCTCTCTTTGGAATTACAAGAATATAGATAAAAATTGTAGAAAAGCAAAATACAGTATTACGTTACAGTACATATTTTACAGTATGCTTTTTACGGTTCTTAGCAACTAGCGAAAATTTGATTATGCTATTCGGGGGGCGAAATTGAACAAATGTATACAATGGGCGAATCGGGAGGGCGGGAGGCATGCACCATATTGATCAACATTTTAACAGGCGTTTTTCGCGATTTTGCACGGTGTCCATAGGAGCGAAGCGTATTTCATGGCGTAATTGGATATTCCTGTTTTTAAAGATCTTCCAAAAATGATAGCTCAAAAAAGCATTGCATTACATTGTGTAATTGGTTCAGATTCCATGAAAAATCCTATTTTTTTGATTTTGCCAAATATGCAAATTTTAATTGCGTAACCGGTTAAAGCCACGAAAAATTAGATTTTTTTCCGCAAATTTCAAAAATTTCTAAGTCCGTATTTTTCAGGCGTATTTCATCGCGTAATCAGTTCAAAATAGTAAAAAAAAACAGTTTTTTTTGCCATTCCCAGGATTGCTACGCGTGTTTACGCGCGTAATCAGTTCCGGATCTCCACGCGACACTCCAAAAACACCCAAAAACTGGCAAAAACGCCCGAGTTTCCTGCAAAATATGCACAACACAACAAATCGCAACTAGTCGAATATCACATGTCGAGTTTCATTGAAATGTTTGGTTAGAATCGGGTGGATGGGGGGATTTGTAAATGGGATTTTATAACGTTTTAAAGGTATCTTAGCGTTACAGGGTTTCGTATATAGCAACGTGGCGTACGTATCTGCTGAATCTTGGATGGGAAATAATGATAACCGTCTCTGAACTGAGCCGCACAACAATATATATCGATCGACAGGGGCGGGGGCCTATGAACTATCTAAGAAGGGGAGAAAGGGGACTTCAGATACCACGCCCCCTAGCCGAACATGACCTACTGTATCTCCGCTCCCCATTGTGCTACCGGGTTGTAAAGTATACGAAAATGATCGCCAGAACATGACGAACATTTTGGTATGACTTACTTACTTGTAGGCCAAAAGGAAGCCGAGATACGAGAGTTGGACGTCGGCTGGTGGGGGGATATTTGCTGAGGAATATGGCTAATTAATGAATGCGGGATTTGTGTAGGAGAAGTTGAGGAAGGCCTCCGGATCGATAGATGCCAGCAGGTTCTTGTCGTGAATAGGGGTTAGGGCAGCTTTTTCGGAGGTGAAGTCCTCGTCGAAGTTTGACGCGTCATTTGCCGATTTCTGTAATTTTTTGGTTGGATGGCGTGAGGGACAAGCCTAAACCGAAGACGAACGAAGCCAAGCCTAAACCTTAGCTAAGCCTGGGCTAAGCCTGGGCTAAGCCTGAGCTATAACGCCTAGTTAGGCCTGTTAGGCCTAAGCTAAGCCTAACCTAAACATGTTGCTCAGCTTAAGCCTAAGCTAAACATAAGCTAAGCCTAAGCCTAAGCTTAAGCTTAAACCAAAGTCTTAGGGATCGATGCTGAACTGCTCCAAGTCCTCGTAGCTGAACTCACAATATTGGGCTTGAAGGGCGGTTGCATCTGCCGCGCCTCGAACCGCTTCCAGTCGACGCCGCGGAAGAAGACGTGCTGTCGGATGGGTCCATCCGGACATTCCGGCATCCCGAGTCGAGTGTTCGGGTTACGGTCGAACAGCTGTAATTTGGGAGTGATGATTCGTACCATCAAAATATGACCATGAAAAATTTATTTTTTTTCAAATTTTCTGCAGCGTAATTAGTTGCGAAACGTACCGCTGACAAGCACTTTGCCGCCTCTTTGGAGATGCTCTTTGGGAAATAGGGCCTCTCGTTGAGAATCGAGTCGAACAGCTCGTCCTCGCCCTCACCGTGGAATGGTGATTGGCCTACCAGCATTTCGTACATCTGAAAAACGTACTTCTTTTTGAAATGAAAAATAGGAAAAAAAACGCGCTAAATACGAAAATGTTGTATGAAAATTAGTTTTAAGCTACGGCCGTATTTTTTTAGATAAGCTAAAAACTTATTTGAATTAGCTAAAAAGATGCCCCGTTCTATGCAAATCTTAGAAAATTACAAAATTTAGGGTTTTTTTACAAGCTATGTTTTGAAAATTCGGTGAAAGGATTGGCAAATGAATTTTATAAAGCTGAGTAAAACAAAAATCTCAAATAAGCCAAAAGTCAAATTAGCTTACCAAAACTCCGAAGGACCAAAAATCGACGGCCTCGTTGTAGAGTTGCCCTTTGATGATCTGAAAATGTTTAAATTCGCTTTAACGCGTCGAAAATTTTGTTTGAGTTCTTTCAAAAATAACGTTGCACTTCTTCTATCATTAAAAAATTAAAATACCAACTCACCTCGGGGCTGATATAATCGGGGGTACCGCAGAAGGTGCTCGCCATCCCATTCTCGCGATTCATCTCCGTCTGGAAAAGTCGATTTTTAAGATTTAATTTAATGTGAGCTTTAGTTAAATGAGCATATTTTTATGAATTTTAGTAATTATTAACAACTTAAAGTAAGTAATTAGCATTTTTTTAGATACCTTTGCCATTCCAAAATCTGCCAGCTTCACATGGCCCTCAGAATCGAGCAGAATATTGTCCAGCTTCAGATCTCTATAAAAATACGTTAAAAGATTTTTATGATTTATTTAATTTAGATCCTCCAAAATGGTGGTTTTTGATTTACCTGTAGATGATATTATTCGAATGCAAGAACTGGAGGGCGATGATGATCTCGCAGGCGTAGAACCGGGTACGCGTCTCGTCGAACCGTTTCACCTAAAGATCATAGGTAGAATCACGCACTAATAGTTGTACCTGTTGAATATGGTGCATCAGATCACCGCCGTTCAGGTATTCCATCACGAAGAACAGGTATTCCTGCAAAAAAATGGGTAAATTTGGGGTGAGGCTTAGCTTGGGCTTGGCTTAGGCTTAGGCATTAGCTTATGCGCAGGCTTAGGCTTCGGATTAGGTATTGGCTTGGATTGGGCTTAGCTTATGCTTACTTAGGGTAGCTTAGCTTATTGGCAATCTTAGGCTTTTGGCTGAGCTTCGGGGCTTAGGCTTGGACCTGGCTTGGGCTTAGCTTAGGCTTAGGCTGAGGCATGCGTTGACTTAGACTTAGGCTTAGGCGCAGCGCTGGCTTAGGCTTAGGCTTAAGCTAACACTCACATTCGTCTGAAAGGAACAGAACATTTGGCATAGGAATGGGCATTGAGAGGCGAGGATCAGCACCCGTCGCTCGATATATGTACACTCAGTGTCGTCGTCTTCTAAAATCCCAAAAATCGACAGTTCTATTGTACAAAAACGTACCCAAAATGACGTCCTTCTTCAGGCATTTCATCGCGTAATACTCGGCTTTTCCCTTCAGTTCGACGAGCAGCACCTGCAAAATTGGAAATTACGCGTTGAGTCCTAAATAGTCCATTTTCGCGGCAGTGTTTAACCGATTACGACATCAAAATATTTTTTCTAGAATTACAGTGAGAAACCCCGGTTAAATCTAGACTTATTTAGTCGATTACGCGATGAAACCGTCGGGTTACGTTATGGAAACCAACCTTTCCAAAGGATCCCTTGCCCAACACCTTGTTCATCGTGAAGTTGGCCAGGTTGTACTTCTTGTCCCCACCCGTCCACAGTTCTTTCACGTACCTAAACACCGTAACTCGAATCAATAAATAATTCAGTATTAAAATTTGCGCAAAATGGACACAAAAATGGTTTGCGAAGCGAAAGGGAGAAGGTGTTAGTTGCCTAAAAATATATATAATCGTTTAAAGGAACCGGGGAGGATGGAGGCCAGCCTAAGCCCAAGCCTAAGCCTGAGCCTAAGCTAAGCCTAAGCCAAGCTAAGCCTCCCAGATCCCTCTAAAACGACGCAACGATACATTGACACATGGGCCGTGACAAAAATTGAAGCTAATATTCATAAAAATCCGAGCAGGCGAAAATGGTGGCTTTCCAAGAGTGATAAATTTGCATAATTTTTAAAGTAAATCAGAAGCGCAGCAAAAATTATTTTGGATTTATTTTAATAATTAAAAACAAGAATTTAAAATCGATTTACTTTAATGTTGAAAAGCCTCCATCGCCTGCCAGATAGATACATTTATAATAATAATTATTACTGGACAATACCTGGACACCCGGTCCAAATGAGAGCTCGATCTGATTTTGGGGTTATGGTATATAAATATGAAGATGGATATCATTTTTCAAATCAATATTGTATACAAAAATACAAAAGTATACAATAGTATACAAAAAAAGACAGGACACTTTTTACAAGGAAAATTTAGGGTTACGGTAACATACCCTTTTTGGGCCATCCCGTTGCCGGCTTTCCCGTTCTCGCCCAGGCTCATCGACGACATGTTCGGTACGCTGAAAATTGGAATTTGGATAGGCTTATTGTCGTTATTAATAAAATTTGCTTGTTTTAAAATGTTTAGAAAAAGCTTAGAAAATCGAGGATGCTTGCCCGTCCCTTTAAAACATGGAAAATCTGCTGTAGAAGTGTCGACATCCCTTTAAAAGCGCCCTCCATACCTATGATGCGGGTGTTTGCCCTGCTTGATCTCCATCAGCGCCTCGCTCAACTGCTTCTGGTTGACGCCGCACAGGTTCGGGATCAACTTTTCGCATTTGTGATGGCAAGCCACGTTGCATACTGCAATTGGGTGTATAACGTAGCGTACTCAATTATAGGGCTAAGCCTAGGCCCAAGCCTAAATAAAGCCCAAGCCTCAATAAAGCCCCTTGCTTCCTAAACAATCTCTGCTAGTTGCCAACAAGTCTTACAAGAAGCCAAAATGACGCTGGCCGGAATCGAACCCTCGACCCTCCGCTTGACACTCTAACGCTCTACCGATTGCGCCACGTGAATCCAAAACTGGTATTTAAAATTCCATAACTTTATTAGCTGCCCAGTCCTTTTAAAGGCAAAGTAGCGGATCTAGTCAAAAAGCAAGAAAAATGCTGCGGCCAGGATTCGAACCTTGACCCTCCGCTTGGGAAGCTAATGCGCTACCGACTGCGCTACTGGTAGAAAATCATTTTTGGTTAGTAAAATCCATAAAATATACAGATTTTTTATATTTGTTTCTATTCAATCTTAACAACCTCATTGTGTACCCACCTTCACATTTCAAGCCCTGCTTAAAGAGCCCGTACAACATCGAGCCGCAATGGTCGCAAAAAGTGGGGCTCTTAAAGTTGTAGACCTTGAAGCGATGCGGGATGTCCACTTTGAATCGCTCCTTCAGCGCCTAAAAATTGAGCATTTAGAAATTAGCTAATCCCCATAAAATTCGCCTCAAAAGCTAAAAAGCCCCATCTGTATCTTTACAAAATAAAAAAGCGTGAAAAGTAAAAAGAGGCAAATTATGGCGGCAATTTAAATGTATATATAAATAGCCGGGCGGAACCTTGTATTCGGCGATGAAAAGATCGGCAAATGCCTGCAATTAATTCGTGCAATTTTTCTCAGGATGGAAAGTGCTTTTAAATATAGTTTCTAAAGCTTTTAAAGTACGCTCTATGCTAGATATGGTAACTGTCATTTTTGTGAATTCTACGGTATTTTTGACTAACGTTTAAAGTATCGTATTTAAGTTATATTGGTCATTTTTTGCTTTACCTGTGGATGTTGGTTCGGGTTTTCCTGATTAAATGCTTAAATTACGTTGCTTTTTTCTACAGTAGGCTCGAAAAATTTTAAAAATTGGGAAAATTTTTGCAGTCCTGATTTTACCTCAACGTCCCTTTAAAAGTCCAAAAAACCCCCAAAAAATTTTCCAATTTTTTTTAATTTTTTTTCATAAATTGTCGGTATTTTCACATTTCGAATTCCAGGCATTTTTGAATTATCGCCTTTTGAAATTTCGACATTCGGAAATCTCGGCATTTTTGATCGCGACATCAGAAAGCCTTTCCGGTTAACTTTTCGATCCTCAAATAACTCGGCTAGTCTGCCCCCTTATGCCTACCATAGTCTCCTTTGTATTCTTGGCCGATCCGGGGCATTGTGTCAACAATTTGTCGTGACATTTCTTGTGGACGGAGGCCGAGCACAGTTGGCATTGATAGCCCTGCTTGTTCAGACCCCTGAAAATTCGGGTTTTAGGGGGAGTGGATGAGGATGATGTCGCCCTCCCTTTAAAACCGGTGGATTTCTTCGGATTCAAAGGGAGCGTGACATCAGAGAGAGAGAGAGAGAGTGAGATAGAGAGTGAGAGAGAGTGAGAGAGAGAGAGAGAGTGAGCTAGGGCGAGAGAGAGAACCGATCCCAAAATGCTTACTTACCACATAAAATCGGAGCAGAACTGGCAGAAGGTGAACTGTCGGAAGAACGTGGCCACAAATTGGTGACCCCGGATTTCGTGGACCTGAAAAAAAAGTAAATTACGATTGGTAAAATTCGGCAAGTTTTTAGGGCACTTTTTAGGCAATTGCTGTTTATCTAGACTGCTGAATTACCCTAGAAAAATAACAAAAATAGTGGCAGCTGCTTTGAAAGTGCAAAAACACAGAGAAAGGAATGACCGTTGTTTTGTGCAATTCTCGAATGAGTTCTGGAATCCCTAGAAGGGAAGAGGCTTGTTGACCAGATATGGGAAATAGAACACTTTTCGGTTATTATCCCGAAAATCGCCGATCTTAGACCCGGGATTTTCAAGGGGATACTGTAGAATTGGGTCATCCGGGCCGGATAATCCAACATTTTCATCGAGATAAAATGGGGTGTCGCAGGGCAATATTTTTCTAAACGCCCTCAAAAGGCAAAAATGCTATTAGGCTAAAAGGAATTGTAATGAAATTGAAATATGGAATGTTTTAAAGGAGATGGAGAGACTGGGATCCAAAGCGAAAAAATATTAGCTAGACGAAAGAAAAACTTAAAACACAAAGTAAAACCTTTTTTAGTTGTTTTTCAGTTACAAAACGATTTCATTTTTCCGCTATTAAGCCTTGAAAAATTGGAAAAATGAAAATGCGAAAATGAAGAAATTTGGCAAAAGGGCGTCTTAGAAAAATCTCCAAAAACTAAAATATCTAGAAACCCAACCTAATTAAGGGAGCTTGCAAACTTTATATAGCTTACGTTTAGTTTAGCTTATCCTTATAATGCAATGTAGTTACCATATTTTAAAAAGTCTTGAAAATTGAAAAAATGAAAAATCGGCTCAATCAAAATCGGCTAAGACGTCTAAGTAAAAAATAAGGCGAAATGAAAAACCGGATCAATAAAAAAAGCCGCGAAATGACCGTCAATCCAGAAAACGTACCTTTGCATGCTTGATGGCACCACGACGGCGCTGAATGCCGTGTGGGGATCCGAAGCCACGCGCGTTCATCCCCTCCTCGGGTCCGATCTCATCCTGGTCTTCGTCTGCAATAACCAGATTTAATTTTTATCCAGCAAAACTAATTTTTAAGCTCAAGTTTCTGAATTCCCAGTTTCTTTAGATTAATGCTACGCTGTTCCTGGCTAAACTTTAATTTTTAATGCCGGTCAATATCTTTAAAAAATGAGAAAAATACCGTTTTTACTCATGTTTAATAACCGCACAACACAAAAACAATATAGACCCAAGGGGACGCCACTTTTTACATTGGGGGATACGGTACCATGCGCACGACATTGAGGTAAACGACGAAAATATTCGAGGGGATTACCACAACATAAAAATTAGAGAATTTTATATAGACTTTCCAGACTTTCAGCTCAAGCTTAATCTGAAGCTTAAGCCTAAGCCTATGCCAAGCCTAAACCCACGCCTAAACCAAGCCTAAACCAAGCCTAAGCCTAAGCCAAGCCTAAGCCTAAGCTTAACTGTAACCGTTTTTTGTTGAACGTGGGATTTCGATACGTGAGATAGCACATTTTGTGCAGAATTTTTCGCTGATTCCGAATCCGATTTCAAAAGTTGCGGACGACCTCACGAACCCGTAGCTCAAAATTCATGAAAAAAAGTTTTTCAGTGGACCCAGGCCCTGGATGGCCAATTTTTGAAATTTTGTGAATTTCGAGCTACGGGTTCGTGAGGTAGCCCATTCGACGAGCACGTTTTTTTACCCCTAGGAGTGCTGTATTTTATCCCACAAAATGTTCCACGAGTTTTTTATAAGGATTTAAAGTTTGTAATTTTCGGTCATTTGGGGTAGAAAACCGGCTGTAACTTTTTATCTAGAGGGGTTCCGCAACTTTTGAAAACGGATTCGGAATCAGCGAAAAATTCTGCACAAAATGTGCTATCTCACGTATCGAAATCCCACGGTCAACAAAAACGGTTACAGTAAGCCAAGCCAAGCCTAAGCCTAAACCAAGCCCAAGCCTAAGCCTGAGCCTAAGCCTAAGCTAAGCTTAGGTCTAAGCCTCAGCTTAAGCCTAAGCGTACGTCTCACTTAAGCCTAAGCTAAGCCAAATCCTAATCACCACCCAAGCCCATCCCATCCCTACCGGTCACGCGAAACGTACGGCAGCAAATTACGATTCTTCCTAATCACCACCCAAGCCCATCCCATCCCTACCGGTCACGCGAAACGTACGGCAGCAAATTACGATTCTAATAATTGTAGCTTACGACCTTACGAGTGGAAATAAAAGCTGGCGCGAAATGTCGAATTCTCCCTCCCTCCAAAACTCCCAATTTAATTTGACTCCAAGCCTATTTTATTCATCGCCATTGAAAGCCGAGGCGTAGCTGTCGGGCTCAAAGCAGAACTTTAAAAAATCAGGGCACAAGCGGAGCCAGAATTCTGCTAATGGAGGCCGAAGGCCGTAGAATTAAAATAAGAGATTTATAAAAACGTGGAGGTATCGATTTTTATAAATTACCCGAATCTGGCTTTACCCAAAATGTTCATTATGGGTAGTTTTCCAAATTATACACCCGGAATGCTGTTTCTAAACGTTTTTTTTTCAAATGTCGAAGAGAATGCGCAGAGAATTTCGAAAGCCAAGAATGCCGAAATTCCGATATGTCGGCATTTTTTTAGCATAGGATTTGGGGAAATTTTTCGAATGATTTTTCATGAAGTCTCGACACCATAAATAAGTTTCGAGTTTATGTTTTCAGCATCCAGAAATGTCGACATTATGAAATGTCGGGATCCTGAAATGCCGACATTGTAAAAATGCCAACATTCTAATCAGTCTAAAATGCCGATTTTTACCTCTTGCCGAAGAGCGCGCACTCTTCGCGCTCGACGTCTGCTTTTGAGGAGAGGCGGCGGACGGCATTTCTTCTGAATCGGAGACACGGTCACCATACGTATAAGAAGAAGGTTATAAAACAGAGCGTGCAAACAGGTGAGACGGTATATGATAATTATCTGTTAAGACAAATGTGAAAAAGCGTGGTTAGTTGGCGGGTGCGAGGTAGTTTTGGAGGTTTCTGGGCTTTCGGAAACTTGGTACAATTTATAAAAACACTTTTTATGACTTCTGCTTTTTTTTGCCTGCTTTTATCTTGTCAATTTGTGGTTTACAACGCTTATAATTGCATCCTACACAGTTTTTAAATAGAAAAAATGACAAATATGGCGAAATTTTTTTACTTTTTGCCAGAATCCATGAAAAACGGCCGTAAAAAGATGAAAAATTATCAATCAACTATAATAATTTTCTTGACGCGTCTGTCCGTCCGTCTGTCTGTCCGAAGCCGAATTCAACTCGAAGGGGAAAGGAGCTAGAGCTTAGCTCTCTTCGGATTCGGATAGAGCGTGGTCAGAAACCCCCAAACTGATAAAAAAATTACGAAAAACTTTTAGTTTAAATTATTAAAATTAACTTTGAAAGTTTTTTCCTTAGTAAAAGGGGTGGGGGCCCCTCTCCCAGGAGGCCACGCCCCCTTTCCCCTCGCCCCTCTTCCCCCAGGCCCTTCCCGCGCCCAGATAGCTTTTTTAAGTTACTTTAATACTTTTTAATACTTTTAATACTTTTTAATACTTTTTAATTATGTTAATTAATTATTTAAATCATCTAAAGCCATCGGGAAGGTATTTACATAGTTTTTGAAGGGGATTTCAGCCATGGGGGGTATCTGAAGCATCAGGAAGGTATTTAGGTAGTTTTTGAAGGGGATTTCAGCCATGGGGGTTATCTAAAGCCATCAGGAAGGTATTTAGGTAGTTTTTGAAGGGGATTTCAGCCATGGGGGTTATCTAAAGCCATCAGGAAGGTATTTAGGTAGTTTTTGAAGGATTTCAGCCATGGGGTTATCTAAAGCCATCAGGAAGGTATTTAGGTAGTTTTTGAAGGATTTCAGCCATGGGGGTTATCTAAAGCCATCAGGAAGGTATCGATGTAGTTTTTGAAGGGGATTTCAGCCATGGGGTTATCTAAAGCCATCGGAAGGTATTTAGGTAGTTTTTGAAGGATTTCAGCCATGGGGGGTATCTGCAGCCATCAGGAAGTTATCGATGTAGTTTTTGAAGGGGATTTCAGCCATGGGGGTTATCTAAAGCCATCAGGAAGGTATTTAGGTAGTTTTTGAAGGGGATTTCAGCCATGGGGGTTATCTAAAGCCATCGGGAAGGTATTTAGGTAGTTTTGAAGGATTTCAGCCATGGGGGTTATCTAAAGCCATCGGGAAGGTATTTAGGTAGTTTTTGAAGGGGATTTCAGCCATGGGGGGTATCTGCAGCCATCAGGAAGTTATCGATGTAGTTTTTGAAGGGGATTTCGGCCATGGGGGGTATTGATGGAGGTGGGAAAGGATGTGGTGGAGTGGGACATGTAGGGTAGTGAAGGCAGATGGTTGCAGTCGCGAAGCGACTGTAACCATCTGGTTTTTTTTATAACTTCTTAGCATCACAAACTACTCAAAACACCATAAAATATATAAATATACATAAATACATAAAATATAAATATACATTATTATTATTAATAGGCAAAAAACAATAAATACCCCCCGCTAGCAGACAAGTCCCAAAAATTTGATCTCCGTTTCGAATTAGAATACGCCATTTACCTTCCACCTACTAACATCTAACATCCACTACAGCGGAAACACACCGAGATTTGGCCAAGAAATCTCGAATAAAATTCGGCACCTCTTCCGACCTTCTATCCCATCCACTTTCTACACCCATCAACGCCTTTTCTATTCTCTATTCTCCTATTTCTATTAACGTTTTACATGGCCCAGAAGACGCCTCCGCCCACAAAGGGTCGCGCAGCCGCCGCTACCACCAAAAAACGGTAAATTGACGCCTGACTAGGGATGTTAGGGCAAATTAAATTATGACATTTAAACGGCGGATTTGAAAATTTCACAAATATAATTGTCTCGGCCAAACCAAATTGCAAACTTCTAATCTTCTTATTCAAATCAAAAATTGGGGTTCTTCTCTGTTAACGGGGGGGGGGGTGGGATTTTTCCACCGAAACGTTTTCCGCATGTTTAAATTATCTAGTGTTTTTATAGTTTTTTAGACATTGATCGTTAGAAAGCCAGCCCCCTTCCCATTAAACAAAATCAGTCATTTTATTTGAATAAGAGCCTTTTTATTTTTTGCTGCTAGGGGCGGCGCGTCGGCCGAGCCGATATTGGATGAGGTCGCCGGCACGAACAGGGAGAGGAATGGTACGGGTAATTTTTCAGGAATTTGTTTTCTATATAATTTTTTTACAATGATTCGCACGATCCAATAACAAGTTATGATGGATTTTTATAGCATTTCACACATTTTATAGCTTTAAAAACCTTATAAAAATTGTAGAATTCTCGGAAACTTCGACTTTTTGAGCAAGTATTCAAAATATCTTTTTTCGGGATTTTTTTAACAATCAAAAAGTACTTAAACCGATAAAAATGCATTAAATATTGGCAACAGGTGTTGTTGGGAAAATGCACAATCAGCCCCCGCCTAGGGCAGCATGGAAAGCACCAAAAACCTTGAGAATGCCGGAATATTCGCGAAATTTCAGCTAAAACGACGGGAGGAAGTAGGGAACAGACGGATGAGTCGCCGGAGCAGAACACCCAGAAACAACAAAATAGCGGCAAGAAGGCTGGCGGAGTCTCGGGTCAGACGAAGAAGAAGACGGCAAGAGCTGTCGCCAAGACCATCCCTTCAAATGCCGCCATCGACAAGTTTGTCCAGCACATCGAAAAGGTAACGTTGAGGCTTAGGCTTAAGCTTGGGCTTACCTAAGCTTACCTAAGCTTGGCTTAGGATTGAATTAGGCTTGGCTTAAGCCTAGCTTAGGATTATATTAGGCTTAGCTTAGGCTTAATTTTGGCTTAGCGCGGGCTTAGCTTAGGCTTAACTTCGGCTTAGCTTGGGCTTAGCTTGGCTGAAATTTCTGCGGTACTGGACTGTTAGCGGGGGTAGGGGAGCAACGATGCCCTCCAACTAAAAATTACCCCCGCCCCCCAGGCTAACAGTCCAGGGCCTAGACCCAGGCGCCGCATGGGGTCGACTTTCCCCACTTCCCGCCCCCTTTAACCCGTCTTGTTTAGATCACACCAACCGGAATGCTCGAAGAATTCGACGCGAACAAGACCTATCTGCCGTCCGTCATGAAGTGTGAAGCGGCGAACAAAAACCCGGAGAAGAACAAGTTTAAGGTATTAACTGAGGATGCTCCGGAATTAATATAACGGATCATAGGATGTGATGTGTCTGGATGCTACGCGTGTCGTCCTCCGGAACGATTTTGGCAACTACACATCGGCGGATGGCGACTATATCCACGCAAACTGGGTGACGGCAGACGATCTGGAGCGGAAATACATCGCCACGCAAGGGCCACTACCAGGCACAATCGAAGACTTTTGGAGGATGACTTTTCAGGTAGAGAGAGAGAGAGAGAGAGATGGAGAGAGAGATGGAGAGAATGAAAGAGCAAAAGAGATAGACAGTGAGAGAGAGAGAGCCAGACAGACAGACATTCCCATTTTCAGGAGAATGCCACCAGCGTCATCTGCCTCGGCATGGCTAGCGACAAAGCTGGCTTCGCGGAGTACTGGCCACAGAAAGCCGGCGAATTCAAGAACCACGGCAAGATGTTCGTCAACAACAAGAAGGTCGAAACCGAGGCCAAAGCTCAACTCACCATCTACACGCTGGAGGTGCTGCCCGACGGCTGCTCGAACTCGAACGTCATCAAGCTGATCCACTGCCCAGGATGGGCCGATCAGAGCGCCGCCTCTTCCGGTCACTCGGCCATTAGCATTTTGCGGTTGATGAAGGTAGATGATCAAGCAAAAGGTGTTGCTAACTATCCATTTTTTAGGAAAGCGGCTCAGGAACTACGATCGTCCACTGTTCGGCTGGTATCGGCCGTACTGGCACCCTGATTGCCATCGACATGATTACCACTCGTCTCTTCAAAAATAAAGAAGTGACGGTGGTCGACGTCTTCAAGGAGTTGCGCAATTGCCGAGCCAGCGCCATCCAAACGGCGCCCCAGTATCTGTTCATCTACAGCACCGTCCTCGACTACATCAGGGTACCGACCGCCTTTGAGGAAGCCAAAAATCTTTTAGGCGAAGGTCGGCGTCAAGTTCGAAGCGGCTCGCAGAAATTTCTACACGCAGCTCGAGAAATTGATTTGATTTGAATGATGTGAATGGTGTAATTATTTCCGTTAATGATCATGTGATTGAATAAATTCGTTTGGTTTGGCGGTGGTGGGGCGGGGGAAAGGGAACAACTACAGGGTCTAAAAACGAAAAGCTTTTCGGCACTCGGTCGGTCGACTTTGGATTTTTTTCCAGCGACGAAAACTCGAAATTACTCGCTCCACAAAAATATTTCAAGCAATGGCTAACAAAGAAACGAGCAAAGTAGAAGGTTAAATTTGTGGGTACTTTCCTGCTAACGGGGGTTATCAGAGTAACTAAAATTTTTCAAAGATACATCGAGACAGTGTTTATCGGCTTTTTTTACTATTCCTTCATGCAAAAATTTTACCAAACTGTCTCAAAAAAAAAAGGAAAAATATGAATTTTTCGGCCAAAATTTCGAACTTTTGAAACGTTTTTCGACTTTTCCAGTGGAAATCCTACTATATATAAAAAAATAGTGTCTGTGTGTGTGTGTGTGTGCATTTGCATGCAACTTCCGTCACCGTGTTCCAGTAGTATCTCAAGAAGGAAAGCACTTAGGGGTGTGTTCGATACGTCATTAGGTGCGTAATGGGCTAGAGATGACTGCACACATATTAGATTTTACAAAATATGATGTTTTCGACATTAAAATTAAGTTTTTCATGGAAAATCGGACACCCCACTTTATTAGGATCAAATTAGCATGCACCGGAAGTCGCGGTGGCCTATATAAAGCAACGGCGAGAGCATTTTTCATTTTTCGTCATCCGAATCCGGAGAAATTATGCAAAGCCAAGAATATCATTGGAGAAGACGGGGCCAGGGTTGAAAAGCCGCGAAGCGGTTTTTCAACCCTGGTATAGTTAAATTTTACTAAAACACTTATACAACCCTTACTATGACGTTAGACTAAACAATAAACTTGGTTGCCCCCCCCTGATAACGCCAAAACACCATTTGTGGAATATGTCTAGTTAATCGTACAAAAAAAATCGATATAAGCGCGTGGAAAAATTTATAATATCTGGAACAAAAGAAGAACGCCAAAAACCAGTCCGCAGATTACAAGCCGCCATTGTCTACCACCAAGATACGAAAAAAGGATTTCTTTGTTTACGCGATAAAGATTTGATTGCCGAACATCAAATGGACGTTTCTGTTCACTCCTAATTTCCCGCCTATTTCTCACAACTTTCTGAAAATCCCCCCTGCCGCCTAATCCCATCGCGCACAGACAATTGAAAATGCTCGCCCCGGCTGGTGTTTCTTTATTTTCGCGTCTTCCCGGAGAATGACGTCTTTTGCAGAGATGTACTATCAATTCGGGGCGAGTTCGGACGAATTTGGATTGGTATAAAAAGCCAAAATTGAATGGAAGCCGGCCGCGAGGTTGCAGGGCTGCCGACCCGTCGGGGTCACCGTATTTGCACAGCGATGAAAAATTTCGGGGCATCTGCGAATATTGGAAATGGTGATTTTTGGATTATGGCCATGGGGATGCTGCGAAATTGGTAATAGTTTTTAGTATTTGTTGCTTAAGTCAATCTATGTGATGAAAATCTCGGTTTTTTATTACGTCATAGAAAAAAACGTCGCCGATTTATGATCTTAAAAATAGTTTCGTCGTATTTTTAGTAAAAATTAAACTATACTTCATGTGCAAAATCTAAAAATTTGAAAAATCTATAGTTTTCGTATTTTTAATCGAAGCTGGTAAAGTGTTTTGCGTTTAGGAATAGCAAAAACAATGTAGGGATTCGGAAACATTCCTTTAATTCGAACAGAAAAGTTAGATACTAAAGAAAAATGTGGGTTTTCCCCTGACAGCCCCGATAATGCCAAAGCTCCCATAGATCTAAATCTATCTCCTTTGCACATTATAAACAGATATAAAGCCAAAAATAAATACCATTCCCCCGGTTCAGAGCGCAAAATTTTCGAAGAAATGACCTTGGATCTCGCGACTCGAAAGTTGATCCCCCGCTGATTGATTAGGAAGCACTGTGCTGGTGCGGAAAAACAAGTTCCAGAAAATCTGTTCAATTTGGTCGCCAGAAAAATCTATAGAGTCTTGTTTTAGCAAAAGAAAACCTAAATCTCTTTCTAATCCACGCCCAAACTACCATAAACCAATAGAGAAAAGCCTTGGGCCTGACGACAGAATAGTGACGCTACCCGGAAAAAGTCTGTCTCCAGAACCGCTGCTCCCCCTCCTCCTACTCCTCCTCCTGCTCCTTTTTTGTTTCGAGGCCGTCCGCCGGAACGAGGCCCAATTTCTGGGATTGCCGTCCCGGGCCCCCCGGACGGGTGATAGCGATTTCCTCGCCGTTGGGACTCCTCTCCTGGTTGGGCCTCCTTTCCTCCCCCTCCTCCCCGAGATACACACAATTCGATTCGTCTTTTGCCGAAAGATGGACAGACCGGTATGTAGACAGACAGACACACAAAAAGACAGACAGACAGAAAACACACATACACACAAATGGCATTGGTTTCCGGGGAGAGGGCTGGGGGTGGGTTGGGTCGGAATGCAACCCCCAAACTAAAGGGGTACCTGGGGATTTTGAGGTTTGAAAAAGGGATTCTGGATATCATCCCGACACCCGAAAGTTCCGACAGCTAAAAAATAACTGCCGTGAAAAATGCCAACAACCATGATTCCGTGAGATAAAATTCCGAAAGCAAACTCCCCCGCGCCAGTAATGCCGACAGGCTAAAGTTTCGACAGTTAAAATACCGACAGTGATAAATGCCGAAAGCCAAAGTTTCGATGACACAATTCCCGAAAGAAATAAAACAATATCCGGCAAAATCCAAAATAGTATCGCGCAAAAATACATGTTGAGGGAGATCCATGGCCCAGCGGCATCGACATGTCCGATTGGCTGCTATTTACAGGGGCGTCCATGGGAATATCGGGGAATTCCGTGAATTGACTACCGCTATTTGTGGGAAATTCTTGGGACTCGGTTCCGGGAGTGAGATGAAAAATGATGACAAAAAAATTCTGGCCAGATTGAAAAAGAGTTTGCGCCGGGGTCCTGGTGTGTTAGTGGGGGGCAGGAGGATTTTTAGGATGTGTTGAAAAATTCCTTTATTTAACCTTCCTTACTGAATAGATTTGAACGCACTAATTTCGGCAAAAAGTCAGGTTTTTCGAAAGGTTTAATAATTTTTTGTATACTTCTCCGCCCACCTGGGGCTAGGGGGACAGAGGACTGAAAGAGGGATGGTGGGGGGCCCCGAGGACCCAGGTCTTCCCCTCCCCCACCCCCCACCCCCGCACCGAATTTTCGCTATGCCGAATTTCGCTATGCCGAATTTTCACTATGCCTAATTTTCGCTATGCCGAATTTTCACTATGCCTTTTTTCGCTATCCCGAATTTTCGCTATGCCGAATTTTACTTCCGAATTTTCTATACCAATTCGCTATGCCGAATTTTGCTCTCTACTACAATATTCTCTACTAATATAATAACTAAGATCGGCTGGGACTTTGCGGTGCAACAGAAAATCTGCTGCGCCTACGGGACCACGATCTGCCTGCGTTTTGGAAACTTCTAGGCTAACTCTAACTTTCTAGGCCCATCTATTGGAAAAAAAAACAGTAAAAAAAATTGGGAACATACCGCTTATCAAAATTGGTATGGCGAAGATTCGGCATGGTGAAAATTCGTATAAAAATTCGGCATAGCGAAATTCGGTATAGTGAAAATTCAGTATATGAATGGAACTCGTAGATGCCATACCTTCATGCCTCAGGGGGTAGGGGCCGGTCATTGGGCGGGTTCGGGGTCCCAGCCATCCCCTTTCAGTCCCCTCTTCCCTAGGGGGCCACCAGGGTGGGCGGAGAAGTATAATTTTTTGGCATCTGAGGACCAGAAAATTACATCAAAATCAATTTGTTGATTTCTTTAAGCGCTGTTTAGAAAATCTTAGTTTGCCCCCTGTTAAAAATAACCACCCCCGCTAAGGAACCAGACCCTAGGCAGCTTATGGGAAAATTTTATGGGGTTTTTGGAAAGCCGGATGCGCGTGGGTGTTCCAAAACTTCAAGGGCACTCGGGCACGCGATTCAGAATAATTCTGCGCGTTCCTGAACTCGCACACACTTCCATAGTTTTTTTAGAATTTGAGGAAAAGGCGACACAAAAAAACGCAAAAAATCTCTGGCCGGCCTATGCCCCAGGGGGATGTGTGTGTGGCAAATGATGAGCATTGGAGTATGATGGAATGGGGGCGGAAACCCATCTTTGAGATGCTCTCTCTCTCCCTCGCTCTCTCCCTCGCTCTCTCTCTCTCTCTCGCCTCCTTGATATACCCCATAAATATTTGCGGAATCTGAAAAAGCTGGTCGTCGCCATTTTGGCCGCGAGCCCATCATCGAACTTTGCCAAAACTCTCGATTAAAGGACCATTGAAGGCTAGTAAACGCTGTTGATCGTATTTAGGCACTTTTCGTCCTTGGATCTGAGGTTTTTTCTTTTTTTTTTCTGGCGCCCAACCCTTTGACCCGTGGTGTATTGGTTAGCTTCCAGAATTACCGGGCTCAAAGGCTAGGGTTCGAAGCCGGGCCGGGATGCAACCTTTTGCCTTTTGGCCCTGGATATTGCAGCATATTTCCTTAATATTTCCACTTGTAAGTACGGATTTGCTTTTAAAAAAATAAGGAAGCAACAGCCAATTTTCCACACCAATCCACCACACAGCACAGCACGCAAAAATCGATATAAAAATATTTATGCCTTAAAAACTATATAATAATAAATATCAAACTATATTATTTGAGTAGCTATGAGATTTTCATAAACTTTTTGCTTAATTTTTTACCTTCAACGGGTTTCGGGCGATCGGTGGAGTAGACGACCCGCGGTTTCGAGCGGGAAAGGCCCATTTTTCAGGTACGGTAGTAGGGACAGGGTTTAGGAAATGGGCAGCACCCGATCAGAATGAATACTAGGGCTCATAATCCGATAAATCGGCGAATTTATAGATTCCGAAAAATTCTAGCAGAATTTAGCGTGAATAGTCAAAATTCGGAATCTCGAAATTCCATAGAAGGCTCCCAATTTTTCGCTGTGAGTTTCCAAAAATGGGAGAGTCAATGCCGGCCGGGTGGGCCCCCCAGAAGTAGCGACTTCAACGTAATTAGGGTCCAAAATAAGGACGCCAGAAATTGAGGCAAGAGGCGAGGAATCAATTTTTCAGATTCCTCTCTTCTGTGGCGCCCCATTTTTTCCGCCATTTTTTTCGGGACGCTACTCCTTACACCGCCCTTCTTCTCCTTCTATTCTTTCCTGATGATTTTGTGGTGAGGAGGTGAAATTGTAGGGTTGGTGGCCGAAAATCTGGGGGTGAAGCCGATAGATAAATAGATGGTCGGGTTAATCGGCTCCTCAAAACACCGGCCCCCAATCATAACAGTGGAGCCGTAATTAAGAATCAGAGGGTAATACTGTTGAAAACATTATTAATAGCACTTTTTAACCGCTAAAAATCGAAACTTCCCGTTTGGTGGGCTACGCGCGGGTACTAGCGACGGGTGGAGACGGCGCGCACTTGATATACCTTGCCTAATCGGTTTCTCAAGCGTTTGGTTTCACAAGTTAAACTTGATTAAATCAATATCGCTTTTGGAAGAAGTCGACATCACCATAGTTTTGTGAGCTCCGTAGGACTACTAGCGACGCCTGTATACAGCGCGCACTTGATATACATGGTGTGATTAGCTTTTTAAACATTAAATTATATACTTAAACTTCATTAGGTAATCACTCTTAAAAAACCGACATTACTATGGTTTTTTATTTACGACGCGCTACTCTTAACATGTTGCAGATATCCATCCGAAGCGGTTTTAAAGCCCAAAAATCAAAAAATCAAGTGAATATCGATACCTCATCGTTAGAAAACATCGAATTACCCAAAGTAACGACACACACGTGCACATGCATTTTTTGACATGGTGAGATTCTTGGGAAATCTTTTAAAATTATTTTTGGCTATTTAACTTTGAAAAATTGATTTTTTTGAACGAAAAAATGCTTTTAGCGCTTCCCAATCAACTCAAAATCGTTTCGCGCGGTGCGAGAAGCCATATTCACGGGTTAATACAGCCCAGCAGTGCCCCCGAAAACACCGAAAAACCCTCGAAAAAACGGACCGGCGTTGCGTAGATGGCGCGTCTGGGCGAGGATGCGGCCGCTGGGCTTTGTGTTGATCCAGATGTGCGTGATTTGGTCACCCTTGCATTTGGAGACAATGTCCTGCAAAACTTGGTTTAATTTTAGATCAAAAGAATTGATTTAAGTTTTTTATCGTGTTGGTATGAGGCTAAACTGGTTCTTTTGCAATAGCGGGGGTATGGAAACTAATTTTCCTAATTTATTGAAAATCTATTTTAGTCTAAGCCCGAACTGACTGTCATTTAAAAGCTCAGATCCATAAATTATTTTTTAAAAAACCCTGCTTTCTAGCCGGCTTCCTGGCGGTTTGCCAAAAAAATTGCGGTAACTGGGTGAAATTCGGGCTTCTACGTCCCTTTAATCGATGACGACGTTGAAACCAGCGTTTTTGGCGTGCGATAAAAATGCTTTCGTTTTTAATTCAAAGTTCTGTATACGCTTAATCGATTACGACGTGAAAATCCAAAAAAACCCGGCCTTACCGGCCCTTTTAAACCATGAAAACATGAACCATTGAAAACTACAAAAAGCGAAAATCTAAGCCAGCAAATCGATGAAACATTTGGGTCTGCGGGATCTGCGGGGATTCCAAGAGTTCAACAGGGCCCACGGGGACACGGGCCCAGGTGGAGGGGCCAAAAGGCCCATCCGGATGGCAGGGGAGGGGGAAGCGCCAAAATGGAAATCAGCTCCCCTGAACACCTTTCTATCCCATGGACTTGCTTTTTCGATGTCCCCCCTCTCTCTCTCTCACTCTCGCTCGCTCTCTCTCTCTTCACTTCACCCCCTTTTTTTCACCAGCCCCCGAAAGCTCCCACCCACCCGAAAATCAATTGAGGGGGCAGAAGGCGCTAGCCGGCTGCTCTGGGCACTTGTCGAATTTGATAACGGATTTGGGCCCTAAGGGGGGAGGAAGGGGTCAACCCCTTAGGGCCCAAATCCGATGAGCTCGGCTGCGACGGCCGCCGGAATCGCATTTTCCCCACTCAGCAGCCGTTTTTTGAGGGTGAAAAAGAAAGAACAGATCCGCTGCCGTGGCTCAACTATCAGATATCAAGGCTATTTAGGGCCGGCGATCATTTGCAAAGGGTTTTTCAGAGAAAGCCTATAAAAAGATAAGTAGCTTTTCAAAGATCACCCCTGGCAAGCTAGCAGTGATCATTTAGGAGGGGACACTGGCAGGGATCGTTTGGGATGAGGCAGGCTAGCAGAAATCCTGGAGGAATTTCAGGGAGCAAGGTAAATAGGAGAGATCATTTGAAAAATAGCCCTGTAAAATTTAGACTAGCAAAAACCATTTAGAAAAAGCGGTGTAGCAGAGGGAGTTGAGGAAAACTGGCTAGAAGGCCAGCTAGCAGAGGCCATTTATTCTTTTCGAAAAGCTCTTTACTTGAGGCAGGAGCAGGAAGGGCAAACTAGCGGAGACCATTTTCGAAAGCGCTAACAAGCAGAACCCTTTTGAGAAATATCTCCGCGTAGGCATGATTGCAGAGATATTTCGATAAAAGGCAGACATGGCAATTCGGATCGGCCGAGCCGCGCGGCCGGGCCGGCGGCCTAATTTCCATAAAAAACGCGGCCCCCTACGAGCCGCCGTAATTAGTTACTTCCGGAAACGCGGCTTCGCGGCCGAGCCGCATTTTCATCGCGGCTGGGCCGGGCCGCCGCGGCCAAGCCGCAAACCGGAAGTAGCTCTCCTACATACCAAAAATCCGCGAATTTCATGCGAAATGGAAATGGAAATGAGAAAATTAAGGTTGTCAAGTATGGATATTCCTCGCTAGCAGGCTAAATACGCATTGCATCTCTGATTTACGTGCCGGAAGTACTCAAAACTCATTTGGATGCGGCCTCAAAAGCCGCGCGGCTTGGCCGCCGTGCGGCCTCAAAACGGAAAAAAGCCGCGGCCGCACCGGAAGTGCGGCCAAGCCGCGCGGCCCGGCCGCATTCTAATTTTTGCGGCCGAAAAAGCCGCGCGGCCCGGCCGATTGCCATGTCTGCCAAGTTAGCCGAGCTTTTTGAGGAAAGGTAGGCTAGCAGAGATTCATCATGAGAGAAAAGGCTAACCGGAAGTATTTGAAAATTGACTCTCCGAACACTCGTGCTAGCGGAAGTTTAAGGAAGGAATTCGGGCCAAAAAAGGCAAGCTAGCAGGGTTCTTTTGATAAACAACTCCGCAAAAGGCAGACGAGCAGGGATCATTTAGGATTCATTCCAGAGTGATGGGAGGGGTCGGCCGAAAAAGGCAGCTGTAATATTCATCCCCCCCGCACCTCGACATACTCGGGATGAACTCTGATGCTCCACGAGTTTGCCATGTTTCAAAAATCCCTAAGAATCTTGGCTAGAATGCCTAGGCGGGGTGACGCCAAAAAAGAAAACAAAAATGACGTGATTTTTCCCGGCGATTCAACCCTTAAAACATACAAAAACTCTCAAAATATGAATTTTCTAAGCCCAAAACCCTGAGAAAATGGGCAAAAGTGCAAGTCCACTCGTCGACTTTTGGTGTCTAGCGGGACGAAGGAGTGATGCTCACCTCTAACCGCATCGTGGCCTCGACGACGGGTATCTGGTTGTGCATGAGCACCACTTGAATTATCCGCCCCGGGGTGACGGCCGTGTCCCAGCAACTGAAAGAATAGGTATACTCAGGTTTGTACTTTCTAGGCCTAAGCTTTAACCTAAGTCTAAGCTAAGTCTAAGCCTAAGCCCAGGCCCAAAAATTTGCCTACCGTTCCCATTCCGGGTAGATCGTCTTCTTCTTCTGCACCAACCGGTACTCGCCTAAAGCGGCTGAGATAAAATGGTAAAAACCCTTTTTGGAGCGAGCTTGGGCTTACGGTAGAAAGGGCAGCTTTTAGACGCCCAAACTCGCTCTTCACTTGATTATTACACCCGAAAATTTAGCACAATTAGAGTTTTACGTCGCAAAGGTACAGTAGGCGAGCCGAGAGGTTTTGTAAGTTTTTTATTAACGCGAATTGTCTCTGCAAGCATGCCTACACGACTGTGCCGGGGTGAAGTGCGAAAAAGAATGGAATTTTTGCCGGCACGGTCCCTTTAAAGTTGCAGGTATGGAGGAGAATACGGTACCATTGATCTCGATCTTCTCCTTGACATTGACGGCAGCCACCAAATCACTGGGTGTACAGCCCTGCGGGAGTAGCTCGGCGGTCACCTAGAGGATACGGTAGATGAGGGGATTTTTAGGCAATTTAGGAATTGTCACCGCTATCTCTCTCACTCTCTCGCTCTCTCTCTCTCTCTCTCCTTTCCTTAAGCATTGAAAACCGACCTCAACCCGTATGAGTTTGAGGCGGCAGGCGCTCTCGGCCCGGCTCATCCTCCAGTTCGGGTCGACGGCCAATTCGCACTGGCCCTCCTCCACGGTGTCCACCTCAGCCACCTGGAAATGATACGGTAAGAAAGTGCATTATTGAGAATTCGGAAATTTTTTTGGGCAAGGGAAGACAGAGAGAGAAAAAGAGAGAGAAGAAGGGAGAGAGCGATAGAAAGAGAGCGAGAGAGCGAGAGAGAGAGAGAGAGAGAGAGAGAGAGAGAGAGCGATTCTGGGTGAAATCAAAGACGCCCTTCCCTATCTTGAAAACCCCCCGAACATTGCGACCAACAAGCCAGGTGCAAAACAGCTCGCTGCAAAAAAAAAGATTAGCTGAATGCGGACATTTTGGGCGCTGTGTTGGGCCCTTTTTGGGGTCTTGCCAAGAGCCCTGCCAAGGAGAGGCTGTGCGCAACACCGCCCGCACACGGTTACTGAACGGCCCCTGGGGGATATTGAGGGCGGGGGGGAGTGCGCGTATATTGGTGTGCATTGGAAAGTTGCGGAAAAGTTGTTAAAAATCGGGATTTAAGCCCTGTAAAAGTGACCGCATTGACTTAGGCTTCGTCGGAATCCATACACCAGAACAAATATGGACGAATTTTACAAACCTTACTTTACAAAAAATAATTTAAAAGATTTTGTAGTGAATTGAATTGGCAATAACATGTGAGTAACATCAACTCTAGACACTAAAAACAAGCTTTATCTGCCCGGAAACCCGCCAAAAAATTAGGCTAATTTCGGAAAGGGCGGACCGCCCAATTTCCTTGCCCAAAACAGTCACTCACACTCGATTTGGCCCTCGGGTGTGTCCTACGCCCCGGGCTTATCACCCTCAAAAAGTGAGTCAGGAATAGAGCAAACAATTAAAAAGAAAAATAGCCCTTTCACATCTTTCTGGTTTACTCCTATCTCGTTCTTTCTCTCTCACTCTCCTTCTCTCGCTCTTAATCCACTTCTCTTTCTCTTATGAAGCGGTTCTCTCTCTGTGTCTCTCTCTTTCTCTCTCGCTCTCGCCCTCGATCCCTCGCGCTCATAAAAGACGTGAAGTTCATCCTCTCAGTTTCTAACGTTTCAAACGAGTTCGAAATCATAATTCAGCGGTCATACTCCTCTTAAATACTAGTAAAAAATACTTCGAAGCCTAAACCAGAATTCCTAGCCGCATGGAAGTCTCCCACCACCCGGACGTCATTTTGGCTAATTGCCAATTGTCGAGTGGGGGTGGATGGGCCGCCAGCTCCAATCCACAATGATGGCCGCCAAAAAAAACAGGGCAAAAAGCGGTAGCCGCGGAGCTTCGGGGGACAGCAGAAAAAGGGACAAGCCAGGGGTGGAAAAGAAAAATCTTGCTGAGCCGGCTTAGAGTTCAGATTAACAATTGCTTATCAGCGCGCCGGGTAGTCCATGCAATGGGGGGTTGGCCTTTGGACATGGCAAACTAAAGACTAGGTCGCTTTTAAAGGGATTGGCAAGGGATTTTGAATGCTTCAAATTTTCTACATACCTGCCATTCCAGGTTTTCCCCCACGGCATCGCTTAAGCTTAAGCCTTTTTTTAAGTCTAAACCTAAACCTAAGGCAGGTCTAAGCCTAGGGCCTAGGCCTAACCCTAAGCATCATCCTAAGCCTAAGCCCTAGTCTAAGCCGAGGCGTAAGTCTAAGTCTAAGCTGATGCCTAAGCCTTGCCAATCTTTCAAACCTTTTTACAGGCTTGTCAGAGGCAACGCCCCCCTCTTACTTGACCTCCTTGAAGTAGGGCCTATTCGATTACGCGATGGAAAGGGAGCGAGTGGAGTACGTGTCGCGGCCAAGAAGTCCAAAAGTGACCGGCATTCCGAATTATTCAAATTCAAACCTCAATCCCTGCCGAACCTAAGGCAACAAATCTTAAGAGAAGGCCCAAAAAGCGCTCTAAACTAGCCACCACAAATTGGCCCGGGTGTCGATAATTATTTGTGGCTATAAGAGGAGAGAGAGAGAGAGAGAGAGAGAGAGAGAGAGAGAGTGAGAGAGAGACGCCAGAGAGAAACCCTCATTATTTTTCAGCTTCCATTTTGGGCCGGCTGAATGCGGTCTTTTTCCTAGTTGGAAATTATCCAAAGAACAGCATAACTTAAACAATTTTATTAAGTATGAATTTCAAAAGAACGGTTACACAGAAAGGTCATAAAATTCATAAACATCAAAACGAACCATTTTAAGCCTCCAAAAATGATTCAAGCGGCCGGAGAAATTTTGCTGATTCAGTGCGTCCGAAAATTTGTGACGAATTCGATGTTCGAGGCTATAGTGGCAAACTAGCAGAGATTTTTAAATTTTTGGAAAGGAACCGGTGCTTTGGTCAACTAGCCAGGTTTTTTTCGGAAAGGTACGCTAGCAAAAAGAATTTAGAAAAGCAGAAGTTGGCAGTGGTTCTTGAGAACAGGGCCAGCTAGCAAAGCTTCTTTAGGAAGGGCAGGCTAGCAGAGATCCATTGGGGAAGTTTTCGGGATTACTGAGCTGCGAAGCCATCAAAAAGCTTTCAAGGGGGGCCAGCTGACGGCCGTTACCTCGGCGAGTAATGGGTTGGCGAGTCGGGGGTTGTTGCCAGGTAGGAGAAGCTTAAGCCAAAGCCTAAGCCTAAGTTTAAGCCAAATCCTAAGCCTGAGCCTAAACCCAAGTCAGGCCTAAGCCTCAGCAAAGCTTCGATGAGAGGAAGATTACCAGCGATTCTTAAAGAATGAGCTTCTCTACAAGAGGGCGTGCTAGCAGAGACTTTCAAGTAATGTGACAAGCTCGTAAAGATACTTTAGGAGAGGGCAGGCTAGCAGAAATTTTTGAGGAATCAGGAAGGCCCCTTAAACTGCCCAAAAATGACAGTGGTAATTGTTATGTATCGGCGTTGTATGGCGTAGCTGTAGACACGGGAGTCATGGGTGGGGCGAGTGGTTAGACGCGCGCGAACATGCCGAGAGACGGTAAATAGAAATCAGAGGGAAAGGAGCACGGACAGAAACACAGCGCCCCCACCGCTACTATCCAACCCCCGCCACAAAACGCCAACGCTTCCCGCCCCGCGAAAGTGTGTGCATCTCGATTGCTCGACCCCCCAACCCGGGATTAGTGGGTCGACGCGCCGCCGAAAATTTGTATATGGAGCAGCAGCCGTTGACAAAACAATTGTTGCCGGGATTGGGATGTTTCTTTAGAGCGTGTCTCTCTCTCTCTTTCTCTCTCTCTCTCTCTCTTTTTCACTCTCCCTGCGAAAAAGCCAAAACAAAAGCGCGAATAAGCTGACGTTGGGTTTTTCTAAGGGCATCAAAAAGCTGAGGCTCCCTGGCTCTTTCTCTCGCTCTCGCTCTGTCTCTCTCTCTCTCTTTCTCTCACTAGCTAGCACTCTCTCTGGCTCTGTATCTCTCTGTCTCTCTTTTTGTTTCCTTTCTCTCTTCGTTTTTCTCTCTCTTTATCTCTGGCTCGCTATCTACGTCTCTGTCTCTAACTCTCTATCTTTCTATCGCTGTCTCTCTCTTCCTCTCGCTCTCTCTCCGCAGTAAAGGTATCTAGAAGGCATTAGCCAGCATTTCCGACCACAAAAGAAACAAAGCCCTCCTAAGCTACACTCAGCTACTCTACCCAAGATACCACCTCCAAGCTCCTTCCGCTCCCAACAATTCTCGATAGTGCCGAAAACGCAATACACGACATCTCACCCAGAGCCCTCGATGAGAAGCCAGTATTCGGGAGTAGCGGAACGTAGGGTTCCATTTTGGGAAGGGCTAGCGTGCCCCACTCGAATTTGCGTTCCCGGTCCCTTTAAATGGGAGCGGGAATCGGTTCAAGGTTATTTGGGCGGAAAAAGCACTCAATGCCCCTCCCCAATACAACATTCCATCAAATGGTTACACAAACAAATAATAGCCGGCCTGCAGCAAGCACCGGGCTCTCTCGCTCTCTCTCTCTCTTTCTCTCTCTCTCTCTCTCTCTCTCTCTCTCTCTCTTTCTCTCTCTCTCTCTCTCTCTCTCTCTCTGCCCTACCTACTTGAACAGCACAAAACGATCCAACAACACTGGCTGAAATGAAATTTTGGACTATTTAAAGGGACTATGAAAGCTAAGGCAAACCAGCGGAGACCATTTGGGAAAAATTCCGGATCTTGAAAGAAGGGCAAACTAGCAAAGATGGTTGAGGAACCAAGAATAACGCTATGAAAACGAATCGCGGGCCAACTAGCAGGGATTCCTTGAGGAAAGGCCCCGAGGCAGCAAAGATTTTTGGAGAAAAAACCGTGGGCAAGCTAGCATCAACCCTTGTGGAAAGGTATCACTAACGGCTACACTTCTTAAAAACGGAGAGGGAGAGGGAGGGCGAGGAGAGAGAGAGAGAGCTAGAGAGAGAGAGTGAGTGAGAGAGAGAACGAGGGAGCGAGATTGAGAGAGAGAGAGAGAGAGAGAAAGAAATAGACGAGAGATAACTAAATTTTACCACATTGAACAATAGCAAATCAGCCTATCAAATCGTAATGTTTACATTTTTTTCGACAGTTACGTCATTCCACCGGGGCAATAGTCAATATTTGGGGGCGGAGGGCGGCCAAAAAGTTTTGACAACCCCCCAAACACAGAAATGGTTATTACAGACGGGGGTGGGCGAGGGATGAGAGATGTTCCGCCAAACGCCCTAATAACGGGTTGTCGCTGTGGACGGATAGGCTGACAGTAATTCACGAAATTCGGGGTTGGTACAACAATTTCATGGCGTAAGGGCTAGGTCTAAGTCTAAGCCAAGCCCAACCTTAGCCTAAGCCCAAGCTAACACCAAGCTGCAAATTATTTCATCGCTTAATCGATTGGCCAAACGACTAAAATGGACACTTTTACTTTTAACGTTTTTATTTTTCCTTAACGTAAATTTTCGCGTGATTTAATGGCGTAACCGGTTCGGGAAGACGGTAGAAAATGCGATTTTGAAGCAGAAAAAAATCAATTAAAAGCGGCAGGCCAATGAATAAAAGTAACTTAAATTATGCGGCTGGTTTTGGTCAGCTACGGTAGAAGGAGCGATTTTTAGAAAGTCCTTTGGAAAGGAATCGAAAAATTAAATCGGTTTAGGTGGAAAATGCGTGAAAATGAAGAAGCGCGGGGGTTAGGCGACGTAACTGGTTGACCAGCTAAGGTAGAAGAAGCAGCGTTTTAGAACAAATCCTTTCGAACGCGTAACTACGCTCGAAAACTATTTTCAATGTGATTTCCGGCACTCCCATGGAAGCTATGATCTATCTGGGCGGGCTTAAAAACGGCAGCCGGAGCGTGTAATCGAATCGTGTGGGAAACTGGGCCCTTCTTCTTCTCCTTATTCGAGACCCCCCTTTCCACGATAGCCACCCCTCATTCCACACAAAATAAATAAAACCAGGGTTGAAAAACCGCTCCGCGGCTTTTCAACCCTGGCCCCGTCTAGGACCGATGAAAGTCTTCAATTTGCATGCTTCTTCCCCAAAATCTATCAGGAAAAAGTGAAAAACGGCTCCTCTGTCGCTTTATATAGGCTATCCGACTTCCGGCTTATGCTAATTGATCCCTAACAAAGAGGGTGGGCGAGAATTTTACAAAAATTTGTTTTTAATAGCGAAAATAGCAATTTTTCAAAGATTTTATGTGCGTGCAGTCGATTCCGGACCCTTCTTTACCTAATGACGTTTCTTCACTACCGAAAAAATGCTTCCCTGACTAGGGAATGGTCTCCGCTCGGCCTCGAATTTCGAGTTGAAAGTTAGCTCATCTTGTAGAGCTCGACGAGACGAATCGATTGATGTAACTTTTAGCTGCGGATACCGTAATACAAAAAAAGTTACAGTCCTTTAAAGTTTTTCCCCGACCTTCATAAGCTCTCCCCACGCCCCTTCCATCGTGGTCTGGTGGCCTAGTGGTATAGCAGTGGGCGTGTGGGGAATCTAACGAGGGTTCGGACCCGCTCACGATTTTTATGTTTTGCTTTTTGGTCCGAAGCCTCCTTTTTGCGTTCTGAAGGCCGTGAAGAACTTTTTATTCATCATTTCTGCATTAGGAAGTGCTCCGAACAAAAATGAGGCTTCGGCAAAAAAAACATTTTTTTGACCCCACTGGCTGGTGCTCTAGCCTCGAAAATTTTAGATAAATTTTCAACAGGTGGGAAATCCCCTTTAAACATCGCTATCGTGCCCCGGATGCGATGAAAATTTTTTTATTTTTATTGACCTTGAGCTGACCCACCAATGGCATGCTGGCTAATAGTAAAAAAAATTTTTGCAAAATTTTTAGCGGCAGCACTTTGGTTGGAAGCACTTCCTAATGCAGAAATGATGAATAAAAAGTTCTTCACGGCTTTCAGAACGCAAAAAGGAGGCTTCGGACCAAAAAGCAAAAAATAAAAATCGTGAGCGGGTCCGAACCCTCGTTAGATTCCCCACACGCCCACTGCTATACCACTAGGCCACCAGACCACGATGGAAGGGGCGTGGGGAGAGCTTATGAAGGTCGGGGAAAAACTTTAAAGGACTGTAACTTTTTTGTATTACAGTATCCGCAGCTAAAAGTTACATCAATCGATTCGTCTCGTCGAGCTCTACAAGATGAGCTAACTTTCAACCGGAAGTTCGAGGCCGAGCAGAGACCATTCCCTAGTGAGGCTGTAGGTGCGGAACATCCTCACGGAAGTTGCATGCAAATGCACACACACACACAGACACTATTTTTTTATATATAGTAGGAATATATATAGAATATATTTTTTATATATAGGAAATAAAATCGAGGCTCCCCGAAGAGGAAAATATGCCCCAAGGGCAACGAGGATGCGCTCAATTTCTCACATTTTGAGGAGATGGACGCAATAAAATAGGTACTTCTTGGGGAGTGGCACGTGATTGGCAGAGCTTGGGCTAAGGAAAGCCTTGGGTTTAGGCTTAGGTCAGGTTTAGGTTTAGGCTTGAGCCTAGGCGCTTGGGCAGTAGCTTAGCAGGCGCAGACTTGATTGGCCGACTAGGGCAAACTAGCAGGGATCATTGCGGATTTTTGACCAGGTAGCTAAATTTGGTGCTTTGGCATTATCGGGGGTAAGGTCCAGAAATGCCTAGTAACGTAGTAGTAAGCTTTTACTAAAATTTACATGGATAAAAAGTGGAAAACTACCTAAAATTTCTAACAAATTCCTTAAAATTCGGCATTTTTATCGAAAATCGGTAATTTACCGCCGAAAAGGCGAGATTTTTAGAAGAGACCAGTCGATAACAGCCGCTTCGCGGCTGCTATCGACTGGCCCTCCCGGGGGGCAAGGCACTACAGGGTGCTTCCCATTCTCTTTAGTATATTACCCGCTTGGCGCGGATACCTTCCGTGATCTACCTATGCACCTCCTCCGAAACCAAAGAACCTTCCACTCCTCCTATTCCCCCTGAAAGAAACCCCCCAACATCCGTGAAAAAAGCTAACCCTGGAAATCCTTTAAGAATATAAAAACATAGAAGAAACTTGTAATGGTTAGAATACCCTTGAAAGAAAGTTATCTCCCTTCTTAGCTACTAAAAAAATCTCTAAGAAACGCGTAATGGCTAGAATACCCTTGAAAGAAAGTTATCTCCTTCTTAGCTACTAAAAAATCTCTAAGAAACGCGTAATGGCTAGAATACCCTTGAAAGAAAGTTCATTCCCTTCTTAGCTACTAAAAAATCTCTAAGAAACGCGTAATGGCTAGAATATCCTTGAAAAAAGTTCATTCCTTCTTAGCTACTAAAAAATCTCTAAGAAACGCGTAATGGCTAGAATACCCTTGAAAAAAGTTCTTCCTTCTTTATACTAAAAACAAACTAAAAACCGTTGGTGTCTTTGAAACAATTATTCCCTCTTTATATTAAAAAATACCTTGTGCAATTATTTTGTTTGGGTTCCTGGCCCATTAAGCCGACGGCCCCTCCCCCTCTCCCGGGCATGCCCTGGGGGCACGTTGAATTCCCGGTCGGTCGGACGGCGGGCGTACGGACATTAGAAATTTATATATAGTAGATTTGTAACTTTTTGCGTTTGGGAATTTAAAAAAGCACATTTTCTTTCCCTATTTATTTTAGAAAAATTGGAACATAAAGGAAAAATTTGGTTCCCCTTGATAATGCAAAAGAACCCTAGATTTTTGGTCAACTCGTAGCGACTCGGTGGAATTTTGGCGGACAGCAGTGATTTTTGAGGAATTTTACGAAAATAGCAAAGATCGCTGGTAGTAGGAGCAAAAATTTGCATAAAAATACATTAAAAAAACTTTTGATGTAAAGCTTAAAGTACTTAAAAGTCGAAGTCGATGTTCATTAGCCTTTCTACCGGCCGGCCGAATCCCAGTCTCGGGCCAAAATCTCGTTAGGAAGGGCACGGGGGAGAAGCCACCGGATAGAGAGAATGAGGGACGCGTTACGCTGCGTATTCATTTCTTGTGCCTCCTAAAGGAGAGGCTTTTTCCCCTCTCTATCTACCCTTCTTTCGAGGGGGATAAAGAAGAAACCAATAGCCCCGTGCCTATTCGGCCTCGCCGATTTGTGCTCAACTCCTTCTCTCTGCTCTCTCTCTCGCTCTATTTCTCCCTCTCTCTCTCGCTTCGAAAATCTCTTGAGAAATTGAAATTGAAATTGGCATCCACCGGGGCTGTTGATTGAGTATTGTCAGTAGTTTTTGTAGCTAACAAAAAATTGGCTGCGATTCACGAGAATACGATTTTTACTTGTCGACGTAAAGCGGAAAAAGCGGAGCCTAGCGGATCGGAAACCGAGAAGGTTATCTAGAGTCTGGCCGGAAGATCACAAAAAAAACCTTTTCCAAATTAAAGGAAAACTTGAGGTTTAAAATTTTGTAAAATTTTATTAAGGCAGTAGTTATTATGGTTAATTTTATTTAAATTTGCCCCGTTTTTAATTAGTTTTATATTTAGCACAACAAAATTTAATTCATTGGCTGAAGTCCCAGGAGCAAGAGCTAGGCTGGGAGAGAGAGAGAGAGAGAGAGAGAGAGAGAGAGAGCAGTGGATGTAGAGAAAAATAGTCCAAATTTAGCTCCCTTTCCAGTAATGAAAAAGCCACCAAATACCTCGACGTATGCTTCAAGCTAACCTTACAAAACTGGAAATAAATTCCTAATAAAAAATGCGAAAAGGGAACGGGGGGACATTGGGCAGAGTGGAGCTGTCATCCCCAACGAGAAGCACATACACACGGGAATCAGTGTCCGTTTTTTGTGGGTGCCTTTTTGTGGCCAGGGGGGAGGCTGAGATGAGACTATGTGGATGGGCAGGCTGGGAGGGGAGGAGGGGAAAAGCCGAAGCGCGAGGTGGAGAGAGGGAGAGAGAGAGAGAGAGAGAGAGAGAGAGAGAGAGAGAGACGGAGAGACAGACAGACAAAGCCCGGATATGCCCTGAGGATACGACGACGACGACGAAACAGGCAGAAAACCCCAGCGCCAAAAAGGCATACACACAAGAAACACACCGGCTTTTTGCCCACCCTCCGGCTTTCCCGTGTTGTGCTACTTTGTTGTGAGCGACTCTCGTATTCTGGGGCACAATGAGGATCCAACCCAGGGCCCAATTCGCTTTTTATTGACTGGAAACTACATTTTTTTCAGCTTCAAAACATCTAAAAAATCCGGCTAAATTGCCAGCGCCAAGAAACCGCGAAGCGTTGCTGCCCCTTGAACCGTATTTTCAAATTATTCCTATGAACTTCTGACAGCCTAGGAGTTGGGAGCTACTGGACCGCGACGTAGCCACGACGCGCTCCTAACTAACATTTATTTCCGCCTGAAATCGAAACTGGAAATAAACGTACCGAAAATTCTACTTAACCCAATTTCCTTAAATTTCACCCCGCCCAAGACCAAAGGTGCAACAATTGGTATGCCCGGGCCGATTCAGCGAGGCCTAAAAATACCAAGCAACTTTCGCCACGAGGAATATCTTCAAACAAACAAAAGCAACAAATTTTAGAAGATTTTAAATTCATATTTTTGACCAAGACCAAAGCTTTCGAAAATGTTAAACATTTTGACTTTTCACTACATACAAAACCTCCCAAAACCGTAAAGAAATGGTACATATTGCATTAGTAGCAACCTACCAGAGGCCAAATTTAGGTCCAGCTGCTCATGCTTCAGAAGCCAAAATGTAAAAACACGAATGCTCGTCAAACCAATACGGGGGACAAGCCCGACATTTCGCCCGCCCGGCAACCCCAATTTCCGAGCCTATTTTTCGGCGGGCTGTTGCGGGCCGGGGGTAAAAATCGCGGAAATTGACTCGTCTAGGGTCGGACGGCGGGAAAACCGGCGGACATTGGCTTCATCTAGCCATCGGGGGTTTGTGTTTAGCCCAAAAAATGGCTACGAGACAAATAGACGATGTTATGGCGTTATCGATCGGTACTGGGCTTCTAGCGGGGGGAAAGGAGAGCTAGATAGCTTGCCTAACGAAAGTTTTTTGCGTTTTGGTAGTTCTGCGCTACCAAAAAGTGTTAAAAATTGAAAACGTCGAAATCTTTGGTCATTTTTATATATTTTAACGCAGAATAAAATCATCTAAAGAACGCCCAACTCCTAAAAAAGGCCTAACAACAACGCGCCCCGGCAATCAAGTAATTTTCAGGGCCATCAGAGGAGGGTGCGCGGAGAAATTGGATATTTCTCTCGAAACTCGACCGAGTCGAGCCCCCAACCGTGATAACGGAAGAGAAACACGGAAAATTGTATTCTTTTGCGAAAAATTGTAGAAATTATTGACGGAAAAGCTTGGCAAAAAAAGGAAAAAAGAAAGAAAAAGAAAGCTAACGAAATCAAGATTAACCTCAATTATTACGAACAGCTTCAGGCTAATGAAACTTATCGTAAAGCCGAAATTAATCGAAGTAAACTCGGAAAAATCAGTATAAAATTAATTAGAGGTTTTTATAAGTTGTGTACGCCAAACGTTTATGAAGAAAGGGAAAACATTAGGAATTAGCGATTGAAGAGAAATCATAGCGTGAAAAGGGAGAAAATGCAAAAAGTGTAAAGCTTTAAATCGTGATACGTAGCGCAACGTAGTAAACCTAGCAACGTCGGACTTCTCGGTACGCGCGGGCCGGTTACCCCCAAAACAATACAACATTTTTTGCAGATAAATTGAGCTTTGATACCTTAAATTACTATTTAATGTGCATTATTTCAAGTCTAGCTATACATTTTTTATTATTAGACCAGGTTAACTAGGGAAAGCCACCTTGCGGACTTTGCGAAATTTGCCAATTTCCCTTTAACCCCCAAATTCATAGCCAAAAATTTGTTGGCGCAGGCAAAAACAAGCCGCGCGCGCCCGCCAGCCGGCGCCCACGACAAATTTGATCAATCGATGTGCGCGGTCGTCTATTTTCCCCGCCCCCCTCGATTCGCCGTGTCGTTTCTCCGCCCGTTTTCCACGTGTTCGCCGATCCCTCTCACAACTCCCACCGGCTGGTCGTTGCCAGCTTTCCCGTCCTCTCTCTCCACATCTCTCCCACCACCACCTTCTCTTCGATCGGCGCCAACTCTCGCCGCTTATCGCCACACTCTATCGCCCAGCTCCCCCCGGTCCCGCACCAGCTGGCTGTACCATCGCCACTTTTCCGCAGGGTGACGTGAGAAATTTGGGCGAGATGCTGCCTTGATTGGTATTAAATTATAACTAGAATGAAACTAACTTTTAACTAAAAACATTCGGCGAAAAAACAAATCCAGGATAGCAATTGTACGCGCGCGCCTATGAACGCTCAACCGTCCACGGAAGATGTAATTCGTTGCAAAAATCCGAAAACGTCCGTTCCGCGCTAAACCAAATGACGCAGGTCCGGCAGCGATGTGGCCCGCGGTCGGGCGCACGTACATTATAAATCGTGATTATCTCGAAAAACTTTTGGTTTTTACATTTTCTATGAAATTTTGCAGAAAAAGCGCTCAATTTCATCATCAATAACATCAAAAATCCTTTCTATACAGCTTTTGAAGAATTTCCGGAAAAGCGCAAAACTTTACAACAACAACTTTACAACAACTTCACCAATGATCTCCTCAAAAGGCTAGCTTTGACGCGTTCGAAAATGCGAGACAGATTTGAGTCAAATCTCGGAGTTTGAGGGGCCGAAAAATTAAACGAAATCGAGCTTCTGGCAATAGGTTTGTCCTTTGCGCCCATATCTACTTTCGACATGAGCTTTTGTAGTGTCTCTTCCACCAACCTTTTAAAAGGGTAATTCCTGCGACGCGCTGCAGTATTTTGCCAGCCTTGGGCCCGATTGAACGCGCTTTCTTTCAGCCGGTTTGCTTACGCGAGAAAATGCATGGCGATGGGGCGGGCCCGGTCTTTTTTACTCTTTCCCCAGCCCTTTGCTGCCTTCTCCCCTTTTCTGCATTCTTTCCTTGTTTGACTTTTGATATTTGGCCTTCGTTCACCCTATATTTAGTCATTTTTCAGAGATGGAGATGGAGGACACCTTCATCACAATGGACGAGCACGGCATGCTGGAAAAGCCACGGGTTTGGCATTTATCTTGGCTGATTATTGCGCTTGTTTAGGAACTTCCAGCAACGGCCGAGCGCAGGATCATCATCATAGATGGCGCCAACCTGCTCCACCAAGCCCATGGCGAGTGCAGGTATGCGATCTTCCCTTGCCTCTTAAATTCTTTATAGCAAGCTGAATCCGCCCGACTCGGCTGCGGATACGCGAAAGGATCTCGTCCATTTGTTGGCCGTTATTCGCTTCTTCCTCCGCAATGATTTCAACGTGATCACCGTGCTGCAGCCAAAGTATACGCGGTCGCGCGTCGTGCGAAACGAATTCATTTGCAAGGTGGGGCCACCGTTTGCTGAGCGTTCGGTTCGCGATTTCATTTAGCCAATTTTTAATTTTATCGCATTGCAATTTTCTTATGCTCTAAACTCTCCAAATATAACTAGCGGGTGTTTCTAATTCTGATTTTTACTACTTCTGAGCAATCAACTTTAAAACTTTGTATGAAAATATGAAAAAATATGGATTTTTTGGAAAAAATCGCCGATTTTCGGTCAAAGTCTCGACTTTGACATTTTTTTAAAGTTTTAGGTAGTTTTTCGAGTGAGATTGTACTCAAAAGGCCAATGGAAATGATCAAAACTTGACAGAAACGAAATCGGCGAAATAAAAATCTGGGGGAAAGCTGGATCCGTGGCTCAAACCTATTCTTCTGTTTTTAGCCGTTGGAAAGACTTGGGCTGCTGGTCATACCACCAAAGCCGGTCTACGACGATCTATTGCTACTCCGTATGGCCGTCGATCTCGACGGTGTTGTGTGCAGCCACGACAATTTCGGGTACCTTCCCGGTTTTCTGATAACCCCTCCTTTTTTAGGCAAGAGTACGAGCTGTCAAAGTCCAAGGCGTACAAGCGAATTATACAGACAAGGGTTGGTGGTTCTCACCTTTCTTGACCTGCGCTTTAGAAGCTGACGCCCGCGTGCAGGTTCGTTAGGGACCCCCGGCATCACAACAAGCTGTCCTTCGATGGGCACTTCATTACAAAGTTCCACATTTCGTTCGAAAATCCTAGTCGCCACTACCTAACAGGTATATTTTTTTCGTTAACGTTTAGTGTTGGGGGAACGGAATTTTTTCGATAAGTGCAGCTGGGTATAGTGAGATACGCGAGTTTTCTAATAGTTTTTTAGTAAAATTTAATTATTTTTATTTGGAAAGATGCTTTCTGAAGGTTTGGTCGAAAAATCGGTATTTCCGTATTTATAACCAGAATTTCTACTTTTTGAAAGTTAGCATTAGTAAACAGCGTTTCAGCGGTTTTTGTTAGAAAAATTGGCCGATAAGTAAATAAGCCTGTTCCCCTAAATAACCGGATAATGTTATTCTTTGAACTATGAGTTTAGAAGCCCTATTCTCGACGCCCAACCTGGCCCGCCACGAGATTACCCTCTACACTGGACAGAAATGGGACGCGGGCTCGCGCGAGCGATCCATTGAATTCATTGATCGCCTCCTCGAAATGTGTCTCCATGAAGGAGGGCCCCGACCGGCTCGTCGTCAGTCGCTTCCAGCGCCATCTGGGAACAGACGTCGACGTGACGGACGCTCGCGGGGACCAACACCCAGTCATCAATACCAAAACGATGATGAGGTCGAAGACGGTTGGTAGCTTTGGCTAGCTGTTCGTCTACCTTCTTCACGATTTGCACATTTGCTCGAATGTTAATTTGCCTTCCTCGATGAGACGCTGCCTTCACAAGTCCCCAATTCCACGCTATCTGCTTTGTTTGTTAGTTTTCCTGCCTAGATGATGCTCATTCCTCTACCGGTAACCCATTCAATTTGATCTCGTCTACAATGGTGATACCACGTATTATTCTTTCCCAAATGATTCACAGGTTGCATAAATTATTGAATTTAGCCCCTTGGCGAGTTAATGAGTTTTAAAGGTAGAGTGGCAGTTACTACCCGGAAAAAATATTTTCACTACGTGACTAGAGTTCGGGATAGAGGATTCGGTGTGTAAGATTGAGATAGAGTCGATAATAATACGGATTTAGTAAATGTTGGACGGTTTACACGCTTTTTGAAATACGACAGTACATAAAATTAAATAGGAAGAAAAAATCTGCTCTTTTGCCGGCCTAAGAAAATCGTAGCGTGCGGTCCGTGCGACATTTGCTAATTACCCATCAATAGAAAATACGCACAATGGAAAATGCGCGGAAGCAAATAAGTGGACTCACATCGTTGGGCGGCAGCAATCCCTTGATCCCCTTGACACCAAAAACGCGCAGCGACAGCGCCAACGAGCGGAACTTCATTTGCGAGCAGGGTTGACGGGCTTCTGAACAATGGGAGGCGTATCTTTCGCAAAAATGGCGCCGGTTCCCGGAATTTCCGGCCGGCCATTACTGATTGGATCTATTGGCGAGGGAGACGAACCTGGTTACTGGCGGCACGACGCTGGCTGAGTGCTGATGTGCTTCTGAAGCGACGACTGGCCCCCTCCGGTGGTGGTGCTGTTCGGATTATGCGGAGGATGCCATTTGGCTGGAAATTGCATTTTCGCCCGGGCAATAAGGGGGGCACAGAGCGGCTCCCGCCTAACGGTGGGCCGCCTGGGTGGTGAAAAAGAGGAGGATGGCGGCTCGGAAATGGGTCTCACGACCACAAACAGCATATATTGAGACATGAGCAGTGGGGGAAGTGAGGGTGTAGAATTAGGGTTAAGCTATTAGCTCGGGTTAGTTGTTGTTTTTGGGCGAAATAGGCTTAGAATACGGTCTCGGGTTCTCTAAAAAACGGTATTACGGTCTCTAAAAGTCTTACGCGGGTTCTTTCGAATTATCTGGGAAGGGAAACAGTCCAAGTTTTCTAATGTAACGAGAAACTGTTGTTTTTCTATTTTTGCGATTTACGAACGCGGACCCTTTAGAAAGTTTGGATAAAAACAAAAGTTGCTATTTCTTTGACGGAAATCTCAAATCTAAAAAATCCGAAGCTTTCTAGTTAATTTATCCGCTCGAAGTTTAGATAATTTTATGAAAACACTGCGAAAATTGACAGGCGACTAAATTAAACACCGAAGAAACCAAAGCACTAAATTAACAGGCGAATTTTAAGCCTGGTATCGACCTAAACAACTGGTTCAAACCTTTGTAAGCCTTTTCTGCTCTAATTGGATCAATTTAGCGATTTATTTAGACCAACTCGGCTCAACGCGCGCGACTGTGGGGAGGATGTGAAAGTGGTCCCCGGTTGGTCCACCCTCACTCACTCTCACTCGGGGCCCGCCCTAAAATGCGCCCCAATTTTTCAGGGCTTTCCGCCTTTTTGTGCGAAATTCGAGTCGTCGTCGCCGGCGCCGCGCGCGCCGCATTCCAAATCATATTCGTTCGCCGGGCCATTTTGCCCTATGGGTGGCTCCGATTCGGGCGTCCAAGTTTTTTTTGAGGGGGGTTTCCGATGCGCGGAACCGTGCCGGCCATTTGGGGAATTAAAAATGGCGGTGGAATTGTGCAAATGTTCAATCCGTGGTCAATAATAACATTAGAATTGGTTTTGTTTGAAAAGCCGGGGAAAGATGGCCTAATCGGTTAGGTAAAATCGGAAGAAGGCGGGTAAGGTACTCGATTTTCGTTTCTTTAGCATTATCGGCGGGGCACTTTTTCTTAGGATCCAATTTTTCAAAGATAATGAAGGAAGTGTGCCTAGAGGTGAAGACTTTACAAACTTTTATTAAAAATAACAAAAATTTCGATTTTTCGACCAAAACGGCTGATTTTGGCCAAAATTTCGCGCTTAATTTTTTTGCAGCTTTTAGAGAGCCGCAGCTTCGTTTTTGGATGGTTTCAAACTATGTAAAAACTTTAATGTTGCTCGTAATTGTTTCGGTTAAAACTTAAAACGTAAAGATTAGAGCGAAAATCGGTTTAGATTGTCTATTTCTATTTTTAGTACCGTAAAAAGCAAAGTTTCGTATTAGAGACTAATAAAACGGTTTGCAAAACTCGAGAATTCACGTCGTAACCGATTATTAAAACCTAAGCTTACAAACAGCGCAAAAAAAACTTTTCAATTTGTAGATCTAGGTAAAGCACCAGAAAAACCATGGTTTCAAACTCGAAACTATGAAAACGTTATCCAAAACAGGCAATTTCATGGCGTAATCGTTTATCTAGACGTTAAAACACCCACTCCGCACGGCAAAAAAAAATCTAATTTTTATTAATATTTTGAGTACGGCCAAAATCAATGCGCCGGCCCCCACTAGAAAACTATTAAAACGTGAGCCGCCAGGGGGGAGAGGGTGCGCAAAGAGTGCGACAAGGAGGCCCGGATTAATCCACAGCACGGGGGAGGGCCCGGATTTTCCTGGTGGGGCCCCCCAATGGGGCCCTCCTAGAATATCCCACGAAAATATCACCCCCTGGTGGTAGTGACGACAAGGCCTGGACTGTAAAGGGCGAGCTGGGGACGGGCGAGCGGATATGATCAGATTCGGGGACTGTGCCCCGGAAATGCCTGTTTTGTATTCGATCTGGTTTCTGGTACCTTGGCATTTCCGGGGGGTGGGGGACTAATATTAGATGCCCGTATTTTGGTTGTTGCGATGGTGGGGAGATGGTCTTCCGCACAAAAAATTTGTTTGGTTTTTAGGAATAGGAAATTCGGGTCTGGCCCATTTTCTACGAATGGTGAAAGCCGCTCAAAAGTTGGCTAACTGGAACATTACACGAAGTCCATAATCGAGTTTTACAAAATGGCGGGTTTTAAAGTCAAGGATTTTGCACTCTAGTTGAGTCGTTAAAGTGGCTCGGACAGCCAGACTCAACCGGTTACACTATGAAATACGGAAGGAGCTAAGGTATTTGTGATCGTGTTTTGATTTACAGTATTTACTAACGTAGCGGGTTGATTTCGCATGGCTTCCCGGTCCTTTTAAAGAGCCCAGGCAGTGCAGGGATCCACCCCTGCATGGAATAACGATCGGCAGATACTCAATGTGCCAAAAGTTTTAATTTTGGGGGGGGTTCTAGTTTTGGAACAGGGCGATTCTACTTCCCAGCCCCTTTAGAACGTCTATTCAATCGTCACTTGGAGTATCTCGCAACCGTCGTGATCTAGTCACTGGCAGGGGTCGATTTTCGCACTTTCTACTCCCTTTAAAAGTGCCTCCAGGAGTCATTTGGGCATATCGAAGTACCGAGATCTAGCCATCGGACCGCGGTCGATTTTCCCGCGTCCCAGTCCCTTTAAAGCCCCCCAGGAAGTGAAAATTAATAGTTTTTGAAAGTCGGCGGAAACCTTGCTGGCTCTAGAAGACAAAGAACGTGAGGGCCACCGGGGCCAAGTCCGAGCTCGCATTTTTTGGGGTGGGCCCCGGCGGCCCGGATGGAGACAAAGGCCCGTCCACCCCACCTGATCGCACACACCAAAAAAGATGGAGGGCCCACCAAAGAAGGACCTTCCCCTCTGACTCTATGAGAAAATGACTGCCGCCACGGCCTTTTCGCCCCGCATAAATCTTCACCACCTGCACGCGCCACTAGTTGGGATGGACCCGAAATTCGCGTCTTAGGGGTGGAGGCGACGCATTTCAAGGTATAGCGACAGCCAAAAATGCAATTTTTACCTCAATTGTCAATGGCAACTATCTAAAAAACTATTTTGGTGGAAAAAAACTTTTTTTGTGTTTTAAAAATGTTCTAAAGTTTTTGAGGTTAGGAGTGGCCAAAATAGTAAAAAAAATCTTCCTCTATTAGAAGCAGTGGACCCTGAAGAAAAAAGTTGCCCCCCCCCCGATAAGGAGAAAGAACCGTGGAGTTTGTGTGGTTTTAAACGGATGGTGCAAAGAGCCGAGAAAGAGAGAGCGAGAGAAAGAAAGAGAGAGCGCGAGAGCGAAAGAAAGTGAAAGATACGGAAAAAATAAGAATTTCCAATCTTTCAAACGCCAATAAAATTCCAAATCGAAAATTAAGCCATCTTTTTTACCGCAAAAGCAAATACCAGCCCCGAAAAACTTGCAATGGGCTGCCGAAAATGAGACAGCACCCACAAATCCGATTCGTCGGCCGCCAATTATGGGGCGAAATGGGGAAGGCGCGAAATAGCAAATTATGAGCTGGGCGAGGAAGAGGGACCCGCGCTGGGCCTAGTGACTAACTAGAATTTACTGAGACCCCGCCAAATCTGGGCGCAGTTAATAAGAATTGGGCCGTCGTGTCTGGCTTCTTTTTTGGGGTGCGGGTCTGGGTTGGGTGGTGGTAAAGTATCTCTCTCTCCCACGCTCTCTCTCACTCTCTCTCTCTCTCTCTCTCTCTCTCTCTTGCTTCTGAAGATGTCTCATTAATGCCTGAAGGGGGAGACACACACATCATGCTTCATCCCCGCTCCACCACTTATGGCTGGGCAATGCCCTTCAAGGGGGATTGGAACTTTCAGCCGCCTGGAAATTGGGTCTATCAATGAGCGCAGAGGGTAGGTTGCCGTAAAATATATTATGAGCCGAAGCCTAAGCCTAAGCCCAAGCCTGGCCTGAGCTAATAATAAGCCTAAGCCTAAACAAGAGCCTAAGCGTAAGCCTGGCCTAAGCCTAAGCCTAAATATCCCCCGATAACGGACTAGAACCGTTGAGGTTTTGGATAAAGGGATTCAGGTCTGAGGTAGCAAGAGCGAGAGATAGGAAAAGAGAGAGGGAGAGAGTGACAGAGAGAGAGAGAGAGAGAGAGAGAGAGAGAGAGAAGGAAAAAGCGAGATGCGGGAGTGCCCCCATAAATTTATTCAAAAACGGCGGGGGTGGTGGTGCGAAAGCACTTGTGGTCCACAAGAATTTCTGAGGGCTCACCAAAAAAGGCATCAAACTTTTTGGGGAAAGCTAGAGAGAGGGAGGGGAGGCAGAGAAAGAGAGAATACAGATCAATTCCTAACTGTCACGCTCCCTTTAAACCCTGAGCAACCTCTTCCCCCCAAAAAAGAACTGCCATCCGCTGGCTGATGCTGAAGTCGTGTGTGGGTGGAGAAGAAGTGAGAGGAGCAAGAGAATGAGAAGGATTGGAGGCGAAGGATCGACACTAATTGAATCCCTTATCGCCCGGCTGAAGACACACGAAGCACTACCCGAGAAGGTCTTCTGGAATATACTGGCAATAAGGGCTGAAAGAGCACTGTCGCTTTAGAGGGCTGTTGGAGAAAGTGAGAAATCAGGAAAACGGCTACACTCCTATCGACAGGGCGAAAAATAACAGAACGAAAAGTTGTTTAGACTGGAAGGAAGTTCGAAAATGTTGTCGCCACTGTTGTAGATAGTTGTGCAGCGGAATTTTTTGAGAGTGAGTGAGAAAATGAGGAGAGGGAGGGAGAGAGAGAGAGAGAGAGAGAGAGAGAGAGAGAGGGAGAGAGACACCGAGGCCATATGATGCGCTCATCGAAAGGGTTCAAATTGAATCGGCAACGAGCTGAGAATAGTTATTCTCTGGGGAACATATCGACCATGGGGTAGAGAAAAAGAGAAAATTCCAAGTTTCGAAATTTCGGAAGAAGCGGGGAAGTTCTTAGCGTAGAGGGAGGGCGAGAAACAGAGAAAGAGAGAGAGAGAGAAAGAGAAAGCGAGTGTGTGTGAGAGACCCGGATTTCGGCTTCGCGGGCCCTTTCATCGAAAAATCGGGCACTGGCCGGCTAGCAGTGAGGCTTTGCAAGGTTTTTAAGAGGATCGTGGAAGCAAAAACTATCTCGGTCGCTCGCTCTACCTGTCTAGTTCTCGCTGTCGCTATTTTTTCTCACTCTCTCTCTCTCTCTCTCTCTCTCTCTCTCTCTCTCTCTCGCTCGTTCTCTCTCACCCTCTCACTCTCTTGCTCCTTCTACTAAAATTGGTTCAGTCTATGGAAATTCCATGATACCGAGTACCAGATTTTCTGATAAGAACCCGTAATTGTAGTTTCAAACCTCCAAAACCACCAGAAACCTCGTTCACTACCAAAAATCGAGCCCAAATTCAGAAGCGGAAGCCCCGAGTCCCCGGCAGTCAGCTCCCCCCCCCCCCAACCCGGTCCACCCCCAACAGCCCGGATCTAATGGAATCTGCAAGCGGGGAGGCAGAGCGCTTGCCGGGGGATCAGAATATGGGCAATTTAGGCAGGGAGGAGAAGCCGTGCCGGAAAAACAGACCCCGGGGGAAGGGGCGGTAGAGCTACTGGGTGATGCTCAAAAAGAAGAGGTTGATGGGCCGAGTGCCCAAATTACAAGTGACAGGGAGGGGCAGGACGTCTTCGAGGCAGACACAAATTGGATGGGTCGATGGCTGGATTCGAGGAAAGATAGTGAGGGGGAACTGGCAGAGACCATTTGGGGAATAGTGACGAGAAAGAAATAGAGCGAGAGAATGGAAGTGAGAAAGAGAGAGGGAGCGAGCGAGAGAGACACAGAGACAGAAAAACTAGAGAGAGCTAGAGAGAGAAGGAGAGAGAGGGAGTGCTAGATAGACATAGAGAGAGACGTAAAAAAACTGAGTTGTTATATGCAAAACCCCAACTGAAAAAGGCCAAAATTGCTCGAATTATTGGGAGGAGTGATGGCGGCGGCCTGATGGGGCGCGAAAAATTGCGCTTCTTTGATGTGCGGGTGGGTGTGTGAATTTTTTATAATGGTGAGTGAGGGAAAGAGGGAACAGCCCCAATTAGGCTGTAGGAGAGAGCGTGAGAGAGCGAGCCAGGGAGAGAGAGAGCACGAGTGAATTAGAAATGGGCGACGCGATGGGGGAAGGATAGGGAAAGATGTGCCCTAGAGGGCTTTGAAAGTTGACTGGGCGACATTTTACACAAAAACTACGGGTTGTAGCGTAGAAAGTGGACTTAAAGATCGCTGCTAGCTTGCCCTGGGTGGCTAACAAAGATTATTTCTTTATGGCAAAAAATTGGGCCAGAAACGATCGTTGCTCTTTGGTTTTCTTTCCCAGTTGCACTCTCTCTATCTCTATCTCTCGCTCTCTCGCTCTCTCTTTCTTACTATCTCTATCTCTCTCGCTCTATCCAGTATCGATAACTTCCCAGCCTCTTTAAAATTAGCTAGCCAGCCCCGAAAAACAAGTGGCCGTCTGGAGACGGAATATCCGGAAATGGGGGCGAGTTATAGGGTGTGAGGGGGATGGGATCGGGGGGAGGAAGACTCTAGAGGGGAGGAGGCAGATTGAGCCAATGAATATTTCAACAAATGAAGCTTCCCGCGGGCCCGGATGGGTAGAGAGCAGAAGAGGGCAACGGGGAAAACTTCCCGGATGGATCGGATGGGGAGGGCCAGATGCCTTCTGAGGGACACCTGGAGACACGGGAAAACGCTAGAATACCGACAGTCAAAATTTCCGGCAGGAAAAATACCGACAAGCAAAAATTGGCATCAAACGATACGCGATTGCGAAGACAAAATACAGTGCAAGACTACTGTAAAAACCTTTAAAAAATCTGAAAATTGATCCACCGGCATCGAAGGCTTTTTTGGGCTGTTTTGACCCTGGATTGGGGTATAAACGGGGGCAAAGAGTTTGGGGTGGGTGGGGGAACAGCTGACCCGATCTGGGCCCCCCATCAAATTGTGGGTGGTGACCCAGGTAGAGGCCCAACCCGAGTAGTAAACGCTATTCTCTCTCACTTTCTACTAACTTTGTCTTCTTAGATCACCTACTCTCTCACTCTCTCTCTCTCTCTCTCTCTCTCTCTCTCTCGCTGTATGTCTCTCGTTCTTTCCTGCTCTCTCCTTCTCGCACGCTCTCGCTTGGGCATTATCAAGCCCTTAATTTATGAAACCGTTCGAGCTTGAACATTCAGCATTATAGAGAGCGAGAGAGAGCGCGAGAGAGAAATGCAGCTAGAGCCAGTCTTAATCCCAAAATTCGACAAACAAGTAAAGTTGTATCGCCAGAACACCAGTTTTGCACCCACCCAGTTGATTTTTTTATTGGGCAATGGAGGGAATGTGGGGGTGGGGAGGGGCAAAAGAAATGGATGGGATAATGGGTCTCCTCGTATCGCGTCGACTAAATGACTCTCTAGGGAATTTGGCAGCACTTTTGGCAGACTTTTTCGGGGAGCAGGAGGACAGGTGGAATAGCTTCAATAAATTGGGCAGCAGTGTTTGCATTGAAACTCGAAAATAGCAGGAAGAAAGGAGATGGAGTATGAGATAGCGAGAGAGGGGGGGAGAGAGAGAGAGAGCGAGAGCGAGAGAGAGCGAGAGTGAGAGAGAGAGCGAGAGTGAGAGGCAGAACGAGAGAAAGAGAAAATGAGAGAGGGGACTTTCGGTTCTTGCTCGGTTCGGTTTTTGCCTCTAAAGAGGCCCGGAAATGGAACCTATTATTCTCTCTCTCTCTCTCTCTCTCTCTCTCTCTCTTCTCTCTCTCGCTTTTATTGTTTGAATGGGGCCGGTAAGCGTTTTACTAGGTATCCTACAGTAACCCACAGCAGGCAAACCATCCGGGAATTTTAACCAAATCTTCCAAAAAAACTCTGCAAAATCCATGACACCCAAAACCAGGGGCCCCTCCGGGTTGAGAGTGCGCCTCGCCAAAAAAACTGGATACTCATTTCGGGTGACAAGCCATTTTTGGGCCCGAGAGGAGGGGGAGGGGCCAAAGGATTGAGAGGACAAGGGGCCACAATTAGGGCCCACGATGGGGCCACGGCTTCGATATGGGAGGAGGAGGAGGAGCTGCCGAGCAGAAAATGATGCGAGATTGCCGCCACGAGGAGTGGCAAAATCTGGCGAGAAAAAAGAGCGGCAAGGCAAGGCCAGAAATGACATAAAAAACTGAAAAATACGGTAACACCGCTGTAAATTGTGGATTTCGAAAATTTCAGAGTTCGATGGTTAAAATTCGTGGTTTCATGATGGTGCTCGCTCTCTCTGTCTCGCTCGCTCACTTTCTCTCTCTATCTCTCTATCGCTCTGCCTCACTCACCATCTCTCTCTTTCTCGCTCACTTCAAGCCCTGAAACTTTAGAAAAATCGTCAATTTCGAAGTGCGGTAATTTAGAGAGACCGTTAGAGAGAAAGAGCGCGCTAGAGATCGGGAGCGAGCTAGAGATAAATAGCGAGAGAGAGAGAGAGATAGAGAGAGGGAACGTCAGTGAGAGCGAGATAGGGAGGGAGAGAGAAAAAGAGGGAGCGCGGAGGGAGAGCGAGAGAGATAAAGATGATGAAAGATAGCGAGAGAGATAAAGATAAAGAGAGGAGCATAACAGACGTTTCGGTTTCCGGCCGCGCGGAATCACGCCTCTGACACTTCACTACACCTTTAAAGGTATGGGTAAGGCAAGGTATCCATTTTTCTGCCTCTTTCCCCCCTTCCCCTGCTGGCGCCATCCCTTTAAGCTTTATCCCCATCCCGTGATGAGAGACGCCTGTCACATTGGTGGTTTCGTGGGGTTGTTTTGGTTGACCCTTCCTCCCTATCCACTACTCCGCGCACTTTACACCCCGACTGGCCGATTGGTGCCAGCCTCTCTGCAAATCTCCCCATTTCCACGACCCACCAATTTGCACAATAGTCTCCTGTTTCTGGCCGCACAATGTTAAACCTGGCTCTTACAGTAAGCCAGGGCTTCAATACGAAGCCCAATACTAACCTAAACCTAGGCCCAAACCTCTTAAGCCTAAGCCAAAGCCTAAGCCTGAGGTCAATCCTAACAAGGAGTGTCCTTTTGGTGTCATCGGCAAAATGATTTGAAACCCAGCTCATTCGATAGAGAATTGAATTCTGAACAAGACTGTGTTGTTGATTTTGCGGAATGGCTGTCCCTGATTTTATAGAATTAAAAAACCAAGCGCGAAACCTTAACAACTCGCTCCCCAAGCACCAATGTATGGGCGTCGCCGGCAGTTTTTTAATTTTATAAAATCAGGGACAGCCATTCCGCAAAAATCAACACGGTCTTGTTCAGAATTCAATTCTTTATCGAATGAGCTGGGTCTCGAATCATTTTGCCGATGACACCAAAAGGACACTCCTTGTAAGCCTAAGCCTATGCCTAAGCCAAAAGTCTTTGTTATTTTTTGTAAATTTAATCATCTGGTAGAGCTTTATACTTTTCAGGTTTTTCGATAATAGCGTTTGTTACCATAGTAAAAATCTGTTAATTTAGAATGTCTAAAGATGGATATCTCCGCGAAATCATGAATCGGTGAGTATTACAGTAGCAGGAAAAGGCTGATTGTTTTTAATTAGAATTGCTTTATTGTTTTGTACATTGGAACTTTATAATAAACGTTTTGCTCAGATATGAATCAGAGGAGGACGAGTTTATGCGCGAGCTCGAGCAAATGTCCCATTCGATCCGGGAGGACGAGGCATCTGTTTTATCAAAAAGGTATACAAGATAGCTATTTTAATCATATAAAAATTATTGATTAAACATATCAGCACTATTTTGATGGCTAACGAAAATTTAGAAAGCGAAACTCGGTGCTCTGCGAACGAGATGACAGCGAAAGTGATGTGCCCCAGGATCCGCAGCCGATATTGAGTAAGTTTTCATGGGGGTTTTTCGGCAGTTAATCCTGTAGAATAAAATTTTTTTGCAGTACGAAATTGTGTTCTTCAAGAATTGTAGATTTTGTTAAGCTCTCAAGAACACTTAAAATCATCGAAAAAGCCAGGAATTGCTCCGCTAGAAAACGCTAACGGAATCTACTCCGAAAAGTTACGATCGTTTTCAGGCGTACTTTGTAGTCTCGTGGACGAGATTGGGACGCTTCGGAAGGAGAATCGAAGGTTGAAGACTCGACTGGCATTGCCACCACCCAGAATGGTGAGTACAAGCCAAGCTCGGAAGCTAAGTTAAGCCGAAGCTTAAGCCTAATCTTAGCCCTAGCCTAAGCCTAAGCCGGGCCTAAGCCTAAGCCTAAGCCAGGCCTAAGCCGAAGCCCAAAGCCCAAGTTATGCTACGCTCAATGTTCAGAACGTCATGCAACGGATGTCCACCCTACTCGACTCGCGCGGCATCTCCATCCCGAAACTTCGTAGACAACCGGAAGTCCGTATAGGGGCCCGCGAACGGTTGAGCACGCCACCCAAGAAGGTAACCAAAGGAAATTTGTAGTCATAATCAACCCTACTGCTTTGACGGTACCTTTAAAACGCGAAATCTAGGACCCGCTGACGGCTTCTTCGATCTCGACTGACTTTTCGTATGATGGGCGCCGTGATTTTAGTGTATTCGGTTTTGGATATTCTATTCTATGTTTGGTTTTTGTAGAAAAAACCGCCGATCGTGCAACCGGAAATGACAGACAGTGATGTCGAGGATACGGCCTTTGATGAGGTAGGGAGAGAAAGAGTGAGAGAGAGAGGGAGAGAGAGAAAGTGAGAGAACACGACTGCTTTAAAGAGACCTGTTGACTAGCAGAGAATGTTGCGGAAATTGCAAAGTCCTGATTCCAGTCATTATCCACATCATCGCACAAGCCACGATCATCAACTCGAGGTCGAGATTTCTCAATGTCCGAATGCACGTCTCCGTCCAGCGCATCGAGCCGAGACCCATCGGAGGCAATGAGTAATTTTTTAGAGAAGAGAGAGAGAGAGGGAGAGAAGAGAGAGAGAGAGAGAGAGAGAGAGAGAGAGAGAGAAACAGAGAGAAATCTTCATCTTCAATTTCCAGCCTCATCCCGTTCGTCTTTCTTCGAATTCATCGGGTTGAAGAAGCGCAAGGAGGTCATCAGCTCCGGTATGTGCCCAAATTAAATTATTTTTCCTTGCTTTACAGTGAGTGATCTGCTCCATCCGCCCCGCGTGGTAACCAGGCGCAAGCGGAAGGACAGCAGGGACGCTGATGGTTTGGTTTTTAGCATAAAACGAATAAAAATAAGTGGCAAACAATGAGTTGTCAATCCGCTCTGGTTTTTCACATCACAATCTTTTATTACATTTTAAATGCTGCTAAAATAATGTATTCCATTCTTTTCAGAAATCGCGAGGGAGGAAAGGCAACGTCGCATCAAGGTAGAGTTTTTCCAATTTTTATAACTAGATCTAGAATCGCCAATCCGCCCGTTTCGCCGCCGAGGAGAGCGAGGAGGACAGCAATTCAATGGCCAACAAACGAAAGTAGGCTTTGGGGAAATTCCGCAAGGACCTCTACTAGTTTGCTTTCGTCTTTTTTTGAGGTTTTTACAGCTCTTTTAAATCGACCTTTTTAGGTCGACCTCCTATTTGACGACCGGCTACGATAAGGATCGATTCGAGAATGGTATGTCGAGGTTTAAAATTACAAAATTTCAAAATTGAAAATCTAAAAAAATTTTAGCCTTTTTCATGCCAATTATTAACCCAAAAAAAAACTTTTCAATTCAGAAAACGTGCTCCGCGTGGACAGGGAAACGCGGCTGCGTCACGAGCGAGATTCTCTATCGGCTGAGATTGCCGAGCTCAAGGTATGAACTGAGAAATTCAAAGCGCTACAAACTACACGAAACTACAGTCTAGGTTACAGACCACAATTCTCAATATAAAATAAACCCCTGGAAATTAGACGCGCAACGAGCGATTGGTCGAGCAGCTGCGCGAAAAATCCGGTCTGTTCAGCCGACAGCAGGACCGTCTGGCGGAAAGCGAGCAAGAGGTATGTTTGGGCTTAGGCTGAGGCTTAGGCTTGGCTTGGGCTTAGGATTAAGGTTAAGCTTAGGCTTAGGCTTAGGCTTAGCTTTACGCCTTGACTTGCAATAGAAAGCTACCCTTGTTGCAGTGCGATGTCCTGCGCCGGAAGTGTCACTTCAACGAGAGCCTAGAGAGGCTGAGTCTACGCGAACGTTTCACCCACTCTCAAATGGGTCTGTTTGGGAAGGTAATTATCGAATAATCCATTAAAGTCAAGCATTTATCTAAATTTAACTCAACTTTGTGCTTTTTTGCTCTAGGTGGAAGATCGACTGCGCGAATTCGAGTCGAACCTGCAGCAGAGCCGAGCCGAGATCGCCTCCCAGGATCAAATGGTAGTTTTTGAAGCGTATAAGTTGTGGGTTGTAGCCTTCGCTTAGATTCTTTACTTATTGGGAATTTTAGGCAAAAAGAGCCGTCGTCTCCGACCAGGCCGCATATCGCTCGATGGTCGAGCAGGTCGAGCGCGTACAGCGCGAAAATCTGCGTCTCACCCAGAAATGTCTGAAAGGTGAGAATGAGCTTTAGCTGTCGATCTTTTAGAGGCTTTCAAACGTTTTAAAACCTTTAGCCTTAAAAAATACCTTTAGACGCCCATATCGAAGACGGGGCCCTGGCCAGGAAGTTGTCGCTCCTCCCCTCCTACGATGCGCTGTACGCCTTTTCGATGGGCATGGTCAGAAAGGTTGGCTCGCAGTTCTTCACCCTAATTTCATTTGCTAGCTTGCCCTCATGGCAGGTCAGCAAAGAACCCTAGGGAAATCCAAAACCTGAATTCCAGCTCGGCGAGCTCCGATCGGCGCTGCACGACAAGTCGGGCGAGTTGAGCCGCGCCGAGCTCGACCTGATCGCCGCTCAGAGCTCGTTGCTCATCACCCACACACAGGTTTGTATTTTGGAACGGCGATAAAGAGATGGTTTTCAGATTGAACGTCTTCGTCTACAGCTTCATCTATGTGGGCGAACGATACGGAGGGCGGCCAGCTTCCACGGGGACGATTTGGTCGAACGGAATGTGGGTTTTTGGAGAAAGCCTAAAAGCCCAAGCCAAGCCCAAGCCAAGCTCGAGCCAAGCCTAAGGCCCAAGCCTAAGCATCAGCTTAAGCCAAGCCTTACTGTAAAGTGTTTTTACTCAAGTTGGAGTTTCGATTCGGGACCAAGTGCATCTTGTGCAGAATTTTTCGCTGATTCCGAATCCGCTTTCCAAATTTGCTGCGGACTTTTATTTTGAAAGTTATACAGCAGTTATGGTAGTGTTTTTCACCAAAATCAAGGAACCGTTATCGTTTCGATTTTCCTGATCAATTTCAACTTCAAAATTGGTTAGAGATTGGCTAGACCAGCATCTTAAAAGTCAAAACAAGCTTTTTTATAAAAAATTGAGTTTTTTTTATGCAAAAAGCAAAAGAAAGGTGCAGGGCGGGGATCCGAACCTCCGCCCTGTCCCTTGGCAAGCGAGTACTTTGCCAATGCACTATGGTGCCAAGCGGGAGGGGAGCTGTGACAGAGTACTTCAGGGCCCCTGGGCGAGGCAGAACCATGGAGGGAATAGTGGACCAGGATCCAAATTTTTGGCTTTTTCAGGCTTAATTTGCACCAAAAATGACTTTTTAAATAAAAGTCCGCAGCAAATTTGGAAAACGGATTCGTTATCAGCAAAAAATTCTGCACAAGATGCACTTGGTCCCAAATCGAAACTCCAACTTGAGTAAAAACACTTTACAGTTAGCCTAATCCTACGCGTCTTCCCGGCTTAACCGATTACGCCATTTTTAGGCAAAACGTGAGCTGCACTTCTTGCTCCCCTTCAAACTCCAGGGGTCGCGCCTCGAGAATTTGCGACGCCAGAATCGCAAGCAGGTAAGAGATAGACATACGCATTTCTGAAAAAAGCACCTTTTAATCGAGTACGACTACGACCTACTTTTCCCTAGGCCCAATCCGCGCCCACCTTCGAGAGCGAGCGCGCGCTGGAGCACGAGTTCTTGAACCTGTTTGGATACGCGCAAAGTAGGAAAAGTCAAGCGCAGCAGTTATTTTTCTCTAGGCTTGGCCCACATTGCCGACCGCCCCGATCCGAGCCCGAAATCGAGGGACCATGGAGCGGCAGTGGTCACTCGCCATGATACAGCTTGTAGAGAGCACCCGGTGAGTCTAATTAAATTAATAAAATACAGGAGCGAAGCGACTAAACGTGTTACCTCGCCCCCCTCCGCTAACGCATCAGAACCATTTTTAGCAGCCCCCATGCCTCCGCCAACGCCAACGAGCCCACGAACGCTTGTCGCAACGTGAGCGCGAGGGCCAACGGCGCCCGATCAGCCTCGTCGAGCTGGAGGAGCGCCGGCAGCGCATTGTTGATGAACAACGGAGAAGCATCCTGGTCAAGGCACCCGAGAAAAGGTACATTTTTGACGATCCACTATCTAACTGTTGTCAATTCTAAGGCAAGAAGCTGTTCTCTCGCTACAAGATGTATCTTCGCCTCCAAGAAGTCCGCTAGCCACTCCGCTGTCCATTCGAAGACGTACGCTCGTCAATAGTGGAAGACGTAAGCATTTTAAATGGAGTTCTTTCTACTTATTCTTAAACCAGCGCCCAAAACCCGCTTCGCGGGCCTTGGGTTGCATAAGAAATTTGACTTTCCGATAGCTCGGGTCCTTCGGACCCCCTCCCCCCGGCCGACCACAGGCGCGAGTGCAACTGGCAAGAATGAGGAAATTTGTATTTTCTCACATTATGCAAATTAGCCCTCAGGGACCCCCAAAAATGAATAAAACCGGCTTTAACTTTGTAAACTTATATTTTATCAAAATTCTGAGAACGCCATCGAAAAGAGGAGGGTCGATTCCCCCAGGTGACGGAGAATTAGGGCAGTTTGGACACGGGAAGGCCTTCAAATCGGGCCTCGAAACTGACCTCCGCACACACACACACACACAAAGATACGCGACCAAATTATATAAGGTAGGATAGGATTTCGGAAAATTCACTCTTTTAGCTAATTTTTTTTTTGTTTTCCAACTTCTTCCTTCTTCTTTCTTTTTCTTTCTGCTTTAGAACGCCTTTTCAGCACCGGACTCCCCAATAATTGGCGAGCGGAAGGAGCGCCGGCTGGAGAAACAGCGCTCAATTGATGTAGAAGGTAAAAGAACCCCAAAAACGCTCTAAATCGAGAATTCTAGTGCTCAGACGAAGCGAGCTTCGGCAGCAATCCACGGAAAAGCCGCCGGACCCGCGACCGATCAATGAGGTTCGACAGAATTCTTAAAAAACAACTAGCTCTTGAAAAAAAAGCTAATTTTTTTGAGCGAAAGCCAGAACGCAAAATCGAGCGCGTGCCGAGCGATCGCGCGCCAAACACCACCCAAAATAAAGACGATTTGAAGGATGATGGTGAGCAAAAAAAAATCTATCGAATCACTTTAAACTTTCTAAATTCGCCTTACACCTTAAACGCGAAAAATTCAGCCCTTGTCGCCTATCGGCCATCTTCACGACTCCAGCGCAGCGCTCCGGTCAGCCGCATCCGCCCTCCGCACGCCACGTTCAGACCGGTCAGCAGAAACAGAGCGAGAAACTGACCAGCAGAGATTCTTGGGGAATTTGCACTCAACTTGATAGGTCTATAAAATAAGGCTTAATTTCAGAAAGCCCCCGATTCGGTGCTCCACGCCACCGGAATGCCGACGCCTAGACCAAAAGCCCGGACTTTGGAATATCCGAGGTGAAAATCTATAATAATTGTGGTCAAGGAAAAATTGTAAATAATTAGTTTTTTAGCGCCCTCCGCCATCCATCGCCACCGTGTGCCCCAGTAATTCCGGCGCACCTTAGCGGCTCCTTATCGCCCACCCAGGTAATTCCTAATCGGTTCTGATCTGTTAGCGGGGGGTTAGCCGGTAACTTTACATGGTCAATTCTCCTAGGGGCACACTAATAAGTGATTTGCTTTTTTTTGTTTTTCTTTGCTTTTCTAAACAGTTTTTTTTGTTACCAAATCCGAAAAGTAAAAAATTTACGCATTTCTATTAAAAATACAAGAAGATGGATTTTTCCAGAACAATCTCATGAAACAATTATTAAAATCTGGAAAAATATTGTTTTTGGTTAAAATCATGTTTGCAATTTCCGAAGGATTTTCAATTACATTTTACTCTTCAAAACCACCATTACAAATTCAACAAAACTCAAAAACTCTAGTTAGAGTACCGTAGGGCCCCCCGCTATCAGTCTAGCACCCCAGAATATACCGCTTCTAAAGCTAGTTTTACAGAGCGCCTCTCGGTTGCCGAAACCCGAAAAGCGGAGCTGGATCGAGCGCCTGAAGCAGATGAAGAAATAAGTAGTATTTTGTAAAAAGGTTCAAGAAGTACTTTAATTCGATAAAAATACATAAAAACAGTTTCTCTCTTCACAGACACGCCTTATTGCCAGCGCAAAACCCCTCCCCCACGGGCGTCTCATAATCTCGACGCGCGCATCTAAATAGGACACAGCGCGAATTCCAGCCGGCCAGCTTCACCTCCCCCGCCACGCCAAACCGCCGATTTCGAGGCTCTTTTCCTTCTAATTTCTAAAGACTTTCGCGCTAACCTCAAGGATGCAACGCCGGATACACTTATCTACTCTTTTTCTCGCCTTGTCGCTTATGGTGGCCGCCCAAGCATGCGAGCTGAAAATTAAGGTAAGGAATCAAAGTCTGAAAATTTAAAAACAGAAATAGAAAGAATAGAATTCAAAAGATATAGAAAAACTATTAAAATTTGGGAAAATTATGATTTTTGGTCAAAGATGTATGAAGAATCGTCGAAATTGCAAAAAAAACTATTAGCTCTACCTAAAAAATCTACCTAAATTACACCTAAAAATCTACTAAAAATAAGCGGATAAATTTGGTGATTAAAACTACTAAAAACGCTATAAAATCCGCTATAAACGTGCAAAATTGGCTAGCTTGGTATAGGCTACCCCCAAATGTCTCTGCTAGCATCCCCTTCAATTCCATCCAAATGAAATGCCAGATTCGCTCGCACTACCCCGGCAAAATGTTTGTCGCTGCCGAATTTGCCGATGGCTCGACGAAAATCTTAAAACTCTCCCGCGCCGGAAAGTCTCGAACCGTCAATTTCTCTGCCCCGCTTTGCGGCCTCTACATGACAACCATGAAGACTTTCAGGTAAGTGAACGATCTATTAGTCAACTCGATAACTGCAATTTTAGCAAAACCCCACGTGGACTAGACGGTGTCCCGCCAATCAGCCAGACCGAGCATGGGCTTGATGGAAAGGGCACTGTCCAATATGAGGTTAGCTATGCAGCCCTGGGCCTTGTTAAAGCTTCATCATTTAGATCGACGAATCTGGGGAGATCCGGCTGACCGATCGCGATCTGACCGTTTGGTGTGCCTTTGGGAAATGTCCGCTTCCAAAAATCGCCGAAAATGCTATTAAAATGCACTAATAAACTGTAATAATTTATTTTCCTAGAGATACAAGGTGTCCAAAAAAAACTTTAGATTTCCGTGGTCATATCGGAATTTTACGATGTTTATATTTACTACCAATTTCGGACGCCCCGTACCTGCGTTAGCACCAAACCGGGAGGGTGACCATTGCGCGAAAGCATTTGCGCCTAACGACATTTGCGCTCATGCAATTGCGCCGAGACCATATGCGCATACGACATTTGCGCCTACGACATTTGCGCGCAACGACATTTGCGCGCAACGACAATTGCGCCTAACGACAATTGTTTGTAATGGTTACAATGTTTGTAATTGTTTGTAATGCCAACGCATAAAATGGGTGTTCTTCTAGGTTTCTATGCTTATAAAAATTTGTTTTGCTAATCTAAACCTTGCTAATTGTCGTTAGGCGCAATTGTCGTTGCGCGCAAATGTCGTTGGCGCATATGGGCATAGGCGCATTTGCATAAGCGCAAGTGTCGATGGCGCAAATGCTTGCGCGCAATGGTCACCCTCCCACCAAATCATCTTCTCGAAAAGCATCAGAAATTCGGCCGTCTCGAAAAACTTAGCAAATATAAAACAATCTCCAAAAACGGAGGAGAGCAGATTTTCTGAACTCGTGGAGAGCTTTCCGTAGATACCTAAATCGTAAAAATTGGACACGGCGGAGATACAGTCGCTTTTCGAGATCCCTTAAAATCATTACGAAACCGGACGTGAAACAGCCAAATCAGAGGACACATGCCACAATAGCTGGCGCTATGCGACTTTCCCCTCAATCACAGATAGGTATGGCGCCAAACCGGCAATTGTGCTGGGTGAATAACATGTTGGTTCAGCCAGGACCAAAAAGAGTACGCCGGCCACCAGCATGAGCGCCGGTAATTTTAACGAGCCCCGCCGCGTGTCGCTTCCAAAAAAAACTTTTACAGACTGTGATCAAGGGATGGCGCGTCACAATGAGCCGCCACATTTTTTGTCCAAATCCAATAGATTCCTCTTCACTGCTAGTTAACGCGCCTAAAATCCAAAGTACCACAATTGGCACTTGGCTGTTAGCGGGGGGTGACTACTGAAAACGCCCTTGTAGGCATAGAAAATTCATAGCAAATTATTATTATCCTACAAAAAGGTGATTTTTGGTGGAAACACCAACACCAAGCTGCACAACACGTTCCACACGAGGTAACCTTCCTCCTAAATCTCCATTCTCCGAAGGCACGTGCCCACCCAAAACTCGCGTATGCAGGTCTTTGAAACCCGGTCGAAAATAGAGAAATTTTGCTCCTGCACATTCGAGAACCCTTTCCCCGTCCCCCGGTAGCAAAGATCATTCCCCAGCTCTTTCCACCTTTGAAAAACTGCTGCCCGCAAGAGCAGCATGGCAAAAGCCACAGGATTTATGCAAATTGTCGATCATAAAATCGGGAGTTCAAGTGGGGCCTGTCACAGGTCAGACCCGGGCCGTTGTGTGAGGATTAAAAGTAACCCCCACCCTCGCCCATAAATAGAGCTCTGAAGCTTTGGTGCCCCCAAAAATGATAGCGCCTGTTTCCGTCTTTTTCCATTCTTGAAATCAACAAAATCCACAGCGTTGTACAACCTATCCCACCAACCGCAATATTTAGAACTTTTTAGTCATGATCTATATATAAAGCTTTTCACCGCCAAATAGGGCAGCACCAAAGTAACAACTCCCACCGGGGCACGCCCGCTAGTTTGCCCTTTGGTTATCCACAAAGAGTCTAGGCAGATCGTGTTATAATTTTTAACCGGGCGGCCCTTTCGAAAAGTACCTGTTTTCTAGACCCTCAGATGGCTCACGAACTTGGCTGAAAATGCTGATTTCAGATACAATCAAAGATGCAAACAACTACCATTACTTTACTGTCATTTGCAACTGTTCTAACGGTCGTATATTCGTGTACCATGACATCGACAATAGTCAATGATTCTATGGAAGACATTACTGTGCAATACACATTTTCCGACGGCTCCAAGTCTGCATTGTAGGTTTCACTAGTAAATCTACCTGAAAAGTTGATATGCGTCTACGACTAGGCCATGCATGTTTTAAGAATCCCGTTTACGGATGTTGATGTGCAGCGTCAGCCAATCAACGGGTCGCAATGTGGTGGGGCAGGCCCACTCATTGTCACAGTATATCGAGGAGCCGGTGACTACATGGTCGCGACGGTAAGAAAGGATTTTTCACTGTAAATCTTATTTAGCCGGCCGGAAGGACAAGCGCTCATTGGGTAGGCGATGGAAGGGTTAGCTTTTTGGTAAGCCGGTAGAAATTTCCGAAAATACTTGTTTAGATCAATAGCGCATTCCAGCCGTATCCGTGGAGTCGTGCTGGTTTACTTTGTTTCCTAGGAGAGTGCGGTAAGAAGCATCTTTTGTAACCCTATTCTAACTTTTCAGGCGCTTGGTAACTTCTTCCACTGATCACCCGGAAAACTCACAAAAAACTATCCAAAGCTGATAAAAAAATATTGCACATCGTTGAAAATTTGCATTTATCGTTAATTGCAAATCACTTATTAAACCCTTTTATTCTCCAGCATCAATGGCAAAACACTTAATCACGTGCAGAGAACGAACGGCAACACTGCCCAAAAGAACTAGGCAGGAATCGGAGAGCGAAGTGAAAGCATTGCCAACTAATTATTAAATAAAACCCGAGCAATTAAATTTTGGTGATAGGCAACTCATAGGGGGGATCTGACTAGTAATCAAGCGCTAGAGTAACGGGAAATGTTCAATTGGCCTTGAGCTGGTTCGACAGCCATTCCAGTCCTTCATACAGGCCGTCGCCAGAGGTGGCGCAAGTCGACTGAATGTACCATCGGCGGTTGTTCATCGTGTGTAGTCCCAGCTTATTCGTCACTTCGGAGGCGGTCATGGCGTTGGGCAAATCTTGTTTGTTGGAGTAGATGAGCAGCAGGGCGTCATGGAGCTCCTCTTCAGCCAACATCCTCATCAGCTCCTCCCGGGCTTCTCCGATTCGCTCGCGATCATTCGAGTCGACGACAAAGATTACGCCTTGAGTATTCTAAAAATCAATTGAAAGATGGGCGCGAAAAACCACCTGGAAATAGTGCCGCCAGAGTGGGCGAATCTTGTCTTGGCCGCCGACGTCCCATACTGTGAAGCAAATGTTGCGGTATTCGACTGTCTCGACGTTGAAGCCGATGGTTGGGATTGTGGTGACGACCTCTCCGAGTTTAAGCTTGTACAGTATCGTAGTCTTTCCAGCCGCGTCCAATCCGACCATCAGAATGCGCATGTCCTTCTTCCCGAAGAAATTCTGGAATAGCGAGGCGAAGACATTGCCCATGATCGCGGACGTGGATGCCTGTAAGAAGAAAATTTGAACGCAAGTTTAAGAATGGAAAGGAAAGCTTAGAATTTTAAAGAATACGAAAAGGATGATTCTCATGTAAAACCGCTGAAAAAATTTTCAAAAACGTCTTTTTTTGGATTCAGAAATTCCGAAAGCTACGAGACATGCCGGCTCCATTGCATCTCGTTGACGATTTTTGTGTGACGGTGTATCTCGTACTACACGCCCTAAAGTATTTTCACAGCGGAAACAGCTAAACAACGAAGGTCGGCCGGCTACGGCATAATTCAAATGACGGAGGAACGTAACGAGTAGCATAACGTACCATCTCGTTTGTCTAATCAATTTATTTAACTGGGTAAAAGCCAAATGCTTAGCAAAATAAAGTTTTTAACTTTTCATTTATATTTTATCGTTTTCAGCGTACTTTTGTACCCATGTCCCGAAATTTTGTTGCTTCCCGGATGAATTTCACCAAAATTAGCGTTTACCTCGAAAATATGAGCTCGGACGGAAAAACAAAACTAATATTCAGAATCTACGCACAAAACTACCTTAATTCGAGATCTTTTATGCCGGAAACGGGCCTGAAGTTCACTTAAATACTTAACTTTTAACCTCGACAACTTTCGACCCCCATGAACCCTAAAAAATCGATGGGAGATTTCTATGATTTTGTGCTCAAAAGACGCGCCGTGAGTTCTTCTACATTTCTACCAAAGCATATTCGCCAATAACGTCGGAACTTCTTGAAATCGGCTTTTTACCGCAAGCCCCCAGCTTATTTTCGCGGGCCGGGGGCCCCTTCTCTCCGCCAGCCTTCGCCGCAATGTGGTGACCTAACCACCGTAGCCAGATCAGCCCAGCCCCATTTTCCCCCACGTAATCGGTCCAAAAAAATAATACGACACAATCCGTTTACGAATTCCGTAATTAGTGTACTTGTACTTCGTTGCAGTTTTAAGTAAGGCTGTATCCGCTGTGATTTTGTTTTTTACCTTTTCTCGGAATTTTTACTATTTTTCGCAGTTTGCATAGTTTTTTCATGATCTTGTTATTTCTTGAGAACGTACTGTGACTCTTTGTGCCTCTTGCCACCAGCCCATACCGCTAAGCGACGACCCAGTCACAGTAGCTCCTCCCCCAAGGTTCCCCCCGTTGAATCCGGAAACATGGCCTGTACATTTCCCTTTCAAAAAGTAAATTCCCTCGTATATCTTGCTTTTTATGAACTCTTCCATTTTATTTTCCCTTTTCAGGTTCATCAACAAACTCGTCGTCCTGTTACCAAGAACAACAAGATGGCACGGGTTGTGCGGATCCCTGTCCGGGACTCGCCTGATGAGGTGTGTTTTTCTTTGTAGAGATTTAACAACTAAAACAAGTGAAAATTATCAACTCTTGGTTTTTGTACTAGTCTGCCCCTTTCAGCCGGATCGAATAAAGGCGGCGACGCGCCTTTGTATTGAAACATGGAATTTGAGCCAGCAATGGTCGGAAAAGGCCACCAAGACTGAAGAAATGCTTGGCAGCATCGTGAACAAGCGCCTCGAATTAATGTATAACTTGGACGAGGAAGACGAGCAGAAAAAACTAGGCCACGACCGAGTCACTACGCTAAATCGAGCCATTATGGAAGACAGCTTCACTTTGGAAGCGGCGCTCGATGAAATGGAACGTTTGGCCAACAAGTTTTCCCAAGTCGAAACGAGGATCGCGTCGCTGAAGGAGCTAAACAAGGCATCACCTGGAGCTCTTCACATGGTCCAAGAGCTTGGCGAAATCGCGAGCCCGATCAAGAAGATGTTACTTGCAGAAACTGGTGCTCGCCGAAAAATATTTGAAGAAATCGGCTCCCATGAAAGCAGGCCGCTGTTCGAGCAGTCCTTGATACTGTATAAGAACTCTCCATTCGTCAATACCTCGCTGCTGAATCGACTTTACGCGCTCGTTGCGGATGGCGAGCGAGTGTCCTGAAGAAAGCTCGGAGATTGCCTTGCACCGATCCGGCCCCCGATTATATTCTAATAAATTCTTTTGACAAAAATCCTAGAAATAAAAATACACTATATAGGTCAAGGGTATCAAGCATTTGTAAATTTTAGGAGTCGTTCATCGAATTCAACCTCGTCGATGAAGACATGCCGCTGCTTGAGGATCTCGTCGGCATCTTGAAAAGCGAGCGCGCCCCGCTGCACTGTTGGGTCGACGCAGCGGTACTTTCAGACTGCAAAGTTAAAGGGTTTTTTAGATTGGGTACTACGTGCAGAGGAGGAACGAAGAGTTTATTAAACTCTTGGAAACAGCTGGAGGTTTTCTGCTGCCTTTTTCTTCGAACATTATTATTAGGGGACGCTTTCCTGGAATATCCTGGCATAGAAAAAGATCAGATGAGAGCATTGGACACACTAGCAGCGTTTTACGTTAGCGAGGTAAAAATTCTTGACTTTTTGCATGGGGAAAATTGATAGGGTCACCGGGAGCGCACCAACAAAGATCGACGGAAGGAATGCTTCCAAAAGGCCACTCTTCTCTACACGACTGCTGATAAAATATCAATGTTGGTGCATAGGTTTTTCTAGAAAACGTTTTCTTAGGTATGAGCAAGAGCATCTTTTGGGTCGTGCCTACTTTTGTTTGATTGAAGGCAACAAGCTCGACCAGGCCGATCAGCAGTTCAATTTTGTCTTGAATACGGTTAGCTGTCCACCTATTCTAAATCTTTTCTTTAGTCACCGAACAACATCCCGGCCACGCTGGGCAAGGCGTGCATCTTTTACCAGCGCCGTGATTACAAACAAGCGCTTGCCCATTACAAGAAGGCGCTGAAGCAGAAGCCCGATTGCCCGGCTGACGTGCGTCTCGGAATTGGACATTGCTACGCTAAATTGGGCAAAACTGAAAGAGCAAGGTAATGTGCCGGTTAAAATGTATAAGTGTTCTAGGGCGGCGTTTGAGCGTTGCTTGGAATTGGACAAAGGAAATGTCGCCGCAATGGCCGCCCTGGGAGTTTTGGAAAGGAACAGTGGAGACGAAGCTTCCGGCGTGCAACGTTTCGCGATTGCCTATCAGACCGAGAAGACGAATCCGATTGTACTCAACCAGTTGGCCGGCTATTTCTTCGTGCAAAAGGTATCCTGATGCGACGATCAATTTATTTGCAAATCTGTGTTCAGGACTACGATCGTGTCAAGGAGTTGGCTCTACATGCTTACGGCTTCGCCGACACCGACGAGGTTCGCGCGGACAGCTCCTATCAGCTGGCGCGTTGCCATCATGTTGAGCGGGATTACGAGAATGCATTCAAGGTGGCTTCGTTCTTCTCAGTTTAACCAATCGTCTTAGAACTATTACCACGCCACCGTCCATTGCCAAAATCACGCTTTGGCCCAGCATGGACTCGGACAAATGTACATCCAGCGCTCGGAGTATGATAATGTGAGATTGGTCCGACGACTCTCAACTCTGAAATTCAGGCCATTGGATGTTTCGAGAAGGTCTACAAAATCATGCCGAGCTATTCAGGCTCTCTGAAGGTTTAAATCTAGCATCTTCTGATTTAAAATTTTTTTAGATCCTGGCTGCTTTGTATACGCATTCTGAGACCCCAGTCAAGGACAAGACTGATCGGAAGCAAAAGGCTCGGTAAGGTTCTTGATTTAAGGTAAACGCGACGTTTAGGGAATTGCTCATCAAGTATCTCGCGATCTCTCCTGATGATGTTGAAGCTCTTATGGACTATGCGCAGCTCACGGAATATGTGGAGCCGAATGTTGGTTTTTCCCGGTGGATCGATGGCACTTTTAGAAATCCCTGGAATCATATCAAAAGGCCGCCAAGCTTCTTCTGGCTGACGGGATCGAGGTATTCAGGTTTTTTAGACAAAATCGGCTCTCTTTAGGTGCCTGCCGAAATGCTGAACAACATGGGCTCGCTTTACATGAATCAGAACAAGTTCAACGAAGCCCGCAGCCACTACGAGGAGGCCATCAAGAAATTTGAGGTCTGCGGTTATTGTTTAGCAAATAAACTAAACTCATTACTCTAGAGCGAAACTGATCTGCCCGACAATGACTTTCTGGTCACAATTCGCTACAATTTGGGTCGATGTCTCGAGCACCTTTGCCTTTTTGAAGACGCTGAGAACATCTACAAAAGCATCATTGCGGTCCATAAGGATTATATTGATTGTGAGTCGATATTATCACTCGTTTTAAACTTTTCTTTAGGCTATATGCGTCTCGGCTGCATGATGCGTGACCGTGGACACCAACGTGATCCCCTTGATTTCTTCACGGTGAGAGCTACTTCCTGTCTCTAATATTTTCTCGTTTTAGGAAGCGCTGAGGATGGACCGCACCAACCCCGATATTATGACGATGATCGGCAACTGGCACATGTCCCAAAAAGCGTAAACTTCTTCTCTCTTCTTCCAAAGCTTTTTTTTAGCTGGGGCGTCGCCCAAAAGCGCTACGAGTCCATCATCAAGCTGATGCGAGAAGATAGCTTCTCGAATGTCGGTCTTGGCAATATCTGGCTCGAGACGCTATCCGCCCCGAATCGCCATAAGGAAAAGGTAATTTTTAAACCCGAAATTCACGTGTGTTTTTTTCAGGACATTGTCCATGCCGACCGTGCCCTCAACAATTATGCGAAGGCGTTGAAATTACAACCACGAAATGTCTGGGCGGCACATGGCAGTGGTAAGGGACCATTTGCCCAGAAAAATTCTTGTTTTTAGCGTGCATCCTGGCGATTCGCGGAAATATCCCTGAAGCAAGGAACCTGTTCTCCCAAGTACGAATACTTTTGGACAAGTTGATCCTTATTCTAGGTTCGAGAGGCCACCGCCGAATTCTTCGACGTCTGGGTGAACATTGCGCACATCTACGTAGAACAGAACCAGTTTGTGAACGCCATCCAGATGTACGCGCGTTTTTACCTTCTTTCGCTGTTTAAGAATCTTGCGTTGCTTACCTGGCAGTTTCAGGTACTCTGCTGCCATGAAGCGCTTCAACCGTGAGCACGATGTGACGATGATCATGTACCTCGCTCGCGCCTACCTAAAGGCAGATATGCTGAACGAGTGCCGCGATACGTTGGAACGGGTTCGTGACGATATAAAAATGTGTATCTCCTTCTTTAGGCCCTCATCGAGCAACCAAACAATGTGTTGGCCAAGTTCGCTTACGGCTACACCCTTCGAAAGCTCGCCACCTATGTGTTGAAGTAGGAATCTTTTGTTTATAGTATTTTATTTTCAGGGATGAGAAATCTTCGCTCGACCTTGTCAATGGCGCCGTTGAAGACTTGAAGACCGCTGAAAGGTAACCAAAACTCAGTTTATAAGCAGCCTTCCGTTTTTAGAATCTTATCGTGGCTTTCGCGGAATCGAGATGAGGGTTACAGCCAAATCCGAAACATATCAAGGACTCAATGTGGCGAGCAGGTAGTTACTATTTTTCTGTTTAACTATTCGGATCTAGGCAAGATGTTGCGCGGATGTGATCAAGCAGGCAGGCCAGTACATTGCCAGAGCCGAGCGGCAGGACGAAAGCGAACGCCATCTTCGCAAGAAACAAGAAGCTGAACGCGAGGCTCTTCGGGTAGTCCTTCATCCGGTATTTTAATTTCCGTTTTTAGCAACGTATCCTGGTCGAACGCGCTGCCCGCGAGGAAGAAGAGGCCCAAAAGAAGGAGGAAATGGTCCAACAGCGTAGGATGTACATGCAGATGACCAAGGACCTGCTGAAGATGCCTGAGGTAGATTTTAACGCTAATTGATGTAATTGATAGCGTATTCTTTTAGGTAGCGTCTGAGGAAAGGCGGGGCCGCTCGGCGGGTGGCGGCGGAGGAGGTGGACGGGGCCGAAGAAGGAAGGGCGAAGACGGAGAGGAATTTGTCAACGACTCCTCGGATATGGGCTACTCCGATGCTGGAGCTGGTGGAGCGGATTCTGCACCAAGGAGCGAGAAGAGAAAGAAGACAAAATCTGGCAGGAAGCGCTCCAAGAAAGAAAGTGGTAAGGCTTGCTAGCTTTTTTTATTCTGTCTCTTAGGCGAGGAGTCAGACGACACGGACGAGCGCGAAGAGAGGCGTCGCCGCAAGAAAGAAAAGGCCACAGCGAAGGCGGAGGAACGTCTTTCGGCAAAGCAGCAATCAAAGAGCAAGTTTCTCATGAAATTGGCTTAATTCGTCACTTTAGTAAAATCCCGCGCCTTCCTCTCGTCGGAATCTGAGTCTTCCGGCGAGGACCACACTCAGAAGAAGCCCGCGGCCACCGCAAGCGATGAGGGAACTCCGCCTCCACCGGCATTTGACGATTCTGACAGCGCGGACAGCAACCAAAGGTTGGTCATGCGATCTTTCCTCTCATTCCAATTTCAGCGCTGGAGCTAGCAAGTCCAAGAAGCGGCGAGCCGTTGTCAGCGATTCAAGCGAAGCCGAAAAATCCGAGGTGCGCCCCCATTGTTTTGCCAACAACAAATTTCAGGCCTCTGAGCCGGAAATCGAGAGCAGCAGCCGGCGCAAGATTCGGCCAGCCTCCAGCTCGGGCGAAAGCAGCGATGGAGGCGCTGGTGGTGGCAAGCCCGACTCGCCGATCCGAAGCCCCGACTCTGATTCTTCCTGATTTCCCCGCACTAATCTCTACGAACATTGCATCAGCGCCTGGGTTTTTTGTCGTTCGGTGTTCGTGATCTCCACTTACCACGTATTTATTGTTAATTTGGTGATTTTTGTAAAATTTGTTGCATAAATATTGGAACTGGTCAAGGATATCTTTTGAGAATGCACTCGGACCCGACCATCTATCGGGAAGAATTACATTTGAGCTATCTCAATCAGGAGGGCGCTGGTCCGTTAGCGGGGGGGGGGAGGGAGAAAACTTAACTTTTTCTTATAACGAGTTAAGATATTTCCGCCTTTTGACATAAAAAATTATTGCAATTTTTGGGGACATTTGAGGTTTTAGGTCGAAGTGTGTAAGAAAAATGGCTTTTTGAAATTTTTAACAATCGGAAACTACTAAAAAGTCTATGAAAATGGTTTCTGATTCAGCCTAACATTGGAGGTTAGGCTGAATAAGGTAAGTTAACTCGCCGTTTTCAGCAATATCGACCAGCCTTCTTCATGACGAGCAGTTTGATACCCCGCACGCCATCTTTTGTTCCTACCCCGGCACCAGTTTCATAATTTGCGGCCTACCCCGGGGGGATATCCGCATTTAGCTGGCCCCAGAGGGGTCGTCCTTATTGATTGGCTGTGGTACCCGTCGCGCGGGCGTCAGGGTGCCTTGGTTCTCCTCTAGCCATGCCTCCCCTTACCCCACTCTCACCCTTATACTCCACTGAGAGTCTAATACCCGGGGGGCTGACCTCTACCCACACACAAGCCATAGGACCCTTTGTGTCCCCCTTCTCTCCTTCCTACTACCCTTTCTCTACCCTAACCCGGAATGGGGACTTGACACGCACCCACTCAGCTGTAGTCTCACTGCATACGCACAATTTGTGAATCATCTGATTTTTGCGCTACTGGCTTACGGTAGAATCAAGCTTGGCTTTTCTGTTGACCGGACTATCCTTTTTTGCGTTATTTCTGCCCATTTTCCGAATTTTATAGGCGAGATACCGTATTCCCATAATATAACCCCCTTTCTAATTTTTCAATCTTCCTGTATACTGGATTTTATTAGAGTTTTATACTGGACTCCTATATTTTTCGATCGATCAAAATAGCGAAAGTAGGAGTTAAACGTGATCGATCTTTGCACCGCAAACCGCCTGGATAAAAATCATAAAACCGACATAATACATCGCCGAAATTTATATTTATCCTTTCTGAATTCAGGACAAAATTTTGATAGATTTTACCAGGTGAGGGACTCCTATTTTGGCCATATCAGATGAAATACGCTATTTAAAGATGCTGCATAAATTAATAACATTTTTAGAAATTGGTTTCTAATCAGTTCCCTTACGATCGGGTATCGACGGGATGCGTCAGTAGCCGAACTACCTCAGGCAGCAGGAGCCTATTTTGCTGAACCCATTTGTCCAGAAAAACCACCGAGTATGACCTTGGAGCCAGCGTGGGGTGTCGATCCTAAATGAGGCCCAAGTAACACTCCCCGGTTGCCCTCCCCGACCATCCGTCTCCCCAAATCTTTGCGTGAATCTTGAAATCGACGCAGCACCCCGGCGAGATGCCCCTAATTGAAGACGAATTGCCAATTTTTAGCCTAGCTTTCCGGCTTTGCGTTTCTTGACCCTCATCACACTTTCAGGCTTTTCTCGGACTTCCAGACCCACGCACCCTGAAATAACCAATGCAGGATCGTTCTGAATCACTGACCCACTCCCTTCTAGGACCCTTATCCCCATTGACTCAGTCGACACCAGTTTGAAGGCGTTCTCCAGGCGGTTGTCGCAGCTGTGTTTGTCTCTGCCGGTCTATCTCTCTCTCTCTCTCTCTCTCTCTCTCTCTCTCTCTCTCTCGTACCCTTCGCCCACCAGGGCCATTCAAATGCTTGGCCCAGCAGGTGGCCACAAGCCTCCGGCTTCTACCAGCCACCGCTGGGGTCGACGTCCGTTTACGGGATTGCCCCCTTCCCCCGAGGCTTAATTGGTGCTTTTCTCGGATTACGAGGCTACCCGTCGGAGAATTATTGGCTCAAATAACGTTGATCTTCTTCTGTTTTTTTTTGCCTGAAAACGCCTCTACCACTGCCATTCAGTTTTTGGCGGATTTTCGAGGGAAAATTGTCTTCACTGTTCCTTTAGTTCTTCCCTCCCAGCATAGTACTACTATATAATACCTGTTCTCCGGGTGGACCGATTTTCCTCACCAGCGCCCTGCCCCGGTTTTCCCATGAATTTCCATGAATGGCCGATGGCTTGGCGGAATTCTGGCGATATCGCTTCGATACCCGCCGTTCCCATTCTCGTTTTTTTGCGTTGATCGAATTTTCTGCCTCTTCCTGTAAAGAGGTACTGGACCATTAGCGGGGGTGGGGCTAGTTTTGACTGGTCTGCTTTACTAAAACATCGTGTATTTTCGATTTTTTAGTAGTTTTTGGTAGCTAAGAAACTATACAAAAAATTCCTACAACGTTTTGGTTTTTTGTGATGATTACTCATCACATCTATTGCCCCCACCCCCCCCCCCCGATAACACCCAGGTACCCAGGTACTCTTTGATTTCGTATGAAATTCGCTTCTCAATCCCTTTAGACGATTCACCCCGCGGCGTTCATCTAGCTGCATTTTATTTCGCTTTATAAACATTGGGCTCGTTGTTGATCTCCCAGTTTCCTCACATTTTATCATCCCTCGTCCCCCTCATTTTGATGTTTGTTGTGGCGGCTGGCGCGCCACTTTTTTACAGGCGATCATTGCTGGGAATGGGCCCGGGGCCGAAGGGCGAACGGGGCCCTGGCCGGCCACCTAATTTGCATCCACACTTCCTTCCGGACGATCCCATGACGAGCGGGTCGGCCGTGGGAATGCCCGACGATTCATAGCCCCCGGGCCGCGGCGCCGTGTTGCGCCTTTTGCGCGATTTTTGGCTCGGAAAGTCCGTGAAAATCGTGCCTTACACGGACTCAATTTAGTTACAGGAAATGACCCATTTAGGTTTGATTTTATTATTAGATGCGAAATTCTCCCAGCTGGAACGCGGCATGGCAGCATCCTCCTGCTTAAATTTTACACTTTTTTGAGACATCATCCTTTTGGATTTGAGCAACACTCCCGTATTTACTACGAAAGCATCGCTGCCCAAACATTGTTGCTCATCAGTCATGCTCCCCCATTTACATATCGGCGATACCCCCGGATAGCGATGCGTAAGCTGTCTGAAAATAATGTATTCATGGTGCCCACCATCCCGGGGGCCTGTTTTAGCATTCATGGGTTACGGGATGCTTTTTTGGGATCTGAATGATGTTGGCGTCAGCGGTGTCATCCGATCGTAGCCATTTGCTTCTGCCCTACAACCCGCATACCCCCGTTGTAGCCACCAATTTCCCGGGTCATATTCTGGAGCGCCCGCCGCAATTGACCTTGTTTCGTTTTTTTTACGGCGATCCTGAGGGCTGGCTCTTCCTTCGAAATCAATCCGCTTCAAACAATGGAAAAACAAATAGCTTTCCCCTACTTTATGCAGCTCCGACCGGGTGTGGGGGAGAGCTGGAAAAGCCATTTATCCTCTCCTGCTCCTCCTCCACCTCGTGCCCAACCGAGGTCCGATACGGTCTCCTCGGCGGCTGGCTAATGTCCCTTTCGCTGCGGGTCCCTTGTTTGATGTTGGCGAGGTGACCTCGGCTTTGTGCCTCCTTTCCTCGAAAGTGATCCTAGCTGTGGGGAGCGGCAGATGTGTGGCTCTTTCCCCCCAGTTTTCTGATTCTTCGGCGGCCTATAGTATTGGGTATCTCGGCCGTACAGATCACTAAACTTTACCCTTAATTTTTTCTCTAGAGGTATCGCTTCGTCCTGCGCAGGCTGCAAAGCCTACGACACATTCCCCGAATCTGAATGCACCCTTCGAAATGAAATTCCGGGTATCCAATTAGTGGGTGGGTGCTGCCCGTCTTCCCGCATGCCCAAAAGCGTGTGCTAGTTGCGCAGCGCGACAATTTGCGCCCGAGCTCAATTGGCATGACAGGCAGCGGGCGAGCGGCCTTCTAATTGACATCCCCGCGAGTGGCACCCATCCCGCGGAGGTCTTTTTACTTTTTTCTCCCGGGTGCTGCAAAAGCTTATAGCTTTCTGCGGCATCAAAAACTAGCAAGGAGGCTAATTTTAGGTGATATTTACAACGTGACAAAACCTTATTCGATAGCCCTTGAAATTCTGGGTAAGTCCCAAATTTCAGAAGCGGTTGATCCACAATGCTCTGGAAAAAACTCGGCCCTCGCAAAGCTTTTTCTCCTAGGCCGTAATTTTTCAGCAATTTTAAAAGATGGCCTATCCTACTATATATAAAAACATAGTGTCTGTGTGTGTCTGTGTGTGCCACTTTGCATCCACTTCCGGATGTCTGTCCGGAGGATATCTCGATAGGGGATGAATTTTAAGGTATGTATGATACGTCATTAGATGCGTAATGGCCTGGAGATGGCTGCACGCATATCAGGTTTAACAAAATCACCTATTTTCGACATTAAATTTAAGTTTTTGTGAAAACCTCTTTGTTAGGAACAATTAGCGTAGACCGGAAGTGGGGATTCGACTATATAAAGGGCTAAACAGGTACTTTTTCATTTTTGTTATCTGAATTCAGGAAAATTATGGAAAGTGAAGGATAAAACGGGGTCAGACGGGGCCAGGGTTGAAAAGTCGCGAAGCGGCTTTTCAACCCTGGTTCTTTCTAAAAAAACTCCTGTCCAAAAACGACCCTTTTTAAGTTCAAGAATTTTTCAATATTTTTTTGTCGTTTCCAGGTGACATTTAGGTTCTGGGGTCGGATTCTTAGGGGTCAACTCGCCCCTAAAAAGTTTAGGGGGACCCCTAAATCGTGGTCTAGGGCCCTAAAACCCGAAAAGCCAAAGACCTCATAAAAAAATCCAATTTTCAACCGAATTTGCCAAAATAGCGGCTGGTGGTTCCTAAAGACGTCTGACATCTTATATTGAATTTTCAGCGTGCAAAGTGGACTTTTAGGTGACCAAATCGACGTGGAAAGGTTTAGGGGTGCCCCCTAAAACGTTTAGGTAGACCCCTAAAACGTTTCGGGGTCACCCCTAAAGTAGCCTCGTTCACTTTTTGGTTAGGGGTGTGGAAATGGAGCGACCTTTCCTAGGACCCTACCTTTTCCATATCTTTCCAAATTTGGGTTTTGAACTTTTTGGGTGATACTATGCCTGATGCTCTACCCACTGTGCGAAAATAGCAAAGAAATTCATCACGGTTTTAAAGCTATAGCGATTTTAAAAATTTAGGGACGCCCCTAAAACATTTAGGTAACGGTTTTGAACCCTAAACATTTAGGGGTGACGATGAAAAAAGTGATTTGATAACAATGTTTAGACGCGCACGAATATTGATTTGCTACAAATTAAATTCAACAAGAAGGTTTCCCACTTTATTTTGATAATTTTGGGTGATGGAAGATGATAAACACATGGGCTGGCGGTGGCTGAACTAGGGCCTCCCCCTAATGGTTTAGGGCCTTAAACCTAACTTTTAGGGTCCTAAACACTGCTCTTTAGGGGCCTAAACATATCGATTAGGGCTTTAAATTTTGGCCCCCGCCGAAATCAAGCATTATTAAGTTAAATTTCGTCGAAAAACCATGTAGTCGTCAAGCTTAAGGTCACCGGAGTAACCCCCACCCATGATCTCGGAGTTTTTTCATTAAAATGCCGGTTTTTTGGTGTCTCAAAGTATGTCCCCTAAACTTTAGGGGTCACCCCGAAACGTTTTAGGGGTCAACCCTAAACTTTTTAGGGGTCACCCCTAAAACTGACCCCTAAGAATCCGACCCCAGTTCTATTTCGCGTGGGGGAAAAAACTGTGCGGGGGGAAAATATGCTTCGCGGAACCTTCCATCTTTTCGCTATTTTCTCGGGATTTTTGCAACATCATTCGATAGAGCATCAAAAAATATACTAAGAGTTTTTGTTTTTGCTAAAAATATTGTAATATAAAAAAGTTATAGAAAAAAACAAAAAAAAAATATTGAAACTGGTTCCGGAATGTTAGTTTTCGGCATTTTCGCCAGTTTTTCGATATTTTGAACCCGTCATTCGATAGATCATCAAAAAATCTACTAAGAGTTTTAATTTCATCTAAAAATATTGTTTTATAAAATAGTTATAGCAAAAACAAGGTTTATTCGGTGTTTCCACATGGGATCGTGGCGTCGAAAGCTATTTTTCGACATTTTCGATAACTTTCAAAAATTTCTTTAATGCCATTCGATAGAGCTAGAGTTGTTATCTGGCCTCCGGGTCCGGGTACCCGGTTGCGAACGGGTAGTTGGTGCGAGCGGGTCCGACCGGGTACCCGGTCGAGCGGGTAATTGGGCCGAGCGGGTCCGACCGGGTACCCGGTCGAGCGGGTAATTGGCCGAGCGGGTCCGAGCGGGTACCCGGTCGAGCGGGTAATTGGCCGAGCGGGTCCGAGCGGGTACCCGGTTCAAACGGGTAATTGGCGGCCGGGTCCGAGCGGGTACCCGGTCGACCGGGTACCCGGTTCAACCGGGTAATGGGCCGAGCTGGTCCGATTAGAGAGACTAATAAGTTACCTTTGTACTAATAATAAATCAATAATCTAACTAATAAAGCCAATACCTTTGCAGCAACATTTGAATGATTCGGATACATTTTGGCGATAAAGAATAGTATATGAAGCTTGATCATATGTTTCGCTACGAGCTGCAAAAAAGACAATGCGCCAGAAAGAAAGAAAATAAAAAAAACAGAAAATTTTGCGGACATTTTTCTGCAAGCTGCAATAGATCCTCTTTCCACAAATGTGACACCGCGCGGCGCCAGCTTATAGATTTAAATCTATAAATATAACAGCTTTCAAACACAACAATTTCTCGGTGTTTTCGGTATTTATAAATTCAATTAAGATAAGTAAAGACTAGTAAATAAGAAATTACGATGCGGGGGGCCAGGGGCGTAGCCAGAAAAAAATTTCGGGGGGGCCCCGAAAAAATTTCCAAAAAACTCAAAACATTGCCGAAAAACAGCGCCGCAGGCAAAAATTTTTGAAAAAAAGGTTACATAGCTCTACAAATAGCCGTAAAAACGTGCAAAAATAGCGCCGCAGGCAGCAAAATTTTTGAGAAAATAAAATCATAAGGGTCCCCCTTATGAAATTTTCGGGCCCCGGCCGATTTCGGGGGGGGCCCCGGGCCCCCGGGGCCTGTATTACGCTACGTCCCTGCGGGGGGCTATTAGGCAGCTGACAGGACTTTGTGCCGTTTGCGCGCCAACTCTGTTTTCAAGCAAAAAAACCATCATAACTTTGTTATTTTCTTCGGAAATGTCTAAATGCTCGACAGATAAGCGTTTTTAAGTCTATTACAAGCATGGGGCAGCCCATTGTCCCATTTCTGACTAGACCAGGTCGGAGTTTTTCGCTCATGAAAACTTGAAATAGTAGCTAAAACATTTCTTTCAGTGGAAGTAATGTTGATTTCCTTCTTTACAATAAGAATCTGCAAGAATAACAAAGAAAAAGGGTAAAACGAGCATTTCCGGGGAAGAAATCGTTCATCGGCCCAGAAAAGCCAACAGAACCCTGAAAATAGCCCTCCTCAATCGTAATTATTTCTCTACTAGTCTTTACTTATCTTAATTGAATTTATAAATACCAAAAACACTGAAAAAAATATTGTATTTGGAAGTTTCATATTTTTTGACCACGATTGAGCTGAAAAGTCGTTTTAATAGAGTGGCGGAAATGTTATGGTCCCCCCCAGGACGACCAACTATTCGTTACGTAATCGAAAGGAAAGAAAAGAATCGGAAAGAAAGAAAGAGTGAAACGAAGAGCAAAGTTAATACTTTTTATGTTAATAAAAAACGTTCTTAGCAACAGCACTTCTTGATTTCTTTTTAGATTCATTTGAGGATTTGATAGTCTAAATTGCAGACGATTTTCGCTTGCTGCTGCGCAAATTTTTACATAAACAAGTATAAATCATTGCTAAGACCAAAAATATTGTCTGCCAAAAGGGCTTTACATTAGCTCGGCCCATTACCCGGTTGAACCGGGTACCCGGTCGACCGGGTACCCGCTCGGCAGGCCGCCAATTACCCGTTTGAACCGGGTACCCGCTCGGACCCGCTCGGCCAATTACCCGCTCGACCGGGTACCCGCTCGGACCCGCTCGGCCCAATTACCCGCTCGACCGGGTACCCGCTCGGACCCGCTCGGCCCAATACCCGCTCGACCGGGTAATTGGTCGACCGGGTCCGCCAACGGGTACCCGGACCCGGAGGCCAGATAACAACTCTAGATAGAGCGTCAAAAAATATACTAAGAGTTTTAATTACAATTCAAAATAGCATCATATAAAAGCGTTATAAAAAAAAACGAAGAAAATCCCCCGCACAGTTTTTTCCCCCACGCGAAATAGGACAGAACCGACATTTACAACAGCGACCAATATTGCCAATAGTAATATGCTGGTCGGGGGGCTTTGATCGCCCGCTTCCGCTTCTCCTCCCCCCGCCCCTGATTCACCTTTGTATTTGTGTGTGCTGGAGCGGCGCGTGAAATTTGGCCGGTGCGGGGCTCTCCCCCGCGCCCTACGCTGACCATTCTTCCGAACGCTCTTCAATGAGTTGTGCCCTTTCCGTGGGCGCGGTCGGGTCCCACGATGGCGCAACCCCGGTCGGGGCTCTCAGTTTGCGGCATTTCCATAATCTCTGCAGGAGCATTAGGTGGCAAACGTGGTTTGCTCTAATTTCCCCCAATGGCACCCCCTCTGAAGAGCCCAGAGGGAATCGAGTGGGGCCCCGAGGGCAAATCTCGTCAATTTGCATATGGCCCCCGCCCCCAAGGGCCATAAGTCCCACCCAGCAGCTTGGGGGCATTGAGTTCCGCGCAATTGAGCGCGATGTATAGCCGGGGCTTCTTTGTGGACCTCCCCCATTGACTTTTTCCTGCGACTAATGCATGGTGCCGAGGTCGACCGATGTGGCCTCTGATACGAGGTCGTTCTCTGACATATCTCTGCTTTTTGGATCTTTTAAAAGTTAACTCCTTGCTATGCGATCCCGCTTATCATACGGCACACAGTAGGTGTTGGCACTGCACCTAGCCCTCGCCATTGCGCAACCCCTTCCGTATCTCTCGTGCCCTTTTCTCCTTTTTTCATAATTTTGTTTCTAGGTAGGCCGTGCGGCGCTATCTCGCAAGCTCTCGGTAACTACTCCACGATGAACCGCCGCTCCGCTGGCCCGTTGACGCATGGTTGGCTGTTTTTTATAATTAATCCATTATACTTTTAGCGGCAGCTATCACCAGCCCGCCGATCGTGCCCGAGCCCCGGCGAACGGTGTCGACCAGCAAATTGAGCGGCCTTTTCAAGACTGACGATGCGAAGGCGTCCGATTCCAAGCTCAACGAGGCCCTTGATGCCATGTCTCTTGCCCAGTACGTTTTTTCGGGTCCTGAATAGTAAGGCTTTCTTCCTGATTCTTTAAAACTGAAGCGTAGTTGACAAAATTCAGCGAATCTAAAAACTGGAGCTCTGTCTCGATAAACTCTATTTTTAGGAAACTGCGCATCAAGGCGGCCGAGACGGAACGCCGCGGCGGGGCCAAGCTCGCCGAATGGGCGCGCAAGACGAAAAACGCGGCGATAAGTGATGTGATCGAGAAGACGTCGAGTGTACTCCAGATGCACAGCGACCTCACCGTCGATCTGGCCCTGCGGAATCAGCAAACCACCGGGGTTTGTTTGACTTCCCCTCGGTTAACACAGCTAAAAAGAGAACATACAAGAGGGTTGTCTATTTCGGGGCTCTTTTGCGGCGCGTTTGTAAGCATAAAAATTATTAATTTTAAGTAGAGTTGGCGTTATCCAAATCAAAGTCTTCATTGAATCAGAGGATTTTATTCCAATTTTTTTAATTTTCCCGGCTAGGCTGCTCCGGAAAAACGGTTTCTGATGTAAGTTCCTCGGAGAAATTTTGAGATTTTGCTAGAAAACGGAAGCTTAATAAAATCGACAGGTTTCAGGCCTGATTGGATTTGAATCAGATCAACTCTATTTGAAGTACTAAACTTTTTTGCCTAGCGTGCCCTTTGGTATCCCATTGTTCTCCAATTACCAAACTTTCTCACGGTTGCCCAATCACAGCGAGCCAATCTTATGACCGATGAGGGGTCGTCGGGGCACGGGTAATTATCGGCAATGGGGTGCTTAGGGCCCGGAGTGGGTGGGTTGATTATCCGCATGGGAGGAAGGGGGTTCAGGGGGCACACGTTTGAAGATGGTGCGCTATTTGGACGCCATATGTGCGCGGTCGGGCGATGAGTGGACCCGCGCAATTTGATACTCAACCGATCCGGGCATACAGTTCTTTGTCCACCCCCGGGGATGAGTGGCGTACAAGGGAATTTGAATAGACACCCGTTGGTGCTAGGTTGTTACAGCGCGAAGGTCAAGTCAATCAGATTAGTTAACAATGGGATAAATTGTGGAAATTTTATACCTTTCGAAAGATAAATAAAATACGTTCATTTATATTTTATGACTTTTCCAGCTTCTCCGTGGACTATGTGGACGAGGACGCGAGTTGGAAGAAACGGAAAAAGAATATCGGCGACTGAAGGAAAAGGAGGCCAGGCTGCAAAAGGTACAGCGACCCCTGATTTCCCAACTTTTGCGCTTAGGAATTGAATCAGAGGCGCGATCGTACCCGCGCGCAACAGGATGCCCTTGAAGCTCAGCTATCTGATGTATGTGACCGCTTTTTGGTTAGATAATCTGTTACTTTTAGACGAAGCGTCAAATCAGCTTTACCTGGGAACACCTGCGCCGATTGCGCGGTGACGAGGAAGCTGTCAAGATGCTGCGACTGAGGCATGGCTGCAAGGTGATTGTGTTTCAACTTGATAAATAACCTTTTTTAGGGTTTCGCGGACGCCGGTTTGAATTATACAACGGCCGCACGCGCCATTTTCTCCACTCAACGCGAGCTGGCCGAATCGATTCCCGGATTAGCAGGTTGGTGTACTCGGTGCTCTTGATGGCGAACTTCCGTTCATTCAGTGCCCGGCGACGAGGTGTTTGGGCTGACATATGATGCGATCCCATTTACACAAGAAAAGATTGAGCAGTTGAGACATTTCCTTGAGTGAGTTTTTTTGCGAAAAATGCATCCCGAGTGAGATTTCATGAATAAGCCCTATTTTTTTAGCTCGCTGCAAAAGAACGACGGCAAGATCTGCATCCAACACAGCCAAGAGCGTAGCCAGCTCCTCGGCGGCCCCCGGCGGCGTAGCGAACCTGCCCGGCGTGCCGCAGGTTTCGGTCATCACCCTAGGGCCCAACAGGCTGCAGCTGCCGCGGCACAGTCCATCCCTGCTTCGCCGCCCCCGCCCTACACACCGTCCGCACCGGCCGGCGAGATGAATACGGTTAGGGAATCTTGCTCGGCTCCAGAAACCTCTTTTTCATTTCCAGAGCACCAGCTCGAATTCTTCTTCCGGATCTTGTCGCCCAAGCAACAATCGTCTATCACACCCCTCTGCTCCACAGGCCACACCGTTGGCTAGAAACTCTGGTATCTCGTCATGTATTTTCTTTATTTGTCTTATTTTAGCAAATCCTCTGCGGGCGTCTTTCCTCCAACCCATCCGTAATGAAGACTATCCTTCAGCGATCACGCAATTGACCGCGTCCGCCGAACGCAAGCGCGAAAATAGGAGGTTGGATTCTTGGACAAATTGCCAGTTTTAATAAAAATTTCAGGTCGCTCCCCCCGGCTTGCGGTGGATGCGTGGGTCGGCTCTACCCGGAGCTGCCGACGAATTACTGATGTGCCCTGATTGTGATCGTTCTTGTTTAACCTATGTGCAATCACTTGACATTTCACCCTCGCCCCCCTTAATAATTATTCTATTGGTTGTGTTCTACCATTTTGCAGGGTCACTGCGTTTTGTGAAGCCGCTACCGAAATATGGCTCCATTATTGGGTTCATTCGTGAATCCAACATAGCGGTGGCCCCCATAGATACTCCGAAATTGAATCGGCGGCCAGGTAATTGGTCCCGATTTAATTTTAGCTACTAGCCAGTTGGAGCAAAATAGTGACCCTGTTCCCCTTTACTCAACTCGACCCCGATTGATTTGCAGCTACTCTTTCCCCATGCCATCTGACTTAATGTGTGAATCGTGCCCAGAAATTTTGTGAGCATAATAATATTTGTGTGTCTGTACATAGACCATTGTCAGCACTGCCGCCACCGCTACTCGTACCGTACTCTGTGAATAAACCGTATTTCAATTCCACGCTGACATCTCGAGCACGTGGACGCGTCAAACACTGTCCTAATCCGAAATCCCGTCTCCTTGACGGGCTTCACCATAGCCGTTTTTGCCTGGTTGAGCAGATAGTGAATCGGGACGGGGCCCGCTCTCATTATTCCCGCTGCTCCCAATTTCTACGGGTCGGTGCGGTGTGAAGGCGAGACGGATTACGGGGATTCGTGCTTTCGCCCCCAGCGCCTCCGACGTCTCCCTTCTTTGTAATTGATTGTCGCCATTCATTGGCTGAAAATTTAGCTAAAACAGCAGCGCACGTTGAAATACGCTCATTCTCCCCTAACGCTTTCCTTGATCTTCGACAAATAACTTTCAGCTTATGAGTGGCCGGGCGAAAACGGTTGTATCCATCGTATCGCCACACAAGGCCCATTTTGCCATCTACTTGATTGCTCATTTAAACGTTGGCTTTGTGGTGAGCCCCCTTCACAATGACATACAGATTTCCCGATTTTGGGCGATCTACTAACAAAACATTTCAGACCACATTAATCCCGCTGAGCTTCTCCTTCCTGACATGTCGTTCCGGGATCCCCTCGCAACAAATGTTCTGGATCTTCTTCCTATTTTACACATCCCTCTTTGTCGGGACAATGGCGAACGCGTACCTGAATGAAAAGTAAGGCTCACAAACTCACAAACTCACGGATACCCGCATAGGGAAAATGAACTGCGAATGTTGATCGTCACAAGTCTGCTGATGGCCACAACGCTGGTGGCAGCAACCTTCGTCACAGACTTGCTATTGTTTACCCTCGTATGTTGCCTTTCTACATTCTAAAGTGAGCGATTTGCAGACATTCGCAGGCCTGGGCGCTTCGATGGGAATACAGTTCTCAGAGATCAACGTATCCTACCTAAAAATGTTCCCTCAGCAGCATTTCTCCTTGCTACACGTTGGCCATTCAATAGCAGCACGAATCCATTTTAGACGCTCCATCTATCCCATTCCCTGGGAGCCTGGCTCGCCTCCCTGATGTTCCGCATTGTACCGAGACCTGACCAGGGAGAATGCCGGGAGTTACTCTTCGACCTGCCTCAAAAGTAGGAGTTGCAAAGAGCAGGACCTAACGCCCGGCAGAAGTTCTACAATCTATTTATCTGCTAATAACTGCATTCACATTCCAGCGTCGACAAAGTGTACCTCTTGCCTATCATCGACGGCCGCTTCATGATTGCTGTCTATACGGTTATACAGGTTGGTGCAGCAGTTTAGCAGCACAAGTTTATCAAGCTATCGTCAAAGAAACTATAGGGGAGTATGAGTTGCTTATGGAAGTTGGAATGACAAAATGAAAGTTTGGGGGAATTGAATCACAGTTATTGGAGACAAGATAAATCAAAAATTACGCCATACTCCCAACCGCCCTAATCATCGGCACACGAGATTCTCGTTTGAGTTGGACGCTTAACTCAACTTGACGGAAGAACATGTAGACGTAGACCAGGAAGACGATCCTACATATGAACAAGTTAACGAAATATTGACAAAAGCTACCCAAAGTTAATGTAGAGTGCCACAAGCAGACGAGTCATTGGGTCACTTCTCAAGACCGCCTTCATGCGTTGCCCGCTCCGCTCGAGCTGAGTCTTTTCCGGGCCCTAGATGTATGGTTACGTATAGACAGCCTAACGCACCTCCGAAGCGAAGAAAGCTTTGATCTTTGCAATGGATTGATGGTAATAATCTCTAAAGCACAAATGAATAACCCGGGGAAGCTAACCGTAATGAAACCATCCAGTCAGGCATTCGCAATCCAAAGATCAGCGAAGGTTTCGTCGCCGACGGCGGGCGCGAGTTCTCATGGCACGCTACCAGCGACACCGCCAGGAATAGGCAAGCCAAACGGATGAGCAGACGCATTTCCGACTAAACGGTAATTGGAAATTAGGTGGTAAGCACTTTTAATTATGTGTCTGCCAATAACCAGTTACAAATTGCCACACTCAACATAACAAAACTTTATTGAGTTTCAACTGAATAGTCAAAATAACAGTAGAAATCAGGTTGTAGACATGCATTAGGGAGCTTGGTAGATGGCGTCGAAGACAGTCGGTTCGTCACGGTACAGGTCTATTTCCATGAAGTCGAAGAGACTGGGGATGAGACTAAACAAAATTCAGGGAAGCGAAAGTTGGACTCACCAAGAGACGTAATCCGGCAACACTTCTGGGCTTCGCACGAAGTGAAGATAGCAAAAGCGCAACAAGTGTATGATGCCGTAGATGCTGAAAACCAGATACAGGCATAATTTTTATGTATACCGGCAAGGGTAGAATTCCTCATCTTTTTCCAGCAACTCTCGACGAATCTCGAGGGCATGCCAGCGCTCAAGCGTGTATAGTGTGGAACTAAAAAAAAAAAATAAAAAATTTTTCTCAATTTCCCACAATAGACGGTCGTTGAACTTCTCGCAGACCCATCGAGCAAAGTAGAACTAGACAAAGCAATTTAGTTGAAATAGTTATACTGACCTGCTGTTCAGCATCAAGGCTTTTAATCTCCTCGTTGAGAGGGCGTTCGAGGTACTGAACAGCTAATTAATCAACTTTTTCCAACCCAAAATACCTTCTTCATAACATCCATGATGGTAGGACTGCCACCAAGTTGCATCCGCTTTCCTTGCTGCATCTGGACTGCCAGGTTAGGAGCCGAAGAAACCACAAATTCACCTCTTTCTGGTCTTTCTGGAGCACATTCCAAAGCTTCGGCGGGAATTGCACGGGTTTTTCGATAAACACGCGCTGCAGCACAGTCTCTTTCGGAACAGCGACCTAAATGACAGGAAATCTTTGTTGTTAAGGCTCCCTCTACCCTTCGGAACATTCGAAATTCCTGTGAAGTCAGTGGTCTCTCGAGCACCATAGTGAGTTCATCCTGTCTCATTTGCCAATCGTGATGGGGTCCCAACATCTAAACAAGAATGGAATTATGCAAACTAAGGTACCTTAAACCGGAGATTATACCAAAAGTCGGCGCCCATGGCGAAATCCCGATGGTCTTCTACAGCAGTCACCGTTGCAGCGAATTGGCCATCATACGATCGGACCAGCAGATGCTGTCCCTCCTTGTAGGTACTGTCCGGATGGGGGTCCTCGGCGTCAGACATCACCTAAATCAGCGGCGTAATTTATTGCAGAAATCGCTGCGTAAAAAGGAAAGCGAAATGAAAATTGCATGAAAAGACAAAAATGCGGGCAAAATTCAGCATAAACTCGTAGGCGAATGCAAACGGGGGCAACTGTACACGAATCTAAGCAACGACGATAAACATTTTAGTAAATTAAAGTGTGGGGAAGCTATTGGGGCCAAAAGATCGTCACCATTCATAGATTCCTACGTAGTAGAGCGAGATATAGCACAACGGAACGCACACACGTTACATAAACTAAAAGGCGTGAAACACGTCTCAGTTGTCCGAATACTTCTCAGTCAGCTTGCTTAGCAGCTCACGATGGCTCAGCTCTCCCTCGTCGCTGACTTGGAACTGCAGCAGCTTCCCGGTACCAAGTGAAGCCTTGATCGCAGAGGCTGTCGAGGCGTACACCATCTTCTTCTTGATCGGGGCGCCATCCGGGCAAAGTTGAATGAAGATGATCTTGTCCATCTTGGACACGCCGGCACCGACGCGAGACGTGGTAAACTTGAAGTCGAACACGGCGTATCGGCAGTCTGTGAAGTCGTTGGTGCGCGTGTTGAGATCGGTGACGAATTTTTCGAAAGCCGCCTTGCTGCACGTTTCGTAGTCGTCCTCAGCACCGGCGAGTTCGTCGTGCGTGACGGCGGCTTCGACGACAACCTCACGCTCTTCGATCTTGAAGATGATGTAGCGGAATTCCTTCTTGCCCTCGCTGAGCTTCATGAAGGTGGACTGGACGTCCGCGTTGACAGCAACTCCCGATGTCGACATCTAAAATGGGAAAATATAGACGGTTGAAGAAAACTAAAAAGAGTATCGATGAGAAAAAACCGAAAACCGAAAGGCCGGGCGGGGAGCAAAGAAAGGGCGTGAAACCGGTGTGCAATACGGTGGTGGGTCATGCTATAGGCGCCCGATGGGTACGGCCCGATGTTGTCAACTGGAACTTGCGGAAAACAAAATAAAAATAACGAAGTCCTCGATTTTAAAATATTCTAAAACTGAAATTGGCAATTCTAATCGAAAGTATTATTTTCTATAATGTTTTGATGGAATCTTTTAAAGGGCTGCCGACGGCATGTGTCGATCCCCCCCATCAACAAATTGGCAAGTAGCCAACAGGGCAGATAGCGCGCCCTGGGGAGAGGCGCAGAGACATTTTCTTTCCAGCGCGTAACCGATTGACTATGCCGTCGGCATCCCTTTAAATGTCAGCCCCCCCCAGATCCCGTTCCTCTACTTGATGATCTCCCAAACGCCCGAAATTGCTTCGGAAACGCGGCCGGCGTCTAGGCAGGATGTTGGGCAGCAGCAACTCGGGCCACGAGATCAATACGAGGAGATCGAGGGCAACACAGAACCAGGCAAGCCTCCTTGAATTTTAAGTGTTTCTAGCCTTGGGGAATTAATTTCATAGAACAGTCTCGGACCATCAATGTGGATTTTGAATAGGCTTGTCGCGTTTAGACAACCACTGGGAGCCCGGGACGATGCGACTCGTCCTCCTAGCGGCCGCGATCACATTTATCGGACAGGTAGCTTTACAAAGATATGCTTTCTAATCAAAGAGTGACTTTCCAGTTGTTGTTCACCTTATTCCCGTTCTTCGTCTTTGCGCGCGAGGACCCGACGGTGTTTTACTATCAATTCTTCATGGCGAGATAGATTTTTTAAAGCAATAAGCGTTAGTTTAGACGTGCTGCGTGGTGGGCCGAGTGATGGCGGTCATCGGCGCCGACAGTATTGCCCCGATTTTTTTGATTGGGCTCAGTATTGTGGGTTTTCTATGATAGTGTATCGGCGATTTATTTTCTAAATCTAGCTAAATAAATTGGCGCAATTGGCAATTTGCCATCAACGATTTCTTAGTTGGCGTGCGGGTTCTCGACTTGCGTGTTCATCATCGACAAGGGGCTGACGCTGGGCACGGCGCTGGCGGCCTTCTCATTGTCACAGCTTCTGCCGGGCGCCCTTACCTACGCGAAACATACGCTGCTTCTGAAGGGTTTGTTGATATATACATTCAGTATAGCTATTTTCAGCCGAATCTGTGTCGCTCATCGTATCCGGCGCCTCATTTGGAATGCTCGCATATCCGCTGTTCCTCAATTTAGCGAGGGTACGTTTTTCATCAAGAAGAAACGTAAATGTCCTTAGCTAGCTCTGCGTCCCGATTAGCCTAGTAATTTTAGGAAAACGATTCGCGGCTTTTCGTCGCGATCAGCTTTTTCTCCACTCTACTGCTCGTTTTCCTCTTCGTTTCGATGCTCAATTCACAGGCGCAAACAGAACGCACGAAAGGTGAGATGCGACCGCAACCACAGTGAAACAAGCTTCATTTCAGCAACGCAGGATCGAGTACAGGCTTTCATCTCTCGGTTCTTTTCCGGGGAAACTGGCTCGGGTCTGCGCCGGGCCCCATCTATTAAGCCGCTCATTTCTCGGTTACGGCCGATGTCGTATAGACGGTAGGCTGGTCCTTACAGGAGTTGGGACAGATCGAGGGAGAAGAGAGAGAGAGAGAGAGAGAGAGAGAGAGAGAGAGCAAGAGAGAGAGAGAGAGAGAGAGAGAGAGAGAGAGAGAGAGAGAGAGAGAGAGAGAGAGAGAGAAATAAATTTTCAGATTCCGAAACCAAGGTCGGCGGGGCGACTCCGTCGAGCGGGTTCCGAAGATCAAAGTCACGCTGGAGCGCGAGCCGCAGGTCCAGTTCAATTGAGGTACGTAATTTTTGATCTGTATTAGCCCGAGAATTTACATTGCTTAACTAGTTTCAGATTTGATGGCGTAACTCCCTCGCCCGGCTTCCTCGAACACAATGTATGTAGCTGTAAAAGTCGCTCTCATTTCTCACGTATAAATCGTCTCATGACCCAACTTTTTTATGAACATGGAAAATGGGAATGGGCACAAATAGGGACTGGGAAGGGACACAGGGAGGGGGTACCCGCTTGTACAATGGACGTTTTGTGGTCTAGTGGCTTCAACATAAGGGCCGATCAGCCCTGAATGCGCTTCTCGACGACGTGCGACATGTTTTCCAGCTGTTTCAGGTTCAGCGCGTAGCCGACGAAGAAGTCATCGCACAGGTAGGGCAATTGTGTGTCCTGGAATAATTCAGTTCGGTGTTTTGTGGGTTTTGGCAAACCTTGCAGAACTGCTTGACGAGCTCGGAGCACTTGCCGAGGTTGCAGCGGGGCATCGTGGGGAAGAGGTGGTGCTCCACCTGGTAGTTCAGGCCTCCCCAGAGCCAGTCGATGAACGGTGACGGCGTCATGTTGCGGGTGGTCAGGATTTGGAGGGCGGCAAAGTTGTTGAGGATCCGGGAATTCGCTGAAAAGTTTTTACTGTATTGTAATTTAGAAAAAAATTATTTTTTTTGTATTCATTCTATCGGTAAAATTGTAAAAAGTAGGTTGTCCGCTATTTGCTGAAAATTTTTTAGTTTTTTTGTAATTTCCTCTCTGAAAAATTATGAAAAGTAATTAAGTTATTGTTCAAAAAGTAAAGATAGCTTTGTTTTATCACTTACCAGGATACTTGTCCACCGAGTTGTGGTTGAACGTGACGACGTGGCCGATCAAAAAGCCGGCGCCGCCCTTAATCGATTCCAGTTAACGTTATTTTTCAGGGTTTTAGGCTAAAATTAAATTAGCTTAAGCTTTTCTACGCAATTAACCAATTTTTAACGTATAGTTTAAAAACCTACCTGTGAAATCAAGAAGAACGCGATCCGCAGCGGCCAGCTTGGCAGCAGGTACAGCTGGAGGAGCACCCACGCCCAGTGAATCGACAAGCCCAACTGAAACTCGGTGGTTTAAGCTAAAGGACAGAAAAATAATTTTGCTGATACTGCAAGCCGAAGCTGCAACCTGTCACCAACCTGTTGCTCAAAGGCGTGCTCGCGGTACGAGCGGAAGTTGGACTTGTTCTGCGTGAAGGCGAACTGCAACGACTGGGCCAACCACGAGAAGCGCAGCATGGGCAGCATCGCGGTGAAGTACAGGTGTTGGTAGGGGACGATCTGGGAAAATGGTTATGAACTTTTACATATTTTGGTTGTTAAAAGTGAAATTGATAACATCTGACAGTTTCAGAAAAACCGACAACAGCGTCATGCTCAGCTCAAAATTCTGGGCAAGTACATGTCTCCCGGTTAAGAAACCAACCTTCAGGATCGCCTTCTCCAGCGGCTCCTTGTACTTGAGCAAGTCGGCGGGCACAAACGTGACGAGGGGCGCCAAATCGATGTCCCCGTCGTGGTCAATCATGTTGGTGGTGGCGTGATGGGTGTTGTGCTAAAAATTAGGCAAAATTCTCATCTACATCCGGGTTTTCATACCTTGTCCTTCCACCAATCGCTGGCAAAACCCTGGGCGATATTGCCAAAGAAGATGCCGAAACGGTCGTTCATACGGCGGTTCTTAAAGACGATTTTTAGGGGTACTGGAGTGTTAGCGTGGGGGGGGGCTAAATTTTGCCTGTCGACCCGTAGGGTTCCAATTTGAAATCCACACCTTTTTTATAGGTTTATGACGGGTTGACAATTATTGAAGGGTCATACAAAAATTAAGAAAATCTCAAAAAAATTCTATTTTTGCTCAAAAAATTTAAAATGGCCAACAATTTTCAAATTTTCTAAATTTAGATAGCTTTCTGCGCGAGTTGATAATATATAAAGGTCATCAAAATATTAAATATCGGGAATTTTTTGATTTTCGGTCCAAATTGTTTGAAAAGCCCTCAAATGAGAAAAATGCCGAATTTCTAGGAATTTTTCGTAAGCAAAAACTGCCAAAAACGCTTCGGAAATGCACTAAGCAAATTTTTACTCTGTAGGAATATGATATATCAGTATCTTTGAGCAAAAAAATATTCCCTACCTTAAACGGCTGATGATGGCAAAACTCATGTGTCATCCAGCCGAGCTGTTGCCAGCAGAGGGCCATCGCACACGCCGCCGTAAGGTACCATCCGTTGTATTGGAGGGCGAACCCGAGCAACATGATCGACATTGTGGACACCATTTTAAAGTAATAATATCTAAGGATCTATTAAAATCGTTTGTTAATATTCACTAACCCCTCCTTCGCGTCCATCAGTCCGAACCGGTGGACATCTTGGCGGAGTTGCTCGAAACGGAGGGTGATTTGCTTCTCCTAGGAAATGCTAGGTCTGATAGCTTTAAGATTCCGAACCTCTTCAATGGTGATATCATACGAAGAAACGTTAACGTCAGTCTGGTCGTTGCGCTTCTTGATGTACTCCTCGAGGTCCTCGCTCTGGAAGAAAAGGATAGAACTAAGGTTTTTAAATATCGTTAAATTTGCCATAAGCACTATTAAACCACAAACTATTACATTGTTCAGCACCTGGTATACATTAAAAGGTCGATCTTACCCCCGATACTGGAAAAGAATCGAACCTCCGAATTCCTACCTGATCCCATGATGTCTTCTTCAGGACCTCCACCTGCTTGTACGCCATGGCGCTGCCCTCGTGGAAGGCGTGGAACATGTGCGTGGCATCGGCATTGCTAAATGAAGAGTATTACGGAAGCGGGCTTCAAAAACTTACGCGTACTGCTTGATGACGTTGCCGCCGGGGTGGTTGTGGATTAGCTCGTCACTGAGGTGCAGCCATTTGTCGTCGACCTGGGGGAAAAAGTAGAATTCGTGATTAATGCATTTTTATAGTATTTTTTCGTAGTTTTTGATTCCGAGAAAGTTACAAAAATATTTTAAACATTTTCAAAAATTCGAAAATTTGGTCTTTTTTGGCCATTTTCACAACATTTTTGGCCAAAAAGTCAACGATTTTATTAGGTTGCTTATATCTAAGAACTGTAAAGTGCGATAAAAATGGTTTCTATTTTATTATACCGTAACGGATTGCTAGGAAAAATTAGTTTTCCGCTGCTAAAATCCCCCCTGCTAACAGACCAGTACCGAAAAAACTTTGAACCCCCTAGAAAATTTTCGTGAAGAACCAAAGCATGCCTTTTTACACATTTTCCCGAGTATTTTCCCCAGGTCAGCTGATTACCCTTTTTTATTTCCCTCCGATTCTTGGGGTAACCTGCTGGCCGTATTTCGTCCGATGCGAGCAGCGCCGTGGCAACCCTTATCTCATCCAGCCCACCCGCTGTCTACCCCCCGAAATGAACGGGTGAATTTTTTTGGGCGCTTCGCGGCTGATCGACCCGGGGCAAAGCACACGACTGCACGCCAAGCGGTTTTTTTCGCGGCGATCTGGCCGTCGTACCTTGATACTCTGGTATAAATGGGGCGTTGTTGAAACGAGCGAGTTTATTGAAAGAAAGAGAAGCCAAGGTATCTTAATTTCCTTGATTTTTGGGATGGCTGAATCCACGAATCCGGTTAGGCGACCAATAAAAAGAAAAAGCTCGGTTCGGACGGCGAATTTTCGGTATTGGACTGTTAGCAGGGGGGGGGGGGGGGGTTTAGCAAGGGAAAGGCTAATTTTTGTTTTACCGCCTAAACCGGTTATTTTGATAATTGATTTGATAATTGATTGTTAGAAGGGTACAAAAATTATCTGAACATTTTTGAAAAACTTACCCCATTCTGTCATTTTTCATACATACTCGAAAATTTGGAAAAGTTTTTATTAACTTTTTATATCTGACAACTTTGTAAAATCCTATAAAAATGGTCTATATTTGGATACATACAGATTTAACTACTGCAAAAATAACATTTGAGAAAAGGTCTAATGAAAAACTGCATGAAAGATGACCAAAATCAGTCAAATATATAAAACATATTTTTTTAAGAACTCCTAGAAGTCAAAAACTACTAAAAAGACTATAAAACTACACTATAAGTAATAAACCTAGATCCGAAATCTCACTTTTTTTATGAGCCAGTCCCAAAAGCTTGTTTTTTTAGAACCCCCCGATAACGAACAAGAGCCCTCTTAGCAATTCGAAGTTACTGAATCCAGTCCACATACCTTTAGTCGAATCCCATTTCCCTTGAGTCCCATCGTGGCCTATTAGTGCTTGGGTGAGGCTGGTGCGGGAGCCGGCCTCTGGTTGTGGGCTAGGGGGCCGAAGTGTGGCCGGCGGGGTCGAATCCCCCCGAAGATGGCTGTGAAAAGAGGGGAAGAGAAAGAGAGATGGCCAGAGATTGGGGAGGGATAGAGAAATTGAGATGGAGAGTGATTGGGGGGAGAGCAGAGGACACGGGCGGCAAACGGTATGGGACGGGGTGGCGTGAGATCGAGCAACCTCCCACCCCCAGCCATCCGTTCCCGCCAGTCCAGTTGATCTTTTCGGGCGACCAACTGGAAGTGAGAGAGAGAGTGAGAGAGAGCGAGAGAGAGAGGGTGCTAGAAGTCGCCGTGCATTGAACATTTATTAGGCTGCAACAACATAGCGAGAAGCTAGAATAGGCGGTTTTTTTGGTAGTGGACTGTTAGCAGGGGGAGGGCAGTTTTTTCTAGTAACCTCGTACGGTTAACAAAATATAAACCAGTTTATAGCATTTTACACAGTTATAGAAGCTCAAAAGTCCATAAAAGAATAAAAAATTATAGGAATTTCTGAAATTTTTGGTCAAAAAATCTATGAAAAATGACAAAGCTCAAAATCATAATCATAATCATATTACCCCCCGTTAACACTCCAGTACCGAATTTTTAGGATCTCTAAATGCCCAGAGGCTCGAAAGGTTTCACCCGTAATTTCGAAGCTATTTAAATTTGTTCTACCATGTGTTAATTTTTGTTCTTTCCTAAAACCTTCCACAAAGCGTCTCTGCCAGCATGCCATATTCTCAGGCTTTCCCTTTCTTCAACCATCAATCGAATTCCACAGTTTCGCCTTCGCCAGCCTAACTAATCCGATAAGGGGCCCATATCTTCGCCTTCCCCGAAAAAAGGCGCTTCATGTGTTGTATCTAGTCTGCGCGTCACGTTTCGCAACTTTTGAGTTGAATATAATTTATCCTCTGGGCAACTTGTCATTCATTATCTCGATTGGGGGGAGTGTACCAGCTTGTTGAATCCAATGTTGGGCGGGGGGGGGGGGTAAAGGCTCAAAATGCTACCTTAAAAAAATATAACTGGTTTGGCGTGTGGCAGGGACACCGCGTAGTCTGCGTGAGCGCATCGTAAGTAAAAAAGGCAACATGGTCTGTGTGGGGGCAGTAATTTAGGGAGCTAAGAAATTAGTTTAATCGATTGCGAAGCCGGAGAAGACGTGTTGAACGTCTAAATTTAGTAGTGATAGTTTTTCGGCTTGACAAGAGGCAAAACAAAGCTTCTTCCGCTTCACAATCCCTTGAAAAGGCAAATCCTCGGCACATTAGTGAAAATACATCGAAAGAGATCGCCAAAAAATCAGGGCACATCGGGTAATCGGTTAAAGTAAGTAAGTCGGCGCGTATTCAATTGTCGCATAAAATCGGGGAATGGACACATTCAGTCGTTTTACAGCACTCAGGAAGTTGAGCAAAACGATGGGAGCAAAAAGAAATAAGTAAATGAAAATGCTTAAAAAGTAGGAAGAAAACAGCAGGGAATGAAGGACTTCAGGCCAGCTCAAAACTATTTCAAAAACTTCAGAATTTAGAATTTTAATTTTTCTAGATAGATTTAATTTAAAACTTTTAATTTTAGAGAACAGAGATGAAAAATTGAACCATTTTAGAGCAGAGCCACATAGCCAAAAAACGAATCGGAAGTGAACTGGGGAGCTTTTCAGGGCCAGATAAATACATAGAGAATAATACTGGGCTAAAGGCAGAAAAACTGGGAAAAACGAATGGCACCTCGTATGCTACGGGACAAACTGGCCAATGTTTTCAGTGGAGTCGTGGGAGAAGCCAGTTGTTGAAATTTTTACGATGGCGTCGGCAGTGTGGGATGGCCATCCTGAAGCGCTTTCGGTGATGCCGTCTTGTCGGCCGGTTTCGTGCCGGGAGGAGGGAAGTAGCCGGCTGAAAAAAAAAGAGTTTAGAATTACATCTTGGTTTCGGAGAGACAATTCCATTGCGAAAAAAACTGACGCATTGGCATCATTCCCATCGGCATATTTGGGTCCATCGGCGGCCGCATGTTTGGTGGAACGCCCGGGTGCATCACCATGCCTGGAAAAAAGGTTGTAAAAAATATTCGCTCTCAAATTTTGAAGCGGACCGCAGAGGCCACACTATTTTTTTTCGCGTCTTTTTGTCGATGTTAAAGAGGGGCTGCCGTTAGAGCATTTTGCTTACTTTGCCTTCTATAGGAAGTTAACCCTAAAATCGCGAACATAGTTCTGTTTTGTAGTTTGTAGTTTCTCTGGTTTCCCCCGTAACCGAGGTCGCTTTTCTATATAACAAACTCACCAGGCGGCATCATCCCAGCGTAGGGCCCATAGCCGGGGTGCGGGGGCATGCCCGGATTGGCGCCAGGCGACATCCCGGGCCCGGGCATTCCCGGCATCCCGCCAAAGTACGGCGGCGGCGCGTAGGGGCCACGCATTTGCATCGACGGGTGATAGGGCATCCCGTTCGGTGGCATTGCTAAAAACGAAATGTTGAAATTCATATTGTCGAAATCTCATAGTCGAAAAACCAAAATCTCGCGCCTAAAAAATCTCTCGGAAAATCTGGAAAACACTATGCAAAAAGCTTTGACAGTATCAACTTCGGCATTTTGAAAAAAAATAAAACTATCTCACTTGCTGACGGGGTCGACGTGGGGGTGGTGGTGCTGGTTGGCGGGGGCCCTTGCATCATCGGGCTGGGGTATTGGCCCGGAGAGTTCATGGCCGCTGCTGAATCGAGTTGATTCTCTAAGACCAGAAAAATCTACCTTTATTCATCGCGTGCTGTTGGGCGGCCATCATTTGTTGTCGTTGGTAAGCCATGGCCTGCTGCTGCATCACCCACTGTTGATAGGCCGGGTGGTTTGGAGGCGGGGGCCCCATCTGCATCCCGTTCGGCATAGGAGGCCACGGGTACCTGGAAAATAACCATTTTTTTCGTATTCTCGCATTGTCGGGCGGGACCACGTTTTTTTCTAAGAGTTTTTCTAAGCGTTTTGTCTCTAATAAAATAGAGGAAGTGTTTCTTAGCTGTTTTTTACTATTTCTAAGCGTAAACCCTTTACAAGTTTTATTAAAAAATACTAAAAAAAAATTTAGATTTTTCGATTAAAAATGGCCGATTTTCGACCAATAACTTTTCTAAATATTTTTGATTGTTTTTCCACTTAAACTATTGTTACATTTGCTAAAAACACTTACTATTACGTTCATAGGCATTTCGGGACCTATAGGAAAAAAGTGGATCCCCCCGATAACGCGAAAGAGCAATTTTTCCGAGCCGATTCACATATTTCTCGCGTTTGAAAACCTCGCTTTCATAACTCTCTAAAACACACATCGGGGGATAGCCGCCGGGGTAGTTCATTTGGGGTTGCATCATCCGCTGTTGCATCCCATGAGCAGCGGCGGGATGAGGTGCGCCATTCGCTTTTCCTAAATGCTGATGTTAGGATCTAAGACGCTGCGATTACCGTTCGGCATTGGTGCTGGGTAAGTTCCGGCGCTGTTCGGGCCCGATGGCATGGAATATTGGGGGTAAGGGGACGGGTAGACGCCGGCAGATTGAGGACCAGTCGGCATCATGCCTGAAATGACATTTATCAATCCACCAACCAAAACCCACCATTCGTATTGGGTGGTGGGTACATTGGTGATTTTTCGGGAGCGGGCGCTGGGGGTACGGATGTTTGAGACTCGCTTGTGGACGGGACTCCGTTGCTGCTCCCAGCTCCCATCAGCTTCTCCCATTCCTCCCTGAAAATGGGCGTTAGACTGATTTCTTGAAAAATCATGAAAAAAAGAAGGAGGTTCTTTCAAATTAGCAGAGGCGGAGGGAGCGGTTTCGTGGGAGATCGAATTTTGTCTATTAGTCCAGAAACGCCTAGCACAAAGTACCATTTGAAGCGTCCATTTGAAGTGCAAAACTACCTAAAAATTTTGCAATAATTTTTGAACTTGAATTTTTTTTGCACAGACCTGTTCTTTCCTTTTTTCCAGAAACGTTTTTTACCTATAGGCATAATAAAATCAGTTTCGACGCTTCATCCATTTATACTAAAAAATTGAATCCTGAGCAAAAAAAGTAACCCTCCCCCCGCTAATGCGAAAGCACCAAGAAGACAATGAAAGAAAAGCGCTCACTTTCCGGCGCTCGGCGCCATCAGTTGCGGTTCGGGGTTCGGCCGGGACAGCGGGGCCAACATCGGATTGGTGAAGCTTTTCTCGATTTCCTCCAATGTCTGCATCTTTGCGTTTCGCTCTTTTTCGGCGTCCCTAAAAAAATTCCTTGATTCAGTGGTTTTCGCAGAATTTTATTTCCGATCACGATAAATTAAAAATTTCCTAAAAATTACTAAAAATTCGAGCCCTACCTAGTCTTATCCATACTCCCCGCCGAGCTGACCACAGTATTCATACCATTGTCGAAAAGCGGAATATTCGTCATTCGTTCCATTTTTCTAAAAGAAAAAAGTTGTTATGGGTAAAAAAGCACACCTTAGCGGGTTGTCGTCCAGTTTCTCATCCAGAGCGCTGCCCGCGCACAGGTCGTTGTAAATTTCTTTGATCGCCGGATTATCGTGCTGTGGGATGGGCGTCTTGAAAAGGAACTCGTCGCTGGTGTTGTGCATGGGGAAGCTGCTGGGCTTCGGCTGCTTCGGTTGGGAAGATGAAGAAGGCTCTACCGAGTTCTAAATTGAGAATTGATAAAAGGCAAGCAAAAATTTTGAAAAGCCTTTCAAAAAACCAACGGGCTGCGCATTCCGTTTCCGGCTGGCCGGTTTCTGCTTTGGAGGAGGATAGGGTGGTCGCATGGTCATGGCCCCGTCCTGGAATACTTGAAAGTTGCGATTATAAACATCGACACTACCGGTTTCGCGGCCTGGTGCCAGGAGACGACACTGTCGAACTGTCTGCTATCCACCGCCCGCGCCGCATCGTTCGCCATCGCGCTTCTGAAATCGATAATCGGGAACCCTTACTGATAAGCCGGACACAGGTACGACAGTTTCCAGCTAAAAGGTCAAGCAAAAGCTAGGGCGGCTAGAAAATGGCGGTCGTTTTTTTGGAATGCGTTAAAATAGTGGAAAATGAAGGAGAAAATTTGCTACTAAAACAGCGATATAACGCAAACAAAAAGTTAAATAAAAACGTACGTGAAGACATATTTGATCGGCGGTTGCTTGCCATCGTTGCTGGCTTGATCTTGGGGGCTGACGGCCCATTGGTTGGAGGGCACCGACGTTGCCTGTGGAGGAGAAGGGTGGCGTAACGCGAAGAAAGGGTTCAGGTCGGGCTGAAACAGATATATAAAATCAGAAGCTCGGCGATTGGCTCATTTAAAAACCCCCTTTATTAATTAAAAAAAAAACGTTATAACGGCATTCTTAATTCGGCAGCGAAAAAGGATGAGTGGTGGAGCTTTTAAAGCGTCCTGATAATCGCTGCGAGTTACATTCCGAATTCAGGCACCAAATTAGCGCATTTTTCCAAAACACAAAAAAAAACGGATTTTGAGAGTTTAGTTTCCATGCTGCCCATCTAGGCTTACGCACCATTTTCAACACATTATGATTTTGTGAAGAAACGTTTACCATGGTTTCTTCAGTTAAAAAAACACTAACTTATCTAGACCGAAGGAATGCGGTTGAAAAAAATGCGTTCTTAGGACCATAACGCAAACCAGTATTTTCCAATTTCGAGGGTGTATTTTCCAAGTTTCGCTAAACAAACTGACCCTGAACTCGCCGGAGGAGCTCGGCGTGATGGAGCTGGGCGTGTTAGACATTAGGTGGTTACGCTGCGCTGCATATGTCTGAAATTGGCGATTATCGTGGGTAGTTAATAGGAACTGAAGGCGTAAACGGAATCGGAAACGGAACAGGAAGCGAGCGGCGGGGTAGGTGGTAAAGGACCCTGCTTCAAACCACTGCAAAGGAGGCAGAGGGGGATAGATGGTCTAGCGGGGGATACGGTCAAGAGGTCGCGCTGCTAGCGACATGGGACACCTGCAAAAAATGTCTCATTTCCGGCGGTGCCGAAAATCGTGGAAATTACAAAGAAATTGAACGAAAGGTATCGAAAATAGGTTGCTTTAGAAAGCTTTAATTCTCTAAAATAGAAAGGTATAAAAATAGTTTTGTAGATAGCTTTAATTATCTAAAATCGAAATGTATCAAAAATAGGTTATTTTAGAAAGTTTTAATGATCTAAGACCGAAGGTGTCAAAAATAGTCTGTTTTAGAAAGTGTCATTTATCCAAAAGAATTGTCGAATAGCAAAGTACCCCGGGTTCGTACGCTAACTTTGTAAAGACACTTGTATAACAATAAAAATTAATAAATCAATAAAAAATACATTTTAATTAGTAATAGCCAGTTGTCCTTGTAGATAGTTGTAGATTAGTTCCGTTATAGCGTCCGAATACTTATAATTAGCGCATTACTATAACCTTCCAAAAGTCGCCGGATCAGCAGCCTGAAATATCCTAATTAGCATCTGAGAAAGTTGACTCCATGCTAGAAAAATGAAAACCAGGCATTACCCAAAAAAAACTACACAACTCATATCGCCCGAGATGGCACGCCGCAAAAAGAAGCAGGAAGATGTGGGCCGTTTTTCTAGCGTGTAAATCGTCCAGTTTAGTGCTTTATCCCCTCGAAGCTGTCGATCAGCCTGAGCGAGACGGCTCGCCGCAGTCTGCAGCCGGAAGTCTTCGAGAATGTCGACGTGAGAATTGTTTGCCAGTTCGGTTCTGGTTCATTAGTGGGGGGAAGGGTACCTAAACTGTATTCAGTAGCCCATTAATAAGAAGATACATAATTCTTATCGTATTTTTAGTAATTTCCCATTATGAAAAGCTACTCTAGCATTTTTAGAAAAAATTCCATTTGTTTCCATACATTTGGTACAAAAAGTCAGCATTTTTCGACGATTTTGGTCCCTTTTAAGATCTTCTTTGAAACGAGAGTAAAGTGCTATTAAAATGGAGCAGGAACTGGTTTAAATTACCTCCTCTGCCCCTGGTAATGAAGCAGCACCCTGAATTCAGCCGTCCTCTGGAGCCACAACCACTGCAGCTCCAAGCGAGCCCGTTCTGCCACCGCTGGCTTGCGGCGGGAACCGTTTGTGGCAATATGACGGCGATATTTTGGTAAGGTATACGAGATTCCGGGATATTACTTTGTAGGAACAATACACGGTCAGCTCGGGGACTGGCGACTACGAGTCGCTGGTGAACAAATCGACGACCACGAAATCCGCCGATCGTGAGGAGGTGACGATGGCTGAGGTGGGAATCAATGAATAAACTTGATTTTCTGGGATTTAGGTGAAATCGGTTCGAATGGAATACGAGGCGATGGGAGGCGGATTGGGACCCCCGGTATGGTTTTGCCAGGCTTTCTATGACGTTCGAATTATATAAATTTCCTGAATTAAACCGCGCTTAAAGAGTGGCTAAGTGGCCAAAAGCGCCAACTTCATGATGTATTCTAGGCGGCGTTTGTTGAGGAACACGAATTCATCGAGGCGATGGACGCCAAGGTGCCGGAGGGATCCTGTGAGATGGTATCTCGCCCCGAAAGCAATCACCTAAAACATTTCTAGCGTAAACTTTCGTTGATCGGCGCCGAGGAGCAGAACTTCATCACAAAGGTGTTTCGCGAAAACTTTCGAAAACCGTTTTTTTTGCCAGTTAATGGACGAGACGATGCGCAAGTTCGGCAGGGCGGGCAGATCGGACCTGCAGCTACAGGTAGCGAAATCCCCGAAGTTGTGGTGTTAACGACGAAGTGTTTAGTTCTCGGTGACGAAAACGGGAGGCATTCCGTGCTTGCAGATGAGTGCCGTGAAGCGCCAGAATTAGAATTAAGAGGACGACGGCGGATACGATTGAGCCACGATTTACGCATTAATAAATTTGGTTATTGCACATTACGAGCATGTCGAAGTCTCTGAAGCTGAATCTTGTAGAAGCTGAAGCCGGTGTCTAGCCGTTACATTGTGCATTTCACACAGTGTATAATATACAAAAAACATCAACGGATTTATTCAATTAATTAAGAAAAGATTATTTTTTCTTTCACATCAAGCAAGTTTTTGGAGCAACTTGTAGAACTTCTGGCGGAACGCGGCGTGCTTATCCCCCGATTTTGCCTGAAAAAGCGCTCATCTTTCGTCGGCCTGGATTTCCCACCTTGATGTAGTCGAGCACGGTGCTGTAGATGAACAGATACTGCGGCGCAGTCTGGACGGCACCGGCACGGCAATTCCGCACCTCCTTGAAGACGTCGAGCGTCATGACCTCTTTGCCCTTCAAGAGCCGCGTGGCGATCATGTCGATGGCGATGAGAGTGCCAGTACGCCCGATTCCGGCTGAACAGTGGACTACCGTAGTTCCTGAGCCGCTTTCCTACAAAATGGATGGTTAGAAACACCTTCCACTTGTTCATCTACCTTCATCAACCGCAAAATGCTAATGGCCGAGTGACCGGAAGAGGCGGCACTCTGATCGGCCCATCCTGGGCAGTGGATCAGCTTGATGACGTTCGAGTTCGAGCACCCGTCCGGCAGCACCTCCAGCGTGTAGATGGTCAGGCCCTTCGATTTCGGGTCGGTTTCGACCTTCTTGTTGTTGACGAACATTTTGCCGTAGTTCTTGAAGTCGGCCACTTTCGCTGGCCAGTACTCGTTGAAGCCACTGCCGTTCGCTTCGGCAGCTAGGCCCAGACAGATGATGCTGGTGGCATTCTCCTGAAAATGGGAATGTCTGTCTGTCTGTCTACTCTCTCTCTCTCTCTCTCTCTCTCTGTCTATCTCTTTTGCTCTCGTTCATTCTCTGTATCTCTCTCTCTCTCCCTACCTGAAAGGTCATCCTCCAAAAATCTTCGATAGTGCCTGGCAGCGGTCCTTGAGTGGCGATGTATTTCCGCTCGAGATCGTCGGCCATCACCCAATTTGCGTGGATATAGTCACCATCAGCGGATGTGTAGTTGCCATAATCGTTTCGGAGAACGACACGTGTCGAGTCGAGACAAAGCACGTCCTAGAGAATCGGCTTCAAAAAAGCATGGTAAATTCCCACCTTGAATCTGTTCTTCTCCGGATATTTGTTGGCGACTTCACATTTCACGTCGGATGGCAGGTACGCCTTGTTGGCGTCGAATTCCTCCAGCATCCCCGTCGGTCCAAGCTACAACGTATGATTGTTGTAAATTCGGAAGCGTACGTAGTCTCCCAACGGACCCCCAACATTTGTATATCGGCCCTTTATGCTACAGGGACGTAAAGTATACCAAAATGTTCGTTTGGATCTGGCGAGTAAGAATACATTAAATTCGAGTCGAAAAAGTTACGGAAGCTATACAAGATTGGCGGGCGATTTAACTTAACCATACCTTCTCCATATGCTGGACAAACTTGTCGAGGGCTGCAACGACTTCGGGGGCAAGCTTGGGCGGCGGGGCCCGCTTCTGCTGTTCGCAGGAGCCGGCGGTTCTCTTGCCACTGCGTCCCGACGCGCGCTGGCTTGGCCCATGGCGTTGCGTCTCGTCATCGCCCCCCGTCTCCGCCGACATGCGCTGTCGATGTTTGACGGCTTTCTGCGACTTGCCCTTCGATTCTGCAGCGTCATTCTTCTCGGTCTGGTTCACGGAGCTGGAAAAGATGGTAAGGGAGCGTGAACTTCAAAGGATAAACTCTATATCTCTCTACCTAGATACAAACAAAAACCTACGATTTATTGCGCAGCACGCGCTTTGTACCCGGACTTGGTGGGGCCATGTAAAACGTTAATAGAAATTGAGCGTATAAAAGGCGAATATGCGGAATAATGTCTTTGGCGGCAGAGCGACTGTTTATGTTCCAGGAACACAGGCAAATCAGCTTCCGCTTTTGACAGACCGGATATGCCAGTTGAGCTAAAGGGAAAGTGCGTACACCGACAGGGCCTTGATGTGCATTTAAGTAGTCTTCAAGCGATTTCTTATTTTTATTACAACTGCCGTTTATTTCGGCGGGATCAGCCATGCCGGGGCAGCGTTTCGTGGTTATTTGCATCGGCCGCACGTCTTCGGGCACTGCTCGGTCATCAGTTCGTAGTAGTCCTGTAAAAAATGCAGTTTGTCTTTTCAGAAGGCCGTGGGATACCGGGTTATTACAGTAGTTGGCCATACGCGGGCAGTCCGAGTAGCCGGTCAGCGGGTTGATCTTGTCAACGCATTGTCCAGGTTCCCCTTTTTCCCCCGGCGCAAGGCCTGCTCAGGAACCATTCTCTGCGGCGCTAGCTACTGGTTTTTCTTCAGCATTTGGCCTGCGGCGCGGGCCCAGGCCAAGGACCTATTCTTTGCCTGCGGCGCTAGAGCGAGGGACTGGCCTAAATTTCGGATACCGAGAGCCTCGAAATATGTTTTGTCGTTGAACTATCAAAAAGCAAAAAGGTAAATTTGCTGAGGATCCGAACCCTCGACCATGTGCGTGGTAGACCGGGCGTCAAGCCACTATACCAAAGGGGGCATGGGGATGGGATGCGGAAAGGCCTCTTCCGTCCTGGGGGCGCGGTCCAACCCGGGCGGGAGGACTTCTAGTAATTTCACAAAATCGCTTTTTTTAGTTTGAATGCGCCAAAAATTTGTAAAAATAATAAGATGCGCGTGATCCCCACTATCGAATACATAAGTGGTCCAAATTTCAGCCCGAAATTCCATCTGGGCTTCGTGTTATCGCCCGAACACCACGGCTCATCGCCCATTTTGTTAAGGATTTTTACTATTTTGCTTGTAAAATTGTTAAATGAAAGAATTTCGGAAAACAAAAAAATGTGTGTTTGGCAAATGCATTTCTCCGCCTCCATGCCAAAAATCAGCGCGAAATTCGGCCTGACGGCCGAGAAATCGGCATTACAGAAAACAAACATACTTTGCTCGCTTATAGGATAGGAAGTTCGAAAAAAGTAGAAATCCTCATTGCATTTTTGATGTTAGAATTGATTTTTTTTGGTTTAAATTCATTCTCAAGTTTTATTCTCAAACCCACGTAGTGTTGTGCCAGCCCCGCACAGACCGCACGTCTTCGGGCATTGGTCAGCCATCACGTCTTTGTAGGCCTAAAAACGCTGATTTTTCCCGAAAAATTGTTTTTACCGGATTGTTGCAGTAGTTGGCCATTTTCGGACAATCCGAGACGCCGGTTTGCGGGTTGACCTTGTCCTGGCACGAGGCGGTGACCGGCTTGTCGGTGGGGTACAGCGTCGTTCCATCTGGGCGGGAGCTGCTCAGTTTTCAAGCTATTTAATACCGGAGTGCACATCATGGAAGTTACAGCAGCTGACGTTGTCGAAGCACACGGCATCCTGGTCGCATCCCAGCTCGCAGGCTAAACAATATGAAACACTACCGGTAAACCTACGGCCCGTCGGCTTGTCGCAGGTGAGGGTGGCGTAGATCGCGCCGCAGAGGGCAACGGCTAGGATAAACCTGAGCATCCGGACCGGTTTCGTGAGTCCATTCGGATAAGGGGCGCCTTTTAAAACATCGGCTCATTGAATTTGCAAACGAGGGCCCGGCATCGGCCAGGCGCGCGCCCCCAAAAAGTGCCGTTGACCGGTGTGTACACAGCCGGCCGCTGATTAGCATATTCGGGGACCAGTCAGGTGTCGCGCCAAAATTCACGCAATTTTATCTGAGCACTTTCAACATCAACCAGCAGTGAATTGTGAGATCGCCAAAAAGAGACCGGACCAGTGATGATCGAATAAAAGACAATAAATGAGCCAATGGGCAAGGGGGAGGTAGAAGCGCTGAGCGTTGCCGGGCAGTATCACAGTTCGAAAACGAATGCGTGGAGGAGCACCAAACGGAAGCTATGTATTTAATTGGTGTGCAGGAGACGACTGCTGGTGACACCGGTATCGGCCACAACGACGAGTCGCATCTCCGATTCGTTGACTCGAATGGCGCGGATGGCCGCCACCTGGCCGAATTCGGGGATCGTCTGGTAGATCTAAAAACCGAAATTAGTCGTTTTATAGCCGAAGTCTCACGTCTGGGCGTCTACCGCTCCAATCGTGAACGGCGATCCGTTTCAGATCCGTCTCGTACATCACCGACACATCAGAGTCGGCAAAACTGAAGAGGCACGGCGAGATCAGGTAGGGAAGGCTCAGCGACTTCGTGGAGAAGCGGCCGACTTCGACGCATTTGAGCTGAAACTTTGGATATTTGGCAGTCGATTTCCAGGCGCAGTTACGAAAATACTCTTGGAAAATTACTTTTTCGATTTTTCAAAATCCATTTTTTTCGAGGTTAAATATTGGAAGCCAAAAATTTTCGAAAAACTTTTTCTAAAAATCAGAATCTTCACAGATTTTTGCCTAGCTACCGTCGTGAAAAGACGAAGGCATCAAAATCAAAAGCTTTTGAAATTCTAGTTTTTAAAAATATGCTCCTTGAAAAAATTATTTCCCCAGCCTGAAAAGTAACTTCAGCAGCATTTTTCACTTTGCCAATACCAGTTTTTCAGGTTCCCAAGTTAGTGATCACCCAAATAAACAGTCTTTTGTTTTGAAAAAGGCACCGCCAATTCCGGTCTCTGTTCCTCCTCCAGCCCGTTCCCCAGCTACTAACTAACTGACAGCTGACCTAGGGAAACCAGAAAAGCGAGAGCTGCGCGCGCGGGGAGAACGGGGGGCAAAGTCAGCAGCAATAACTGTCAATGAATTTGCGAATGCCAATGACAACGCCGTCGGGTGCGCGAACCATATATAAGGGCCGCGCGTGCCCATTGTGGCACCACCAACCGGCAGACATGGAGGACGAAATTAAGATTAGGGCGTATCGCTTCGTCGCGTATTCGGGGGTGTTTTTCTCCCTGGTGGCTGTCATGTCCATCTTCGCCACCTTACCCATGGTATATTTTATTTTGCCTAAATTCGAATTCATAAATTTAATAATGTTAAATTTAAATTGCGTTATGAAATTTAGAAATTCGGCGTTTTGGCATTCTGAATTTACGCATTGTCTAAATATTCCGTTAACGCTTCTAAATCCCGTTTAGGTGTACGAATACGTGCACCAAGTGACGCGTGACATCAACTTCGCCGTCAACGACTGCAAGACGACGGCAAAGGACATCTGGAGCGACGTGAACACCCTTGGAGAGATGCCGCACAACCGCACGGCACGCCAGTCCTACAACCAAGGGCCCAGCGGAGGCGGCGGCGGTGGCAGCAGCTACAGCGGCCCGTCGGCAGCCGTGTCTCGAGGAGCCGCTCAATCTTCTGGAGGTGGGCCATTTGAAGCCGGTGCTTTGTCATTATCGGGGGGGGGGGCAGATCTCATCCGATAATACAGGTATATCGACAATCGACCTATCGTCAATTTAGGCGGCGGCTGTGGACCCTGCTGCAAACCTGGACCCCCAGGACCCGCCGGTCAACCCGGACAGCCCGGAAATCCCGGACAAGATGGACAGCCCGGTGGCCCCGGACAGCCTGGAGCTTCTCAGGTAAGCAATCTACCCACTAACATTCCGTCAAAAGATATGTCTCAAACGGTTTAAACCCCCGATTTAAAAAAATAGTCTTGCAATACAGGACTCTGGACCTGGCGCGCCCGGACCGGCCGGACCTCCCGGGCCTGCTGGACCACCCGGACAAGACGGGCAGAGCTCGCAGGGGGGACAAGGAGCCCCTGGACCGGCTGGACCTCCTGGCCCTGCTGGACCTCCCGGTTCCGACGGAAACCCTGGATCCCCAGGACAGCCCGGAAACGATGGAGGAGCCGGAGAGAAAGGTGGTGTACTTCTTTCCAGAGTCAATGCGACTTCTAGGTATCTGCCCCAAATACTGCGCCATCGACGGCGGCATCTTCTTCGAGGACGGCACCCGGCGTCGCTAAGGAAATCGCGGAAACCTATCTGTATATTGATGCGGATAAACGAATGCATACAAATATAGAACCCCGAATTTTCAGCAAGGCGAGATAGTTAAATAAAAATGCCGTACCGTAGGTCCTTCCTCTCTGATGTGGTAGAGGCGGTGCTCAATCGGACGCTGTCCATCCCCATCGGGGAGCACAACAAGGATCTTCTGGCTGCTCGGATCAGAGGCGACGGCACTTATTTTTTGGAAATTATCTAGGCGAAAAGTTCAAAAGAAATATGTGGAATTACCTTTGGCATTGTCCAAGAGGGGGATCGTGGCTCCACGATAATAGCCAAGTACCCTACGCATCGATCCGATGAGCAGCAGAGAGAACTTGTCAAAATAGCTAAAAGAAAAATTACTCATGAATTCAATAAGATTCCGACCTCAAATGATGGATAGGAAAAGGTCCATCACCACCCGTCAAGTCAACTGGACGCTGGTCAGAGGCGGCGGTGACGTCGTATTTGAAGACGCGGCCGTTTCGCAGACCAATGGCGCACTAAAGGAAGACTTTTCATAATTTGAAGGAAAAGTCAAACCTCGGTGTCGCTCAGCCAACAACATGTCCAGCCCGGTGTATCGAGCCGGAATGTCTTCACCTTCTGGCTTGTCTGCAAATCGTAGATGGTCGCCGTGTTGTCCTCGCCGACTAAAAGGAAAGAATTACCAAGGCCCAAAAAAATACCTGACAAAAGACGAGTCGTTAAAGAGGGACAGATGGCGAATTGGCGAATTTTGCCCGTATGTAACGGGCTATTCGGCCCTTTTTTGAGTCGCAAGTCTAGCTAAATTTAAAATTTAATGCAAAAGGATGCTGAAGTCGCTACTATTTGCAGTGAGTATCCGGAGAAGAGCGCCCCCTTCCTGTTGTAGCCGACGTAGATAAATTGATCTACAAGAAAAGGAAAATGATACTCTTCTTCCCACAAACCGTCAAAATCGATCGCACGGCAACCATCGCAAGACATTGCCAACTTGTTGCCCACGGCCAGCTTGAATTTGTAGACCTGGAAAGCCGTGACGGCCGCCGTAGAAGGAGCTTTCGTCAACCTGGCACAAATATTTAACAATAACAAAAAACCTTACTTTTCCTCTAAATCACGAATCGTGCTGAGATGCCGGGCGACGTCAAGCTCTAATGAAGTGACCATGCGTTTATATTCATCCCGAGATTTCTTGGTCGACTCCAGCTCACTGTTGTCTGTTATCTAGAGCAAATTTCCATCACAACCACCGTGAAACGCCAACCTGCACCGTTCTAGCATAGTGCGTGCGAATATCCTTGATGCCCGCTTTGGCTTTGCATTGCGGGCAATGTGGCGCTTTCTCTCCTAAGACGAAATAGAATGGCGAGATTTTGGTTACCTCGTATCCATCGCTCGATACAGCTCTTTCCATAGAAATGACCGCATTTCAGCGAGACCAGGCGGTGATCCCCGTTTGTGGTGTAGCTCTAAATATTCGTATAGGTTGAAATAAATGTCGTACGTCAAAGCAAATCGTGCATCCATCGTCGCCATCGCCATCATCGAAAACTTCTTCCTTGGCTAAAACGGTTCTGTATTTTAGTATTGACAGGCTGGATCTACCTTTCTTGGGCGATTCGGTTTTTGCACGTTTCGGGGGCCTAGGGCCATCATCGGAGTGGACACTTTCATCATCCGACACGATCACCACCCGGGCCGGGGCTTCACCTGATGATGTCGACGCATTAACGTCTTCCCGCACATCGCTATCGTCCTAATAAAAAGATTGATTACAAAAAAAAAATCGAAATACGTTTGCTAGAGTGTCGTCGAGCACCGCGCGACGCCGTGGACTCTGCATCACGTAATCATCAAGTGATGCCCTGAATCTCAAATTCTGAAGACAGGTGTGCAAAACCCACTCGATAACGGCTGCCAAGACACTGTCGGCCGCGGTGTCATCGTCAAGGTCAAGCACATCATCGTTGTCGCCTAAATCGAAATAAAACTAATAACACGACCATACTGATAAAGCTATCATCTTCAGAACTGCCGCCCGGACTCAACTCGTCATCTTCATCTCCCGAAAAGATTTCCATAATCTATTCGTGGTGTATTTCAAACTAGAAAGAATATTACGTCAGAATCATCAGCGAGCTGATTGTTGGGGGCACGGGCGCTTCGACGAGTTGGTGGAGGGTGGTTCTAAAGACAAATTTTAAAACTTGCGCCAATCCTCACCGGTGCGTTGATTCGCCTGGCTTCTTCGGCGGCCGCACGTCGTGGACGCGGCATTCGGCAGCTGCAAAATTTACTTGAGATCAGTCAATAACGATGGAAAGCGCGGGGAAGGGAAAATCAACAAGAATGAATCGAAAATCAACAGCAACAACGAAACCAGCCTGTACACAATCAAAAACTAGAATTAATGAGCTACAAATCAGGCGACAATTTTCAATTGGTCGCCCTTGTATGCCAGGGCCTGATCGATTGCACCGAAACCTTCATCGCCGAGACGAGCTTGGAGTCGTTGGCGCAGCTTATCGACTGTCAACAATCTATTCCCTCCATGCGTGCGCTCATAGGTCAATCCTTCCTCGTTCGAATAAATGCAATCGTCCAATTTCTTGACATGGATCAGCACTATCACGGTCGAAGCACCCAGATGGAGGGCATCGCGACAAGGCTTGCAGCTGCCGTGGAGTATGTGGACCGTTTGCTCGGGATACGGCAAAATCTCCATGTTACGCAGCTCGTCATCACTAAAGCGGCCAGTAGCAGGGACGACGGGGAAAATCTCGACAGTGATAGCTCCATCGGCGGGTCGCGGGTTGAACCTCTTCATAGTGGCGTCCAAGGACAGCAACAGGTGGTCCAACAACATTCCGTTCATCAGCGTTCCTCGGAAGAATCCCTAAAAAGGATTTTACAAGGGCGCCTCAAAAACCTTATCGTCGATTCCCACATAGATTTTGCCGCCAGCCGTGTTCAGGAAGGCGCAGATCGTCTTGGAAAGCGGCTGACGCGTGCGCACCACCTTGCCCTTGTCGATCATCTCGCAATGGTGCGGCAACTCGTCGATGGAAACCGTGGTGTGCATCTTGAACTCGGTGACGCGGTTTTCATGCAGAAGCGAGCATTTTGCATCGCGGACGACGGGCTTCGGTCGCCACATAGTTCTGAAACGGAGACCATCTTGTTAGTGTTTCGAAGCAGCTGGGGGTCCGACCACCCACCCCGCATCACAAAGTACATTTTTGAACGCGCGCCTTTCCTGTTACCACAGGTTGGCCAATCATAGTAACATTGAGGAAAGAATGCAGCTAGGGACTAAAGCGGATTACCGCATCCGCGCTGAAGAGTAGATTCTGTCGCTTTCAATAATTCTACAAACTTATAAGTTCATTGTAAATATCCACTGTAATAAACGTTATTAAAGAGCGTTGTGTAGGTCGTAAGCATTTATTAACAATTCACAAGCTTCATTGGCAACGATCCGTTGGCTCATCCCTGCGTCAAGCGCTGACGTAACGATTGGATCTGTTGATCGAGCTGCTCCTTCAGCTGTAACGAAAAGGTAATTATGGTAAATGAGTTCTCACTGACCTCAACATCGCCTTTGTTCTTGAAGGAGGCGACAACCAACTTCTGCGCGGATAGAAGAAGGTCGTAGATCTCCACATCGATCAGAGTGGCAAGGTGGGAGACGAGCTGCGCGACAAATTTTCCGGAAGCATGTACAGCGATCCCATCTTTTGCGTAAAGATACAGCACCTAAACCATATGATCATCGAAAAATCTCAGACTACCGATGAGAGCAGCGCGGCAGCGGGATCGGATTGTTCGTTGACCTGGGCCAGCAACTGCGTCGCGTACACATTCGTGAGTTCCTCCCTAGCAAATGAGCCTTGATGTTTGTTTCGAAATACACCGACCTCGTCTTTTTATCCGGATTCTTGATTCCAAGCTGAAGTACACTTGGCGCGCACAATTCGAACAAAGCATTGTTGAAGTTCTGCAAAAGATGAGGCAGGAACGAAAAACCAACCTGCAGATCGTCCTCGCGTAGGCTAGCGTACAACGCAACTATTGCGTCCTTGATCCGCGCGGGCAGGGCTTCAATGGTTTCTTCTCGTTGCTGAAGCGAAATTACTGCAGGTGCACAAGCCACCTACCTTCTCTTTCATTTGCCCGACATTTCCGGTGTCGCTAGCAAAACCCAGCAGCGCATGAGCCAGCTCGGTGCAAAGCGTCTTTTGCAGATAGGCCCGCAGATCGTCACGAATATTGTCTGTAGTTTTTATAGAGAATAATAACGAGAAACTAACCTGGAATTTTCTCAAGCCCCATCTCAAACAAGGAAATGTTGGCGTAGAGCTGATTAAGTTGTTGCTCCATCTGCTGGTGGGAACGCTTGTTGGACTGCGCGCTGGAGACGGCTTGCGTCGCGACAAGTCTGGCAACCCGATCCCGGACGCTCTGGGAAACCTAAAAAAAAAACGAATTAACGCCTTGTCGATAATTTGCTCAGCGAAATGCACCTTATCGATAATTTGCTCAGCGATGCTCTGGATGAGCTCTTCTGGGACACGCTCGCTCGATCGAAGCCAGCCCTCCACCTGAAACAGAACATTATGTAGCTGTGTTGAAAATACCTCATCGACATCGAGAGAAAATCCGGATCCCGTGTTGTCATCCTCGTCTTTTTTGGCATTGCCACGGCCCTTGGCACCTCCGCCTTTTCCCTTCTTCCCTTTGCCCTTTCCACCCTCATCCCACTCATCTTTTTCGGCTGGTTTCTAAGAAACTTCTTGAATTCGAATTGTGACAAACCGGGGCCGCTTTTTTCTTCTTTTGGTCCATTTTGTCCATTTCTTCACCAGCTCGCTGGTCCAACTAAAAACACGGTCATACCCTTCCAGAAAATAACCGACTTTTTCACTCAACGAATCCACCGCCTTGGCAAGTAGCTCACTCGTGTAAAGATAAGGCTCGCTCACGAGGAGATCCTGTAATAACGGTTAGAGTGGGAGAAAGATAGCTACCTTATTTCCAGCGGTGATAGCTTCGATGAAAAAGCTCTCATCTTCGGCTTCAAATGGCAGCGAGCTTTTCGACAATTCGGCTGACACATCGACAAAACAGTTTTGAGCAAGTTCATCTAAACAGATTTTGATCCAAAATCGCGATACTTACCTTTCAACGCGCTCATCTGGGTGTCAAAAACTTCTTGGGGTACGACGATTGATCCGAGGAATCGAAGTTGCCCGAATTCTCCTTTGGCAAAGGCCGATTTCACCGCCGCCTTCACATCCGAGAGGCCCATTTTCTTCAAATCGGAAAACACTAAAGAATCTCGGATCGACAAAGGAATCTCCAAGGACCCACGTATGTATTCGTTCTGCGCAAACATTCGCCGAATCGCTGCGTTGACCAGCTCGCCGTGAAGGTTAGGGATATAGATTGCTGAGGCAGAGGTCCGAGAGCCAACGATTTTACCAGGGACCTAAATAATCTTCACCACCTAGTCCAAATCCCTTCACCTCGCCAGAATTCAACAAGTCGTCCAGCGCCGCAAAAAAGCGGTTTGTAGGTAGGGAGACCCTCTGTTGAATATGGGACAAAAGCGTTGCCCTAAGAAATTAGCAAGATCAAGGAAATTTAGTTGCAATTTACTTTGTGATGGCGCAGAGAACAGCCCGTAGTATAAGTTTGTGCGCTTCAAGGAAGTCAAGGGTGTATATATTCTCTCCATCGACGGTAAATTCGCCACCTTCTTGCAGCCGATCGAGCAGTAACGAGCGCAGAAGTTCAGTCGATAGGGACCAGTCGCGACAGAGAGATGCCTAAAACTGATAAATCTCGAGGAATAAAGCCTTACAATCGATCGAACGCCTTCCTCCGACAAAAGTACACGTAGATCCGTTTGTAACTTGTGAACGTAATCCCTGAAAAAAAATAATAGAATAACTGCCAAGTTGCGCTACGGCCAAAAATCCAGTGGAATGGCGAAAAACCGACCTCGCGAACAGCTCTCCCGCGCTGATGAGGAACTCGTCATCCTCGGCAATGATGGTTTTCGTAGCCGCGATCACATACTCATAATCCACATTGAGATTTGCAGCCACATCGCTTAGGGCCACACGGCCGCCCATCGCCAGGCATTCGTTTTTGACCTGAATAGGTTCGGCAAGCGGCGTTTGGAAACCTCAGTGCAAAGGTGCTTCCTAGTGATGTAGGTAGTTCCGTCACGCGTGAAGACGACATCAATCAACTGACGCTCGATGAGCTTGGAAATGACTTCCACGCAGTTCGCTTCCGATAATCTGAAACAGGATGATCGATTTTTCAGGGCTCACTTCTTAGCAGCAGCCGAAAGCTGAACCCTTTGTAGGTCCGACGCGAGTCGCTTGATCTCATCCCAAGCGCTACTCATCTCACTAGAATGTGGCAGTATACGAACGTCTCAAACATGCTCTTCTCCAAAAATGTTCGTATGGTGATTAGCCAGATATCGTCGAATAACGGTAGAACCAAACATATTTATTCACCCCGATTCATCACAAATGTTTTTTAATATCACAGGTTATTACGTACAAAAGAATCCAGTCACCAATAAAAGCAAAACAATCAAGTCTACGCATCAGTTTCTCGGTTGTCCAATAACCCGTTGAGCAGTTCCACCTAAAAAAAAGCATACTTCAAAATCTGACCGGCAAACCTCAATTTCATTGTCAGCTGCCAGTGTTTTGAACGCAGCAGCATCTAATGCTAAATCAACCCGATATTGCAAACACAGGATGATGTACCGATCTGATGGCGGATCTTCGACTCGTCGCTATGTCCCCCGTCTTGTAAAATCACCGAATCAAGTTTCTTGAATCTTGAGATCGACGATCCGGTTGCCAGAACGGATTTCAGAACCTGAAAAATGTTTTAGGCTATAAATTAGAAATTACCTCATCTGCCTTTTCTACAAAATATGACAGCGTCTCAGCCAAGCTGCCTCGCAGCAGCTCCGTCACGTCGCCACAACTAAACAAACGAGGGTTGAGGGAAAACGGTTATTTACCCGGCAGAATGTTCTAGGAAATCGTTGAAGATCCCTTTAGCTGCATCAACATATTCTGAATGTTGTTCAGGCATCGGCTTCTTCGTCCATCGATATTGGCGTGGGACATCGGCAACATGGTCGTATTCCTAATATCTTTTTATGCAAGGAAGGCATCAACATACCTTTTTGAGTAGAGCTTGAAGTAACGTATTAATTTGTAGATCAATGGCCAGACAATCGGCTTTAACTTTTTGGGAATTTTTGGTGAGGCACTGGCCAAAGGGGGCCGTGTCTATGCCGAGTTCTCGCAGCTTCACCCATATTCGCCCAATGCCATATCAAAAACCTTCTGGTCCACGAAAGTCAAGTCTTGCCGGATCTAGGTGCAAATATAAATGTCACCAGACAATAGGACTGACTACCTTCAACAAGACCTTCCATTTGCTCTCGAGCATAAATTCGGATTCATCCAGTGCCATAATGGTTCTAAAACTAACCTTTTAAAAGAAGAGTTAAGCACTTACGAAACCATCGCCTTCCCCCAAGCTTGATGCTTCGCCAGCATTCTGAGTGTAAAATCCCAGTATCTATCCGTAATGCATAACAGGAAAGTCTCGTCAGCCCATACGTTTTGCACCTGCAAGATAAAACTATCAAGGTTCAACTAGCGTACCGCGTTGAAAATCAAGAGCGATGCCCGGCAATTTAGAGGCTCATCATCTTCAAATATTTTCTGCAAAACAGTATAATAGAAAATAAGCAAAAAGCCCCTCACCTGCTCGTCAGCAGTCAAGAGCCCAAAGCGAGCCGGGTCGATCTCGGCATCAATTTTCTTCGTCGGACTGCTGGTGGTCATTTTGTAATAGACGAGCTAAAGACTGCGATATAAATACTGAAAAGTATCACACCATCTGGAATTTTGCGCGTAACTGCCTGAGAAGCTCGGCATGAGCAGCCGCCGTCGGCCAAGTCATGATGAAGTCAAGAACTAGGGTGACAAATCCGTGGAACTGTTTGACATCTTCCGGGGTAGTCGGACACAAAATGGTGGCAAAATTCTAAAGAAAATTGACAACAATAAAAACGCTCACCGTTTCAACAAATTTTATCATAAAGGTCAGCAAAGTCTGGTCAATAAATCCCTCGACACCGCCCTGCCAGTGATCGCCAAGCTTTTTCTTCCAATCCGAACGTTGCTGAAAATCCACATAAAGGTTATCCGATGCTTTCACCTGATTGACAAAATCGATTGCCTTGACGAGAAACTCCAAAGATTTCCCTTTCTTGACTTGTATCTAAAAAGAAAATATGGCAACGAATCCTAGTTACCTTTGGGAGCAGCACAGCAGCAACAATTTTCGAAATCAGCTGGTCGACCTGTCCGCAGAGTTGTAAAATCGAAAACAGCATCGGCAAAAGGGCACAGTCGCTGGTCAAAGACAGGATCAACTGTTCGGTGAGCACTGGTTGGATCCGAGCCGTTAGCTAGAGCAAAATAATAAAAGTTTGACATGGCAAACCTTGTTGTAGGCCATATCTTCTTTCGATCCCGGCACCAAATTTTCTCGAAAGCCGGACGTTTCGACAACGGCTGATAGGAATTGCTCAAGCCTGATTAATTGAAAAAATTCAAGTTGTCAAAGAATCCATGTTTACCACAACATATTTAGAGGCGAGGGAGTGTTGGCTAACAAGTAAGCCAGACGTTCCAAAGCCTGGATAAAGACGATACGATCCCGCAGCTTTATTTGCTCGTCCCTGTTTTTCGACAGCTCCTCGCATCTAAATAATTTACAGAGTGTCGGTAGCTATTTCACTGACTTGCTCTCCACCTCATTCGATATCTCGACGGCCGCCTTTGTGGACGTCTTGAATTCGTCCCACGCCAGCTAAAGAGGGTTCATCAGCCGGGAGCGTGAATTCCTACATTCAAGTCGGCTTCGATCTTGTCAATGCTCTCTTGTAGGGCAACAAGGTTGCTCGAAAGATGGACAAAGTCGGCATAATCATCATTGATAAGTTCGATCATCCCATTTTGAATGCTCCTCAAATAGGCCCTCAAATCGTTGTGGATCTCCTTGAGCGTCGCCCGACGACGAGCCAGATTCATAAACCTGCAAAACTTGAAAAAATGGCACAAAGCCATACCGTTCTACATTGAAGTCGGCTCGGGTGAAATGTGCCTTGTTGAAGCAGAGTGGCGGCTCGTTTGACACGGCCTGAGAAGGGAACATTTTCGGACTTTGTGGTGAAGCTGGCTCCACCTGATCCTCCATCTAAAATAATTCTAATAAAATAGCAAAATCCATTGAAATTTTATCGAAAATTTATTTTTATTTTTATTTTGGCCGGGGGCGGACACGAGATGAAATGTTGGCAGCTACACGGCGCTCCGAGTGGTGATGGTCGTTCTTTGGAGTTGCCTCACAAATTGGCCCGCCATTCAGAAAATTCGTAAAGATTTTGAAGACCCGGAGATTCTCTTTTGTTTTTCGTTGTATTATCCTGTTTTCTCTGACAATTATTCATGTTCGAACATCGCCGATCTTTTTAGGCGCGATGTTCCTAGGAAGTGGACAGAGCCCCATGCAAACCAGTGGTGATTCGCCAAGGAGAGATTCAGAGTTTGTATATTTGCCCAATGTCCATTCTGAGATTGTTTTAGATCAAAAGAAGGCCCGGAAGAACCGACGAAGAAGACGCCTTCTTTCCTCTTCGGCGCCCGACGTCGATCCATCGCGGCTACGGGCAACTGTAAATTTGATAATCCGTCTGCTGACTTTTATTTAGACTCCTACGATCCTTACGGTTCTCCACTGCCCGCGCACATCAGGGAGCCGGGTTCCGGAAAGAATGTGCATTGGTCCCCAACACTCGTCCAAGAGAAGCACATCACCGAGGAGCAGAGTGCTACCAAGCCGACTTCGAGTATGGGAAGCTCTTCTTCTGGGCCGAAAGGTCCGCCTCTCCGTTCCCTCCGCGACAATGTTGAACCGATAACTAAGGTATACCTTGTCCACGGCTTGCGGAAAAAGTGTCTAGGTTCGTCGCATGACAATGCCCGTGAATTTCAACCCTGGCACTCCTTTGCGCCCAGACAACGCCGGCTCGCAGCTTAGCCAACAAACTATCCCCGAGGACTCTGCCTTTGATCTCGAACGTTCTGAAGCTGAAGGTATTTTTGGGTCGATGCTTGTATATAGATATATTTTTAGCCAGGGAATGTTGGGTGACCGTCTTTGGATTTCTTCCCGGTGATAACAACAAGATAATTACCTACTTTGGGCGCCATGGCGATATTGTCGATCATCGGGTAAGCCATTTATTCGGCCTTCCATTTTGTTTTTAGATTCCGGCTCAGGGTAACTGGATGCATCTGTGCTACTCGAGTCCAGTCCATGCAGCGCAAGCAATTTCGAGGAATGGGATTGTCATGGAGGGACATGTGAAAGTCGGCGTGGTTCAGTGCACCGACCGGGTAAGAACGCGATATTTTTCGTTCATTTGCTTTAGGATGTATTATCTTCAACGGCCGATCGTTCCCATGTAAACAGATCCTCCGGTAATATCACCAAGATCCGCGGTCCTGAGTCTTCTAAAGCTGACGTGTATTTTTACTGTGCTCAAATTTTCACTTTGTTTTAGGTCTTACACACGCGCGTTCTCCAACGTCAACTCGGCCAATGATAGCTTCCTCGATACTTCACTAAAGTAGGCAAAAATCGTTGGCAAATTAATTGCCTGTTTAGCAATTCGCGGTATTCAACTCTGGGCAGAAACGGCATGCGTCCTCTCGCGATGAATATGTCTACTAACAATGCGAATTACAGTGTAGGTTTTAAACAGCTTCGCGGAAATGCGTTCGTTTAGATGGACTTGGATCAAAGCAAGGATCGCAGTTTCTTCGGAAAGTTGTGGAATCTCGTCGGATAAACGCTCACGATTGTCATTTTCGGATTTGTCGGAATAAACATATTTTATGAACAGGTCAAGGCAATTCAGACGGACAATAATTGGTTGCATACGGTCATATTTCATCTTTTGGTTGCACATGCTTTAGTGTGCACACTGTGGTATATTTGTAGGGGTGGATCGATTGCTTGGCTGGTTGGGGTCATCTGGGACTTGCGCGCCTGTGCACCCCATCATATTACCCCGACAACTGCCGATGGGCTGGTTCTTCTCTATTTTACGAAGGTGTTATGAAGTATTAGTGCGACGATTCTTACCATCCAAAAAGAGCACTGTAACTGTCGAGACTTTTGAGGAGGTACGTTTTTATTTTTTTAGCATTCTTAACCTATTTTAGGAAGAACCTAGCGTCAAATGCCTTTCCCCATCGCCAGCTCTAAATGTAGAATCGATCGACCGCACCTCACCAGAACTAAATAGTTCAGAACCCGTCACCAACTTGGTAAATTTATTTATGGTTTTTTTCGTTTTGCACGATATTTCCCTAACAGTTTTGAGTATTTGGAAAAGCACGCCCACGAGCCCTAGTCGACATAATTTTCTTTCTTAGTTTGCTTACAATTAGAGTTTCTTTTCAGGATCGCTCAACTGCTGCACTCAACGAGATTGCCGATTCAGCCTCCACCTCCGCTATCCGAACCCTTTCATTTGTTGGGTATTTTTTGCCCAGCGTTGCCCTGCAAGCCCATGATTTCTTGTCTAGTACGCTAATTTGATAATTTGTATATATCGCTCATGTATAAATGTACAACTTCATCCAGGCTTGTTCCGGTTTTTTTTTGTGTTTATATGCACACATCAAGTTTTCGCAAGCACTTCAATGGTAGTGGATCCATTTTCCGAAGCGAAGCCAAGAATTTTTGAATCGTCTGCCTTCGCGCGCTTACTCGCTGTGTTTCGGCAACAGCCCTGTTTTCGCGCACTGTTTCAAAAATCGGCACAAATCAGCTAGTTTCTGGCTGATTTCATTTCGTACGCCTTTCGAAACTGCTATTGAAGTCACAACTTTGAAGGAGACGTCGAGCTTTGCGGAATGGCGACGTCGGTCGACTTTCGCGATGTTTTCATCGAAGACATGGGCACTATCGTGGGTTCCTGGATTCGTTTTGAATAAAATCATTTAGAACCGTGGATCTTTGCGGTTGACAGATCAACACATCAAATTTCACAATGACCATACGGGAAACATTGTAACGATGCATGTCAACGAGCTCAAGAAGGTGACCTGGCAACGCCTCGCTAACAAGCCTGGCGCCAAATTTGTCTTCGACGATGGGAAGAGGTACAGGATTGGTGGCTTCAAAGAAACGGTAAGCTTAGTTTTTCGCTTTTACGCCTTGTCTAGGATTTCGACCAGTTCAACGCGTTTGCCCAAGAAAATTGGCAGAAAGATGTCGAGAAAACCGAACTGGCTTTGAAGGGCTGGAATTATGGAGAGTGTACCGTTGCTGGCCAATCCGTTGAATTTTCGGTGGACGGGAAACTCTGTTTTGAGGTATAATATTGCTGATTGTGACGATCGTTGGCTTTTATTTAGGTCCCACTTTCGAACGTCTCAAATACGATCGCGAATAAAAATGAAGCTGTTCTTGAATTTCACCAAAATGAAGATTGTGCGATCGCCCTTACTGAGATGCGCTTCCATATGCCGTCGAACGAAGAGGATATGTATGATGCCGTGGACGTATGGTCGAGATCTAAATAGCAACCTTTGTTTTAGGAATTCCGACAAGCTGTGCTCAAGTATGCCGGCATTGAGACCGACTCCGGACAAGCCATTGTCACACTCAGCCAAATCCTCGCAACTACTCCACGGTATCTAGCCGACAGCGTCCGGGCATGCAATCTCTTTTTAGTGGTCGCTACGACATCAAGGTCTACCCGAACCATTTGTCTCTCCACGGCAAGACCTATGATTATAAAATCCCCATCAAGACGATTCAAAGACTCTTCTTGGTCCCACACAAAGATGGCCGCCACATGTATTTTGTGGTAAGGAACGAAGCCCTTTCTTCGAATTCCCCTGGTTTAGTGTGCTCTATCGCCTCCGATCCGCCAGGGACAGACGCGCTATCATTACCTTGTCTTCGAGTTCGTCCGTGACGATGAGACTGAGATCGAGTTGGGATTGACAGAGTAACTTAATATACTGCTGTCTTTTGAGAAACAATTGTTTAGGGAACAGGTGAAGGAGCAGTTTGGCGAGAAGCTGCAGCGAAACTTGGAGGGCCCCGTCTACGAAATTGTCTGCAAGCTCTTCCGCGTGCTCGTCGGCATGAAGGTGACAACTCCAGGGAAATTTGTCGGGTATTTTTTTTTCTTTTGTGCATTACTCCCTTCGCTTTAGGCACAGTGGTACACCTGCGATTGTATGCGCCCACAAGCAGGCGTCCGGGTTCCTTTATCCGCTTGAAAAGGGCTTCCTCTACATCCACAAGCCGCCTATGTACATCCGTTTTGAAGAGGTTGGGTTTTCAAATAGGTTTTATTTTTGTTCCAGTGCGCATCGGTGCATTTTGCTCGCTCTGACATCTCGACGCGTTCCTTCGACTTTGAAGTGGAGATGAAGGGCGGCTCCACCAATGTATTCAACAGTGTCGAAAAGTAATTAAAAACAGCAGCTGCGGTTATTTTTGGATTTTAGGGAAGAATACAGCAAACTTTATGATTACGTGCAAAGCAAAGGTCTTCGCATCCGTAACGCCAAGAAAGCGGTGAGCCTTGCAATCTCTTTGGACATTCTTTTTATTTAGGAAGCTCGCAACACGGATATGTTTGATGACAGCGATGAAGACCACGACCCCTACAAGGAGCATGTCAAGAAGGAGGGCAAAGATCGTCAGGCCGAGAGAGCTGGTGCTACAGGAGGGGATGAGGAATCCGACCCCGAAGACGGTAGGTGTCAGGAAAATATCACAATCGTCTCTAGATGACTACGATCTTGACATTGATTTGGCAAGGCGCCGCAAGGAGCGCGAGGAGAATTCGTCCGAAGGCGACGAAAGTGAGCCGACCGAGGAGTTTGACTCATCCGGCTCTGATGTCGTCAAGGAGAGCGATATTGATGAGGACGAGGATGCGAAGAAGGAGCGAAAGGAGAAGGTATTTTTTTTTTTTTGGGTCTTCCTCACTCCCCTTGTAGAAGAAGCTGAAGGCAGAGAAGAGGAAGGAGAAGCGTGAAAAAGACGGTGACGAATCCAAGGGACGTAAGAAACGCGCGAAGAAGGACCCTAATGCTCCTAAGCGATATCAGAGTGCCTACATGATCTGGCTCAACGAGAATAGGTCGACTATTAAGAAGGTAAGCGTTTTTTTTATCCGCAAAAACGTTCGTTCAGGACGGTGATACTGTTGCCGATACAGCGAAACGTGGTGGCGAGCTTTGGAAGGCTATGACCGAAGACGATAAGAAGCAGTGGGAAGAAAAGTCTGCTAAGGATAAGGTAATTTCCTCTCATCATTTGGAACACTTCTTTAGACACGTTATGAAGCGGAAATGGCAGAATGGAGGAAAACTGGTGGCAGCACTGTCAGGTCTTCAACGCCTACTAAATCGAGCAAGCCCAGTTCGAAGTGAGTCAGGTTTCGATGAATTACCCCTTTTCTTAGACTACCCGCCAAGTCGCCGAACAAGCAAGCCAAATCGCGTGAATTTTTGGAGACGTCCTCTGATTCTGACGCTCCAGAGGACGGCGAGAAGAAGAAGAAAAAGAAGAAGCAGGAAAAGGCCAAGGTAATTGACGAGCTTTATCGACGTTGTATTTTGTGAGCATTTCGTAGTCGGTTCAATTTTCTATTTAAGGGAAATTTGTGATTAAGCTCTAAGCGTTTTGTTAATGGCGCGGCCTGCGATGGTCGGTTGATCCGGACGAGTGGCTCACTGGAATATCCGTGTTTTTGCAGTGGCAACGGACCAACCTTTGTGTTGGTAGTACTGCCCTTCTTTTTTGGGCTTTTGCCCTTCTTGCTCCGTTGACTCTTCTTGCCGCTCCGGCCACTTGCATTCCGAGCTCCTCCTCCGCCTTCCTTGTGCTTCTTCCCACTGTCGCTTCCGGTCCGCTTCTTGTGGTGCTTTTTCCTGAAAGATACTTGGGAAGAACTAGGAAAACTGTTACTTGTCTGATTCGCTTTCCCCGTCAGACTCCTCAACGTCCTCATCGCTTGCTGCCGGCTTCTTGTCGTTGGTTTTCACTTTTGGCTAAAAATCAAAACCATAAGCGTCACCCCTTTTTTGACAAATGGGCAAAAACTTATTGCAAGGCTCTCTAGAATTTTCGAAACCGACCTCTCCGATCCATTTCGGGTTCACCCAGTTCGGATCCTGATCGAGTTTGGATTCTTTGGCGATATCATCCATTTGTTGCTGAACTCTTTGATAGGCAGAAGCTTTGTGGCTCACTCGGATCACGTAGTAGTCGGGGGTTTGGGAGAAGGCCAGCTCATCAATGTACTTCATCACCTGATGGAAGTTTTTGAAGACCTTCTTCAGCGCCTTGTCTAAAATATCCTCGATGATTTTTTGTAAAGCCCTACTCTTTGGGCTGCACTTGAACAACTCGCACTTGATCGGGTACACCTGGTCCTTGTCGCGGAGGTGTTTCCAGGGGAAGTTTTGATGATCGCAGAGGTCGATGACCATGTAGCACCACGTCTTTAACGTTATTTAGGGTAATTTAGTAAAAAAAAGATATCATCTAGTATATTTTTGTTACCAATTAGCTAAACTATAGGCCGGCGAGCAAAAGAGCCCCCCCGGCTAACAGATAAGTGCCCACTTTCCCATTACCTCCAGGTCATCCTTCCTTGATTGCTCAACCCCCTCGTGGCAGCGCCGCGACGCGAAGCCTACGGTGCCGACGAATTTGGTCTTCTCCCGTGGCGGCCTAAAAACGCAGCTTAGCCCCTATATATTTTTGTACTTGTGCTCTCCTTCAGGCGTCAGAAATTTTCGCGAAATTCCAAAGTCGAGCAGGTAGATGGTTGACCGATTCTCGTCCACTCCGATCGCAAAGTTTGCGGGTTTAATATCGCTAAAATGGGGATGATATAGGGATATTTTAGTTACCGATGAATGTATCCGATGCCGTGCAGATCAGCTATTCCCTCTAATGTTTCGACGGCGATACGCCATGCGGCATCTTTGCTAAAGCGCAGCGTGTCAATAAAAAAAAGGCCTTACCTGAATTCAGCACTTGGGATTTTCTTGCGCAAATCAAAGATCGACGGGCCAACTAGGGCCATAACCATGAATCGCATCTCGTTGAAGCGACCGCTGTCGTAGAATGGGACAAAGTGCGACTTCAGTTTGGGGTCTGAGACCTTAAATTGATGTTGATTTTTTTCGGCCTTCTATCCCACCTCTGTCGCCAACTTTAGAATTTCACATTCGATCTTCAGGCGGAGCAGTTTGCGGTCGACAGAGTCTTTGTGATATTCTGTTTTGACGGCATAAATCTGGACCATGAGAGCCTTTCTCCAAATTTTTTAGTCTTACCTTTTTGGAGGAATCTTTGACCCGGTAGACATCGCCAAAGCCGCCCGAGCCGAGCAACTCGATGACCTCATATTTGCACAATTGCGACTCGATAATGTATCCGGGCTTTAGCTTTTCGCGGTGGTTGACCAGGAACTGGCGCTTGGGTTGCTTCTTGTGCCCGTGGTGCTTGCCACTGTCCTGTGCCCGCTGAAATTGAAAAACGGCTTCCAAAATGGTACTGACATCCAGGCCCATCCGGCTGTTGGAGACGCGGCATCAAAATGTCGCCCTTGCCAGATGACTTAGGAAATGGTTTTATCATATTCATCAAACCTGAGATGTTAATACAATGTCAGAAACTTAACTTGCTTTTTCAGGAATCCAACGCCGAATCTGGATCGCCCAATGGCTCGTCTTCATCAGCCCTCTCCTCGGATTCTGATGCTTAGAAATTTGAACAGACTTTGAATTTTGTTTCCCCTCATTTTCATGTTTCTCACTTTCCGGTTGGTTTCCCGTGTTACCTGGGTCCTGCGTATCTCATGTCAATTCAGCAGCCAGGCTGAACAATAAACGTTCTATTCTTGCTAAGCCATTACGTACTATGCGCGAAATACGGCACGGATATCCCCAGAAACAAACAATATTGGTTACTGAAAAGATTTTTAGGGATGCACGATGGGGGGCGATTCGGAAATAAATGTGGGTATTGGGCGTTTAGATTTTCTAATCTGTGTTCTTTCAGTACAGCACGTGACAAGGCATCTGGTCTTCCATTGCAAGAAGACTGTGATCCGTTTTGGGCAACGTCGACTAAAGAAGTGGACAAAATTTCCAATCGAACGGGCAAGAACGGCGCTTCAGATCGCCGAGGAAGCCAGCGCCATCCCCAGCTTCGAGCTACAAAGCATGTAAGACACCTCGCTACAATCTAATCCTTCTTTAGAGGGTACCTTACGGCAGACCATGAAATACTTTCGCACGCCCTATCCTCGGTTGCGCCGCTGAGCCCCCCTCAACTCTCGCTGCACAAGTCCCCGTCGGCGTCTACAACTGAGCAGCAACCGAAAACCCGGCTGACTGACTTGCCGGAACAGTGTATTTTCCAAATTGTTCACTACCTCGATGGTAACTTTGATTATTTAATTTAATTTTTATTTTATGGGACGTACAATAGTTTCGCTGACCGGCACCTGTCAATTACTGCGATCACTACTCACCACAAACCATAATGCTATCAGCGGTGAAACCTTGCCTTTAGTGCACCAATACGAAGTGGGTGAGCCTTTAAAACAACATTCAACTTCGAACTAGGCTCGGGGTTTTGAGATCTTCGTGCAAAGCGGTTGCATGGGCTCTGTGACGGTGGTCGCCAAATATGTAAGTGGACTTCTTTTAGTTTATTTTTTCTAGAAACGTCGATCAATAAGAACGGACTTGTGTCGGACTCCTCTCTCCGGTCGATCGTTATCCGAAATTTTACCTGCAAACCCGCGGATCAAGGTTTTTGCCAAGGTATTTCTTCTCATTGCTGGGTTTTGAGTTTCGGTCATTTCCGGTAACCTTCGGGCCTGGTCTCTGCTTTTCCATGTTCCGGACGGAGCTTGAGCAACTCTACAAGCGCGGCCAATTAATCCCCACTGATTTGACATTTGGCGGCGGCGAGTTTACGCGAGGTATTTGTCTTTTCATTTTTTTATCCGATTTAGGTAAAAGCTACGCTGGAGTGGATTTGCGCTGTTTCACCGAGGCGGCCTTCATTCGATACATCTCCCAGTTTTCACCCACCCTCAACTCGGTACATCTGCAGACCACCAGGTATGGTTTCTAGCCGGAAAAATGGTTTGCAGACATTTCAAGATGAGTGCATCTCCACCCCGTTTACTCGCCCTGCTCGCTAACATCCGGGAATTTGGTTACGTCTATGAAAGGCCGGCGCTCAAATACTACTTTGATGACTTTAAGAAAATTGTCGAGGTAGACTTTTTTGTTCTTCAGTCAAGCGCATCGGAAATCGTTGACTGAACGCCCGCGCATGACACCCTTGTCAACTCAACCGTTGATTTAGGGGTGGCGACACGATTCCCTTTCACACGCAACCATCCTGTACATCAGGCGGCCGACTGATCTGCCCCAGCGCTACCTGGAATTGTCTCCGTCCAGAGTAATTTTTTGCTTATTGGACCAGGAATGGAAAAATGGCTCCTTTTTTGAAGAAGATTTTAGCCTGCCTTCCCTAAACTCTAAAAAGCCCTCAGATTTAGGTCCTATTCGCGGCTGACGGCACCCTACAACAACTTGTTTTTGCGCACCAATCGTTACTCGGCGAAGAGTTTACTGTGTATTTTTAGTCTTTTTTTTGTGTCTCTTGATTTCCGAGATTGCGCTTAATAAGCGGGATTTCTCTGTGAATTACTCTGTGATTACTTACTGCACTTGTCTGAATCCCCTTGCATAAAGATGATATCAAGATCGAATTGAAGTTTTGTTGATTTACCGCGGTTAGCAGCTGTTTGTATATCGTAGATATTGTAGGTGAAACGTAGATGGTAGATCACTGCAACTAGCTAGCTTTCGAAACGTTTTAATTTTCCGGTATTAAAGGGACTGAGAAGTCCAGAAAAGCGCTTGCACATCTCGGTTATCCCCAAAAAGCCGTTTTTGTTTTACTGCTTCTCAAGCACGTAAAGATTGAATTGAGGGGCTATTTTCAAAAAAAGTGGCATTTACGGGGTGGACTTTCCAGGCTGCCCGATTTTATGCGAGCGTCAAGTTATGAGGATTCAAGCTCCCCCTCAGCACACAATATTGCTCCCAGCCTAATTATTCTGAACTCGCCCCATCAAGAACGCCCCGACCACTTGACAAAATCCTTTCTATCCCGTCGTCGCCACCACCATTCCCACCCTAATGTGCGAGGGACTGGACGGGGGTGAGGGACGACACCAGGGCAAGGGCCGAGGCGGCTCCGCCCCCCTCCCCAGTCATCCTTGTGAGCCGAGCCCGTAGATCGGGGGTGGACGGCCTCATTTTCGATGTGCCCCCCGAGCCCCTACAGCTAATTCCCGTACAGGTTTCATGCCCCGGGGTTTGGTTGACGTCGGCGCCGCTCTGTCGATAGCCGGCGCAGCAGTATCCTGTGAACCTCCTGCATCCCCGCGACAAAACCACCGCTTTGCCTGTTTGGAGTCTTATCTTGGAAGCTGCTACCAAACAAGCCGGCGATGACTCAAGCCCAGCGGCTCTCTCTCTCCCTCTCACTCTCTCTCTCTCTCTCTCTCTCTCTTTCTTTCACCAAATTTCTTATGGCCCTTGATTTTAAAAAAATATCATTTTTTACTTTAGCAACCTACCTGACCCTTTTCCTTTCCCTACCTAACACCGTGACCTTGCGATCTGGTGGCATTTTATCGCACATGCATGTCCGCTGCCCCCTCACCTTCTCGCGTAGAAATTCCCGCTGCTTATCTTGGAGCTTGGGGCGGCTGGGGGTCGTTTTTGAATTGCTGCAGATACCCATCGCAATAAAACGGCTTTCAAGATGTGATGTGCTCATGGAATTCCTGTTCTCTCTTTTTCTCTACCTCTTTCTCGCTCCAATTTCGTAAAGTTTTTTTACAGACTAACCCACGTTATGCTTGAAAAGCCGGTCTCATGAATCGCCGGAAATCCCATCGAAATTTGCTCATATGGGCGCTGGCTATTGCCCAGATGGCCACCGCCCAGCTGATCCGAGGCCAGCCACCGGTCGCCGAAAATCTAGTAACGCCCCGGCGCATCAACGTGAGATTTGACATCTTGGCGCATATTTCTGTTTAGGTGAATGAAGGCGCGGCTTTTGAGCTGTCATGCCCGACCATGGACGAAGACGTCGAATATTTCTGGTTAAAGGACGATCAAGACATTGGCGCCAGTAAAAAGGTACATAGAAGTCCTATTCGAAAGTCTAGCCTAATTTTCCAGCTGTTCCACATCGTATCCGCGTCGAGCGACCACGCCGGGATCTATCATTGCGTGGCGCGAAACGCTTTTGGCGCCGCAATTAGCCGAACGTACCTTGTCGACGTGCAGTGTAAGTGGCAAATGAACTTTCGGACCTTCCTAGCAAATTGGAACATGTGTTCGTCTGGTACCTACTTCCACCACTTTGGTTACCTAACCTCTTTTGGCGCCGCGCCCCAAATCGACGACCCCAACCCAGCTGGGGCATTTAGGGCCACTAATGGCCGGGCGCTCTCCATTAAGCTGTCTTTGGGCACTCTCATCGCACCCCGGGGGCAAGACCCCACAGCGACTGTCTCCCCGCTCCCGCGTCCAGCTCGCCCTAGGGCCGGACGAAAAAGGCGAATGGGGGGCGTCTCTCGTCAAATATTTGTGTATCGTTCGGCGCCGAGCCTCGTAACCGAGATACAAACGGTCTTCTTTCTGGAGGGGGGCCCAGGCAGATGGGGGGATACCGTTTCGGACGATTGCAAATGTTTGCGGGGCTTGAAATCAGGAAAGATAGCTCGTTTTTTTTTGGAAGACGGGATAGGTTGGAAGGGGTGGTTTTATTAAAATTATTTGCCAAAGGAAGTTTGTGTTTTTAGACCTCCACGACTTCGCCGACAGCACCGATTCATCGATCAGCGTCACGGGCAATTCGGCTTTTATTTTGCGGAGGCCCGAGTTGATAGCTGCAAAGTCTGCTCGTCCAACGTTTAGCTGGTATCGCAATGACGTCGAGGTGAGCATTGGAATTTTTTTTTGGTTGAATTTATTGAAAAGATTCGTTGGATTTATGCTGCTTATTGGAATCGTTGTCTCTTCTCTTAGCCAGATTTTCTGATCTCTTACTCAATAATACATCCTTTTAAATTAGCAAAATCGGCTAATTGCGCTGCCTGATTTGTCTATTAACAGCCAGATATCCGACGCTTCTTGCCCATCAACCTCATTAATCCCCCCACTCGGTGATCCCATTTCAACCCTAGTGACACCAGTCCCCCTCCCCTCCGACTAGTAGTAACACAATCCCGATATTTTGTTGTTGTGGGGGGCTATAGGCGCACTCCCGCACCGGAGGGCATACAAGCCTGCCCCGGCCGAGCCACCTGAGGGCCTATTTTGGGGGTTACTGGGGTCGGTCGCTGGTAGGAAGGGTCCGCACAGATCTGCCTTCCCCACTCACTAGTTATCGATTTTCTGCTATTTGTGCCCGCTTGCCGAAGGCATCCCCCCTTGTGGTACACCCACTGCCCCACCCCCTATTTGGGGCTCAAAGCCTTTGCCTGCAAGGTCATCGCGAGATACCGGCCGACGAAAAAGGGTATTAAGACGGGGCGCGCGAGAAATCGTCAATGTCGTTGCGCGGAAATAAAATGCATCTGGGATGCACCGGAATTGGTGCTTCCTTGTTGGCGGGGGCCATTTTCAGTGACAACTTTTTCCGATGGCCATATAGTGCCGAAATTACTAAATTTAAACTTTATATGGCATAACGACTTTTTAAGACAAAAATACGTCTATAACCTTGCCACAAATTTCGAAAAATGTTGTCTTTTTGCTTGAAACTACGAAAAGTGACGAAATTTGTAAAAAAAACCTTAAATTTTCGATGTTCTGAAAAAGCATTGTATAATGTTTAGTGATAGGAAACTCCTAAAATTGAAAAATATATTTTATTACTCGGAAAGTATCTGTTCAATTTTAAAAATGCCTGTCCCCCTGCTAACCAGGAGTCCCGGAATTCTAGGCCTTTTTTTGGTATAATTTATTTGATTACTAGAGGGATGGGCTGAGGCTAAAAATTGTCAGTTTCCCCGCTAACACGAAATCACCTTTGGATGTAGCATCATAATGCTAGTCTCTGCCCATCTAGCCCTCCCGACACTAACCACAACGGACACCCAGACCCCTTCATGAATCGGCGACTCCCCGGCCACCAAAAACATTACGCATCGCGACGATACAGGATCATTGACACGTCGCGAGAATTTGGTACATTGATTTATCGGGGGGCTTTGGTCGCGGGCCGATGCGGTATCCCATGCAAAGGCAGAGGTGACTAATGGATGCCCGTCCGAAATGAATGCCTCCACTCCCACGCGTGCATGTAGCCACCCTTCCCCGGCGCCAACCGAGATTAACCCCCTTTACACCCCCAGGAGGACCGTGCTCGCCACAAAAAAGGGTGCAATTTGGTGGGGGGGTCGATGCACTTGACTTTACAAGACGTCGCTGAGGATTAGCTGCCCGAAAATCAGCTGTCTGAAAAATATGCATGCTAGAGCGCGCGGAATCAGGGGTATCGGCTCTCCAATTTTTGCGGAAAGGTGAATTTTGTGCTGGTACAGGTGGCCGCTTTCTGGCAAATTATTTTCGGAAACCTGATCGTCCACCATTGCCCACTGCCACTAACTATGTAACCCTGCAGTAAAAAAGCACAAATCAAATTCTTGAGCACATACAATTCTTTTTTCCGGCCCAACTGAAGTGGATACATAATCCTTCCTCATAGGGCCTCTGTCTCCAAGCCACTTGTTGACAAGCACACGAGACGACGACGGACACCCGGGCCGCTCTCGGACCCTCAAATCTGATTTCCGAATCGCCGTTTTTCTTTCACCAATCGTCAACGGGGGAAATACGCTGAAAGTGATGCTCGTCGCGTAGCTGACTGCAACATGTTCCCCACGAAAAAATCTTTTCCCTTGCTAAAATTTGCTTGAGAGGGCACTTATATGTCGGGGATTACTTGACGGGCGCGCCGAAAAGCCTGATGTGGGCCTAATAAATCTATGGGTTTTGATGAACACCGCCGATTCCCAGATGTCAGCTCTCAATAAACTGTGCCGTTTGCGCATATGGTGTCCCCAGGGGTCGGTTGCTAGACCCCATTCCATAGGGCTGTAGCTGCGCATGGGCTTGAGGAGGGATACTCTCACATAGCTTCCCAGTTTATATGAGGACGGGGCTATTGGGGGATAGATTCCCAATTTCGAACTGGATATCCAGTAATTTACAGGAACTCGAAAGGACATCGCGTTAAAAATATGTGTTATAAAGTTATGGCCCCAATGATTACTGGTTCAAACTTTCGGTACTGGTTGGCAAGCGGGAAACATTTTTTTTGCATCGATAAGCTATTGCCAATGATAAATAGGGTATTTTGATAATGTTTGTAGTAGTTTTTGTTTGCTAAAAAGTTGCGAAAAATACCTGAAACTTTTTTGAAGACTCGTAAAATGTTGGCCTTTTTGGTCATTCCGGTGCAGCTCTGCTGCCCCTTTTGGTTTTGCCCCCCCCCCAAAATGTTGGAAAAAGCGCTCTAAAATTTTCCAGTTTTCATACGTTTTTGACGAAAAAGTCAAAAATTATAAGTTTTGGATGGGCTTTTGTACCGAAAGCCGTGTAAAATGTGATAGAAATGGCTTATATTTTCTTTGTAGGACCGTGCAGGATTACTGGGAAAAGCTAGTTTCCCTCCTGCTCCACCCCCCGCTAACAGTCCAGTACCAACTTGCTTCCGGCTAGTCTTTAGGGTTAGTAGCTGCGGCTAGGAAAGAGCATCTTCATGGTTGATGCCAATTCCCCGGGGACCCGAGTGTGGCCGCCAAAAAGCGTCAACATGGATTGCGCCTCGTAATGACCACGCGAGAATTTGTGGGCGGCTGGAGGGCCAGAGAGGGGCAATGGAGATGTGACAACTTGTGGGGTTGTCCGCTCTTCATCACGAGGCTATAGCCGGGGGGAATCGGATTTTGAAGAGGAGGGGAAACGTGCTAACAAAAATCCTGAAAAACTGAGAAATCTAATCGTAAAATGCGAAACTCCTGGCAAATTAATAAATTGTAATCCAAATTTTTCAGATATTCTCGAATACATCCCGCTACGTCACGAGCCGAGGCGACCTGGTCGTGCTGGACGATGGACTTCCGATGGACGGCAGCTATCGGTACCCTCCGCCAGCTCAATTAACTTATCCTTATCAGGGTTACTGCCTGGCTCGATGCGTTGGGCGAAGCAGCCTCCGGCGTCTTTTTTGTTTCGACCGACAACACGGCTCGCGCGGAAAACCCCTTCTCGATCATCTACAGACCAGCTGACCTCGAACTGCTCGATGACGAGGGCCCCGAGATGGCAGAGTTTGACTGTGTGCCAAGCTATAGGTTTGTTGAATAATTTGTTCTTTTTTTATGCATCCAATTGCAGTTCCGACTTCAATATCCATTGGTACATCGACGGCGAAGAGGCCACGGAGGAACATCGGGGGATCAAGTTTGAGCAGCACATGCGCAGATTGATCATCTCCAGAAAAGCGGCTTTGCTAAAGGTTAATCTATTGTTTTGTTCGGCTAATTGGAATGTCTTTTTAAGGGCAAACAACAGGCTACGGTGCGCTGTCGGTGCGATGCGGCTGCTGGCCGAGTGGTGGAGGAGAAAACGGCGACGATTCGAATTATTAGTGCGTAATTATTCTTTTGTTTTAACCCCTCTATAGCATCCCCTCGACTCAACCTGCTCCCCAGCCAGCTAGGCAAGGCCCTTGGCGAAGATGTCAGCATTCGCTGCTCACTGAAGGATGGCATCGGCGGCGGGGATACGCGCTGGTGGCATAACGGCAAGAAGGTGTGTGCGCTTCAAAGTTTCTTATAACCATGTTGGTTGACTTTCCCTCTTCCCCCTGCTTCTTGCAATCCACTCGGCCGTGTCGGCCCAGTCGGCGCCCTACTTTCACTGAGGCTCCATCCAGGCGACATTTACTAATCCCTCCTCCACTCTGAGGCTCGCCCGCATCCGCATCGCATCTCCAGCGACGCCTCGGCCGGCCGGTTTCTGCCGTGAATCGCGACAGGATTGGGGGTTGCTGTTGACAATCTCGGGCGCATAGTCGAGTATAAGGTGCCGGATAATTGGCGCGTTCAACACAAGCTTTGGCTAGGATGTCGCAGTTAAGATTTTCCGTACTATTCACTTTCGAGGGGTGGCAAGACTTTTTGCGTGATTTTTGGTCGGCTTGGGCAGTTTTTTCGCGGTTGCTTTAGCAGGATACTCGGTTTTGAACCTGATCGTAGGCCAGCCATTCCTAAGCCGAACCTAAGCCTAGCTTAAAGGGCTGCCGACGGCATGTGTCGATCCCCCCCATCAACAAATTGGCAAGTAGCCAACAGGGCAGAGAGCGCGCCCTGGGGAGAGGCGCAGAGACATTTTCTTTCCAGCGCGTAACCGATTGATTATGCCGTCGGCATCCCTTTAATCTAGGCCTAAATGAAGAAGATAAACCTAAAATGATCAAAAACTCTAAAACTTTTCCACCGTGTTTTCTGAAGTGTAGGTTCTACCCGGTTTAATAACCTCCACTGCGTGCACACTTCCTAATTCCATTGAAAATATGACGGCGACCTTGGAGGCACGAAGATGGTTATTGAGACACTCGGCCGCGCCCGGAGCAATTCAGGGGAGAGTGCGGGGCGATGCGCGAGATCTCTCGTCGAAAGAGTCACCTTCTAGTGCCTGCAGTAGAATGGTGGCGAGGGGAAAAGCCGATTTTCCGCACCTGAAACACATAATAGCTTCCTGCTGTGCCCATGGTGCAGACTATCGCATGGCTTATGGGAAAAGCTGGGTGAACCTGGAGACTTTTTGAGACGGGCATAGGCACTGGGGAAAGTCTAGGTAAAGCGCACGTTCAGGGATTACTACGTATAAGCCTATTTACGTAGCGAGACTGCAGAAAAGCCAGCAGACGTTTTAGGTGGATACGTACAACTTCCTGAACATGTTTTTTTAAAAAGCTCTAGGGCATTTTTTTAGTTTATTAGCAGGACCCGTGCACAAACTCGGCCGTCCCCAATTATCCGAATTCCCAATTAGCCGTGATTCCGAGTAGCTCCTTGGATCTTGTTTCAAACGAAGCTCACGCGGGTGGATAATTGGGCGTTTGGAGCCGTTGGTGCTGCTGCTGGCCATAAACGAATTGTCATTGTACGGGGAATGGTCAAGGGGCCACTCACGAAGGCACCACGGCATATGCCTCGGAAAGGCCCTTGAGGCGAGTGCGATTGTCAGCGCTAGCTGGCTGCGCTGACCCTTGGCTCCCCACCGCGTCCGAGATGCTCGTTGTGTGAAAGATCGGGGATTTCACATGCCGGAATACCAAGCGATCCCTAACAAGGAGTCGTATCTATGCGATACTGCCGTTTTACGAGGTGACGTAGCCCATTCGTTAGAGCTTCAAATTCTCTGCGAAGAAGCTTTTTTCGAAGCTCTCGAAGAAGCTTTCATTATTGTTCAGCGGTTTTTTGAAAAAAAAAAAATGGAAAATTCCTGTTTCTGGCTCTGGCGAATAAGCTACGTCACATCGTAAAACTACAGTATCTCCGAAAAGGAACCCTTGTGACAAAATAAAACAAGCGCAAAAACCTGTGAAAAATTCAGGTCAAAGACTCAATGCGAAATTTTACCCCGAAAATTCTAGTTAGCTGCTCGTGACGGAATCCTCACCCTCAACAAGATCAACGCCGACGACTTTGGCGTCTATCAATGCGAGGGTCGAAACCTCGCCGGCTCCACCGTTTCCACGTTGTGGTTGCACGAGGGGCAGGAGGATAAGCGTACCCACTCCGGAGGTATTGCTCATCACATAATTTTTGTACCTGTTCCTAGATGTCAACTGGGGATTCGCCGATGCTTCACTGGAACGTGAAGTTCAAAACCTCGAATCCGACACCAGCTCCGCCATCCCGCCCACATTCCGTGTCAGCCCGAAAAACCAAGAAGCCCAGGTCAAGGGACAGGTGCGCGTTGACTGTTCGCCGGCAACCCACATATTTAGGTGTCACTTTTCTGTGAAGCTGATGGGACGCCGAAACCCCGGATCAAGTGGATGTTCCAAAATAAGCCTGTTCTCGGCGAGTCGGCAAAATACGAGATTAGCACCAGCGGTCTGTCAATAAGCAACATCAAGGTGAGAGGGAGGGTCCGAGTCTGTAACCTTCTTTATAGACATCTGACGCCGGAAGGTATACCTGCATCGCCGAAAATCTGCACGGCAAGATCGCCGCTTCTGCTGAATTGAATGTGCTTGGTATAAACCTTTTGAGAAGTTGGAAATTGCCTCTGTTTAGGCACGTCGCTGATTGAACATGGACCCACAAATCAGAGCATTCTGATCGGCACCAACATCGAGATTCCGTGCGAAGCCTCAAAAGATCTGGGGGCTGATGTTGAAGTCAAGTGGTCACTGAATGTGAGTTTCTTTTTATTTATAAAATTTAAAATACGATTATTCGTTTTAATTATTAAGCCACTGATTTTTTTAGGGTGAATCAATTGGGCCTTCCGGCAATCAAGCTCTCCGCATCGAACGAAAGAAAAACGGCGGTCTCCTCATCATCCAGGCTGCCCCGGATAACATTGGCGAATATATCTGCACGATTCGGACACCCCGCGGCGAGCAGTCACAATCAGCATGGTTGCGCATCATTGGTATGTGGTGTTTTTCTTTTTTGTTACGATTCAATTCTTTGTAGAGCGACCCTCAATGCCGGTGGCCGTCGCGGCACAGCTGATCAACGAGACCGTACCCGCCAAGATCAAGGTGACGTGGCGCCAGGGTTTCGATGGAAATTCGCCGATTATTCGCCACGCTATCGAGACGCGGACACTTGGGCCGACGGACCAGTGGGGCGTATGGGAGACTGTCGTCGAGAGCGTCCCGCCGGAGGTATGCAAAGCAGCGCAGTTGCGATTGTCCTACTGCAATGATTTTTTAAACAAAGTTAATGTTTTTTTGCTTCAGAACTGCTGCTCATGGGTGATCGACAACTTGAAACCGTCGGCGACCGCCGAGTTCCGGGTCATTGCCTTCAACAGGTCGGACAGAGTAATTAGGTGGACGCGCTCGGGTTCAGATATGGTGCCGGGATGCCGTCAGTGTCCACGAACAATGTGACGATGCCACAGCAGCCTCCCGCATCGGCCCCCATTGGGGTCGCGGCCAGTGCTCGGTCATCCTCGTCAATTATGGTACAGTGGCAGCCGCCGCCATCGGAACAGTGGAACGGGGACATTCTCGGATATATTATTCGGTAAGAGAAGGTTAGAGCAGAGTGAAATAAGAAAAAAATTTCCCTTTTTTTCTCGTCTAAGGACTCCTTTTCAGATATCGCCTCTCCGGCTACGCATTGCCATGGAACGAGAAAAACGTCACTAACATCAACCTCCGCAGCGTCCCGATCGAACCCCTGATTACTTGGAGAACCTATGAAATTCAGGTAAATTCAGATACCATGGCAGACTCAATTCCAAGTTTAGGTCGCGGCTTACAACAATCGTGGTCTTGGCGTCTTCAGCAAAAGCGTCGCGTGACCACTTTGGAAGGAGGTCCGACTTCCTATTTTTTCCCCTAACCTTTTTTAGTTCCGAGCCAAGCGCCCAGCCGTGTCAAGGCTGTCGCGAAGAATTCAACGGCTTTCGAGATCACCTTTTCCGCTCCCGACCAGCAGCGCATCCCTGGAGTCAACCTAGGCTACAAGGTATAACGATATTCATGTTCTTATCTCGTCCACCTTCCAGATCCAATTTTGGCGCGGCGCCCCGGGTGCTGCCGGTGGCCTTCGCAAACAAGTGATCATCGACCCGACGGGTCCCGAACTGTCCCTGGTGGTGGATGGGCTTGAAAAATGGGGACATTACAACCTGTCGATTCTCTGCTTTACTGGCCCTGGCGATGGACCGCGCAGTGAGACGCAACTTGTCGTTACGGAGGTATGACAAACTATGTGAATTTTTGATTAAAAATTCAGGAAGATATCCCTGGACCTGTCTCTGAGCTTGGCGTCGATCACGAACAGGTGCTTTCCAACAGTGCCGTCCTGCAGTGGCACAGTCCGCAGGAAGCTAACGGGCTTATCATTGGCTATGAGCTCAAGTAGGTGAAACATATTGCCTTCTAATGCTTTCCCTAGTTATTGGCGATCTGAAAGGCAGGATGATCGATTACCGCTGGAGCTTCCCGGTGATCAGCACTCGGTTATGTTAGAGGGGCTGACGCCATCCACCCAATATGCTGTCGAGATCCGCGCAAAGACCTCCAAGGGCGTTGGTCCATGGGCGGAAACACGATTCGAGAGCGGTGTTCCACCAGGTTGGCTTTTCGAATGTCTAACTAAAAAGTACTTTTAGAACTGCCTGGTCGACCCACCTCGCTCTCGATTGTCCAAATCTCGCCGCGTTCCGCACAACTCCAATTCGTGCCCGGTTTCGATGGCCATACAACCATCCGGTAATTTACCTGCCATTTCTGGATGCATCTATTTTTCAGCCAGTGGATAGTCGAGGCGCGAGTCGGCGAAAGCAACATCTTCCACCAAATCTACAACGTCAGCGCTCCAAAGGCCCGTCTCCTCAACGTGACCGACTTGCGCCCCTACACGCGATACCAGCTTCGTCTGATTGCCGACAATGTTGTGGGTCGCGGTTCGCCATCGGAGCCATCGCAAGCCTTCGAGGTAACCTTTTTTTGTGCGCCCAAAACTTTCTGATTTTCAGACAAAACAAACCATCCCCGAAGCGCCATCGTCACGACTCTGGTTCGAGCCGATTTCGGCTACTTCGATGATCCTCTCGTGGACGCCTCTACAGCATTGGCAGTGGAACGGTCAGCCGACCGGCTATTTGATTGTCTACCGGCAAAATGGCACCAAAGAATGGGTAAATTTTTTGTAATTTTTGTAGGTTTTGGTTCTTCTAAAACTCTTCGACACTAGCTTTTTGATTCCACAATCCTTACCATTTCAGCGCGAAATCCGGGTATCCTCCCTACGGGCCACTGACTTCACATTGCGTGACCTTCGCCCCTTTACGTCCTACGAAGCCGACTTGTACGCCGAGAACATTGTTGGAAAATCGCAAGCCACCGGTTCAACCGTCGCCAAAACCTACGAGAGCTTCCCCTCGGGCGCCCCAACTGACGTAGCGGTCAGTCAAATCAAACCGGTTCTGGATGGTCCACTTTAGGCATCGCTCGGCAAGGATGGCCACCACTCGATAACCGTCCAGTGGAAACCAGTCGACAACCATTTGAAGAATGGCGATATCCTCGGCTACAAGGTAATCCCTGGGAAAATAGGGTTGAATTATAGCGAAGTGTTGAATGTTGAATTAAAGTGAACTGTGTTTCTGTAATTTCAGTGAAAATCGGCCTTTTTTTACAAAATTGTTATAGGTCCGCCTTGTTCCCGAACAACCCGAATTGCGCGATGAATATGAAAAGAGCGTCGATGTGATCGGCGAGGCCACAAATGTTACGAAGTTGGCTGGATTAAGGTATGGATCAGTGCAGCTTCCAAATCCATTTTCTAGGGCTTTTACCGCATACAATGTGTTCGTGGCCGCCTATACCGTCGTCGGCAGCGGCCCGGAAAATGCCTCGCCTACCACCATCAAGACGGGAATTGATTGTGCGTGTTTTTCTAACGTTGTGAACCGCTCGGCTACTTCTTTCGATCACTCGGAATGATCTAAGTTTTTAGTGCCCACCGAACCGACCAGCGTCGGCTTTTCGTTCATCAGCGAGGAGGAGGCCAGGCTGCGTTGGTTGCCACCAGCCAATCCCAACGGACGCATATTGGTAAATTTCCTTGACCTGCTGATAAACGCTTGCAGAAATACATCATCACCTACGTGCGGGCCGACGAGAACAAGGACTCGGAAATCACAATTCCAATGGACTCGAACAGCTACGCCTTCTCGGCCAACGGATTGAGCCCGAATTCGAAGTGGGTCTTTTGATCAATCTTTGATTAGCCCTTTATAGGTATCTGTTCACGGTGAAGGCCGAAAATGAGATGGGCTTTGGCCCGGAAGCTTCGGTTGAAGTGAAGACCACCGCTGTTCAATGTGGGTCAAGTTTTTCATCTTTGTTGGCGATAATAAGCTTATTTCCATGGCCTTTTGAGTATTACAATGTTTTAGTGCCCCTGCGCAACCCTCCAGTACCCTCACGCGACGAGCGGAAACCGTTTGCCTCGAGGGAGGTGCACATCTCATGGCCAGAACTTATCACGTCCGATGAGGACGCGCCTGTGCGCTTTGTCCAGGTACCTTTGCTATGACTTGTTCGCAACGGAACTTTTAGATCGAATACCAACGAGCGAACGAAAACGACTGGGTTCCCTACACGGATTCGACGCCTGCCAAGGAGAACCGCGTGACGATCAAGAGGTGGTCGCATTTTCTTATTACGAAAAAGACATTTCCGAAAAGTATTTTTCGAAAAATAACGATGAAAAAATGGTTTTCGGAACCATAATTTGTAAAAAATGTGGTCTATGCCCATTTCAGACTAAAGCCAAACACCCCGTATCGAGTCCGAATCCGCTTCCGCGGTGACTTTGCGCAATCTGCCTGGAGTTCCGAGAGTGAATGGATCAAGACGCTCGGGGCCAGACCGGAAGCTCCGCCTGGCGACCTGGCCACGGCTCCCTTTGAAAGCGATGGAATTTTGTTGCAATGGGCCCCACCGGATAGGTTCGTGTCCACTATAATTTTTTTTATTATTTTATCGCTCAGGTCTGCTTGGAACTCGGATGTGCTGGGCTACCGTATTTCCTACAAGGCGTACCCTTCGAACGACAGCTGGCAGAGCACCGAAATTGCACCAAGGCACGAGCAGGAGCCCCGAGAGCGAACTACGATCCGCGGATTGAAGAGGTTTGTAAACCCTTTAGAAATATATTTTTTTTTAGTTTCCATCACTACGTGGTCAGCATGAAATCCCTGAACGCGGACGGCGGCTCGGAAGCTTCGACGCCAGTCTTTGTTTATGTTGGGTGAGTTAGTTAGCACTGGCAAAGCTAAATATCCTTTTCAGATATTCGATCCCACGCGGCAATGTGACTGGCCTTTCCGCTGAACCCTCATCGAGCACCCAGCTGAGGTTGAGGTGGGACGAATGGAGAAATGAGGAGGATGTCATCACCGGCTTCAAGGTATTGGGTTGTTGATTCGTATGCTGATGATTTATTTAGATTCGATATGTCCCGTTGATTTCCGTGCTGTCGCGACAACCCCAAGAGGAGCAGCTACTGATCGTCGAGAATAACACTGCCTTGTTGACCGATTTGATGAAGTTTACTCAATATCAGGTAGGCGTTTTAGCACAGCGATCATCAGTGTATTTAGGTATCCGTCTCTCCATATAATCGAGCCGGCGAGGGCGGAATGGCGGTGATCCGTGAGACCACTCTTCAAGATATCCCAGGTACGCTTTTCTTGACATATTTTACACTTTATCGCTAGTTCTCAAAAATTACAAAGCAACTTTTTTTCAGGCCCAGTCGGAAACCTTATGTTTGAAGACGTCTTGCTCGACAGTGTCAACGTATCTTGGAGCGTACCTGAAGAGCCGAACGGTCGTATCATCCGCTACATCGTCAACTACTACACGTCGAAACTTCAAGACGAATTCCTGAAGAACATCAAACAGCCCACCCAAATGCCCTTCATCGTGGCTACCGGGCTCGAGGAGGGAGCCACCTACTACTTCTCGGAACCCCGGCGGGGCCGGAAGCTGCCGGCAATGTGACGATCGGATCGACGTCGGATGGACCGGAAGCCCCGACAAGACCGCGAGCCGTTCCTGGGCACACTTCCGTTGCCCTCCAATGGACAGACGGAGCCTCGACGGCGCGTGGCATCATCGGGCACCTCATCCAGGCCAAACGGGTCGCCAACGCTGAACCGACAACGACCGCCAAGACAACCAAAGAAAAACGCGTTCGTCGTTCTGCGTACGAACCACCCACTCATCGCATGGGTGAATGGGTCACCTTGAGCACGATCATGGGCAGCGCCACGAGCTTTGAGGTATTTTGCGATAAGAAACCTCTTACATTTTCATTTTTCCAGATCAGCTACAAAGACCTGCACTCGAACTCGTACTACGTCTTCCGTGTCTTTGCCCGCAATCGACGTGGTGTCGGCAAGGCGAGCGTGGAGAGCGACCAGCTTTTTGTGCCGGCCACGCTTCCCGAGGATCCGTTCTTCACCCAGCTTTGGTTCATCGCGATCGTTGGCATGGCCACGCTGCTCATCATCATCTCGGTCGTCGCCTTCTTATGCATAACGGGAAACTCGAAAAAGTGAGTGTCTTTTAGAATAGGCAAAAAGTTCTGTTGGAACTGCTGATAAACCATTCTCGATTTCAGAGGCGAAAAGCGGCACGGTAGCTTGGATAGCCTCCAACTTGCTGACGGCAATCTGACAACCTTCCACTTGAAACAAAACAACGATCGAATCAGCCGAAGCCGAAACGATTTGTTGACGAGACCGGGTACCACCACCTCGTGGATTTCCGACCGCGAACCCCCGGCTTACGGCAGCGTACTGGGAGCGAATAATGGCGTTTCCGGCATGTATGGTCAACTAGCCACCGACGTGATCCCACGAGGCGCAGAGACGGCCAATCAAAGGTATTAAGACCTATTTGTTAATTAATTATTACCATTTTTAGGCTGTCCGCGTTGGCTGGGCGCGACGTTCGTGGAAGCGTATACGCACGCGGGGTAACAGCTCCGACTGCTCGCGCTGATCTCCTGTCACCGCGCGGTAACAATGAACATGAGAATTCGGACGGGTTCGACTCATTTGACGAGGTTGGATTTTTGGGATTTTTAAAAACGTTTTCAGGAGGAAAACGAAAGCGAGCGAGGTGTGGACCCAGGCAATGACATTGCTGGACACTACAACCACTCCGATTCCTACAGGTATGAAGATGAGAGCAACCTTTTGAAAATTTGGATTTAGCGCAACCTGGCGTCGGGTCCGCGCACGAGAAGCCGCAAACGCCCTCTCACCGCCCCCACGAATCGGCGTCCCTCCACAACAACCGCATTCGACGATTTCCGGGCTTCGCGCTGGCGGCTCTTCAAGCCATGGGACTGGCAGCGATTCTTCATGGCCCACCCACCAAGCGCCCGCCCTTGAAAAGGGCTTCTCATCTTTTGTGTAATTTCTGTTCCATGCAAAGCGACTAACTTTGTGACTTAGCTAACATATTTTTTTTGTGATCCTAACCCCCTTCCACGAAGAGATCTCCCCTTGAAATTTTTGAGCATTTTGACCAAGTATCGTCTTTGAGATTTTTACGGGTAACATTTTCCCCTATTCGACCGTAACCTCACCCTTCTTGTAAGGCCGACAGAATATTTCTATTCCCCTCTTGTACTTTGAAATGTTGTACCTACTTTTGTCTTCTCTGTCCCGTTAGCCACTTTGCCCTATCCGTGTATCAGCCTCCTTTTCACCCTCTCTTGCAGTCTCCCCTCGGGTGCCCTATTTCTGCAAGTGGGCAAAAGCCACCCCCAATCCATCCATGGTCCATATTTCTTCGGGTATTATCATTTTCGGCAAACCATTTGCTCGGCAATTCACTTGCGATGATAAAAGTTTTTATTTATCAACGAACTTTACAAAATAACCGCTTATCTTTGCGTCATATTATCATCAAAATCGATTACATGATTCGGGTATGAAGTTGATAAGAACATTGTCCACATCATCAGCATTACAATAGCTGTTTCCGATTTTCGTAGGATTTAAAAAATTTCTTATGCCGAGTTGAACGCCACTCACCTGGCTACAAACTACAAACGAACAATCTGCGACCTTTTGAATTCGTTTTAAACTTATTAAAATGCCATTAAACTCCCAATTTTCAGCGTGAAGAATCGGGTTGAACACGGGTTGCTCTTTCTACTTACGTTGGCTGCTCGTCGATTAATAACGTGATGTTTGTGGTTGCCCGGAATTTCTGTCGTCAATACAAGGCAATCAACCACGCAACGGCTTCTCACTGGCATGCACGGGCCCAATTCTCGCTCAGCGCCGCACATTTCGGTAGGTTTTTGATGTTTTCTTTCAGACAATAGGTGCATTGTGATAATGAAAAGACGCTTCTCGCTAGCTAATTAGATTTCTTTATTTTTGACCACCGGGCTTTGAAATCGGCAAATCTGACCGGCGTTTTCATAACTGCTGCTTGTAAAATGTTGCCGGCTAGCAGTCCTATTTCCCGTGATCTATAGATCTATACCCTTGACCCGGCATAGGTGCACAGGAACCGACGCCCTCCTTTTGACCCTCCCACCAATTATTTGCTCCCCGTGAGGTCAAAATGTGCTCTAGGCGCGATATGGCGAATCCCCAATTTTAGAATATTCCTTTTGTTTCCGCGAAAAAAAAAGGCTGCTGCTCCAAACGCCTCCCCTTTCTCCGTCGGCCCATCAGTCGTTTATCTTTCCCCACAAGAACAAAAAACCTTGAACGACGATAAGGGCCGGGGCAGAGTCTGGCATTGGGGCGCGTGGCTGGCCGAAAACTGGATTTACCAAGCAGAGAGTAGCTCGATTGAGTTGTTCCAGCAAAAATTAGGGCATAATGTTTTGTTTTGTCGCAGGCCTTTATGCGGCACGCCTTTTCCCTTGTTCTATTTGCAAGCTACGGCGATCGATTGCCAACAACTAGACATGCTAGGAACGGCGCCCCTTTCCCCTCTTCCAATTTATTTCTGGGAAAAAATACCATTAGCATTCGGTGCATTTGCGTAAAGTTCTGGTAAAAATCTTCCCCCGTTGACGTTTCATTTCCGCTGTTATCAGAGGTGGGCTCGCCCCATTGTTATACCCTGGAACTGGCTTTTTTTGGTCTAACCTCCAGAGACTAGAATAATAGACAAGTTTTTCGCCTCTGAAAAGCATAGACTAAGCAACAGCGCGCTCCATCCAACTTCCCCAACGCCGTGGTCTTTTCCCTGGGCGGTCGGCGGCGATTTTTGTTTGCATTTTGGCGATCTTTTTTCCAGGTCACTCGGCCTCGTCCTCCACCTCCCCTGAGTCCCTCCCCCAGCCCCACTCTTCCCCCCGATTCCCCGTGCCGATAGCCATTTTCCCTTCGAGTCGCGCCATCCCGACGGTCGATTCGCATTTTGATACTGTGGCGCCGTTTACGAAAAGAAACTGTATTTTTCAAGAATTTTCACATTGCCAGTGTCCGCTCGGGAATAAATAATCTTTTTCATATTTTGTGTTTTTCAGGAAGAACGATGCCGAAAATCTCTGGTGGAGATGTCGTCGAGATGCAGGGAGACGAGATGACCAGGTATTATTTACCATTTTTGACGAAAGGACTTTCTAAAACGATCAATTTTTTGCATACTTTGGCGCTGCCTTTTGGTCGCGCTGTCACGCCACTCCATTCACGCCGGGTTTCTTCGAGAATGTTTCAAATCGCTTTTTGTCATGTCTTTCCCCCGTCCCCCGCACCGCATAGAGCTCTCTGATTTTTCCGGGGAGATAAGAAAGACCTGGGGATGACTGGCGTTATTGAGAGTGATTGGGAGATGGATATGCTAGGTGAAAAGGTTAGGCTGTCTAGAAAAAAACCACGAGAGCGACCACTTCCTACAAACTATATAAATTTTCTAACGTTTTTTTTACTTAGGATCATCTGGGATCTGATCAAGGAGAAGCTGATCTTCCCATATGTCGACCTCAACATCCACTTCTTCGACTTGGGTATGGAGCACCGCGATGCCACCGACGATCAAGGTTTTTACTCGTTTTACAGAATTTTTATGTCCAATTTAGTAACGATCGACGCTGCCAACGCAACGCTCAAGTACAACGTGGCCGTCAAGTGCGCCACGATCACCCCCGATGAGGCTCGCGTTGAGGGTAAATTACTGGAAATGATTTCGAAAAACACGTGCCATTCTAGAATTCAAGCTGAAGAAGATGTGGCGCTCGCCGAACGGCACGATCAGGAACATCTTGGGCGGAACCGTCTTCCGTGAGCCTATCATTTGCAAGGTGAGGATTTTTCGTTTTTGCTTTCTCCTTCGTTCCTTGGAGTTGAAATTGCAGTGATAATAAAATACAGCAGCTGAATTAACGACCCAATTCTAGAACATCCCCCGCCTGGTCACCACCTGGTCCAAGCCCATCATCATTGGCCGTCACGCGCACGCCGATCAGGTTTCCAAAAATCTTTCGATTTTCTATTGTCTATTTTTAGTACAAAGCCACCGACTTTGTCGTTCCCGGTGCCGGAAAGCTCGAGGTGCGCTTCGTCCCCAACGGCGGCGGCGAGGAGATTGTCCACGAGGTCTTCCAGTTCAAGGTAGCGTCAACACGGCTTTTCCATCCTTATTCTTCTTCTTCAGGGCCCTGGTGTCTCGCTCTCGATGTACAACACCGATGAGTCGATCGCCGATTTTGCCCATGCCTCGTTCCAGTACGCCCTCCAGCGCAAATACCCGCTCTACCTCAGGTATACACGTTCGAAGCTGCTAATAACTTTTGTGAATTTAGCACCAAGAACACGATCCTGAAGAAGTACGACGGGCGTTTCAAGGACATCTTTGCCGAGATCTACAAGGTTTCGGCACCCTCAAGCTACTCTAAACTGAACTTTTAGAAATACGAGGCCGACTACAAGGCGGCCGGCATCTGGTACGAGCACCGTCTCATCGACGACATGGTCGCTCAGGCCATGAAGAGCGACGGAGGCTTCGTGTGGGCCTGCAAGAACTACGACGGAGATGTCCAATCCGACTCTGTGGCCCAAGGTATCGCCATCCGCACTTTACAGAGGCTAAGAAATACGAAAAAAAATGTGTTACGGCCCGAAAACCGGAGCCCAAGGCATATTTATCAGTTCTTAGCCCCTTTAACATACGTACTCTTCAGGGTACGGCTCGCTGGGCCTCATGACCTCAGTGCTGATCTGCCCCGATGGCAAGACCGTCGAGGCCGAGGCCGCTCACGGCACCGTCACCCGCCACTACCGTCAACACCAGAAGGGCCAGGAGACGAGCACCAACCCCATCGCCTCAATCTTTGCCTGGACCCGCGGATTGGCCCACCGTGCCAAGCTCGACAACAACGCCGCCCTGGCCACCTTTGCCACCAACCTTGAAGCCGTACGTTTTATTTCGGTTCTGGAATCTTAGCGGGGGAGGGGCTTAACTTTGGTCCGCGACAAACCACCATTTTAGGTCTGCATCGAGACCATCGAGGAAGGACACATGACCAAGGATCTGGCCATCTGCACAAAGGACGGCCGTGCCGACCTCGTCAAGCGCACCGACTACCTGAACACGTTCGAGTTCTTGGACAAGCTGGCCGAGAACCTCTCCAAGAAGCAGAACCACTAAGCCACATTGTCCCCATTTTAATTCGCCTAAGAGACTACGTACTATCTGTTCGTTTGATTGTGATTTGCGCACGACGTGCCTCCACTACATCCCCTTTTGTGATTCCCCCCAGACATCTCACCCTTGCTGTCTGTTGTCATCGTGGCCTATGAGCTGATTCTGGTTGATTATGGTAGTAATAAATATCTCTTTGGAGCTTGTCCTCCAACTCTAAAATGCATTTACAATGGCGCTTCAGGTCAACAAGCGGACGGATCTCCAATTGCCTTCAGCCCTACTTATCCCCCGGCTTTTCGCGGATTAAGCCAATCGACTACACCAACAACCCGGGCGATAAACTAGTATCATGGTCAATGTGTGGTCAAGAACAGCCTCCCTACAGCCCAAATCAAGAGATTCCCGCCTTTGCGCTACCCGTTTCACCCTCGGCAGAAGCAGAGACTGGTCTCCTTGACACGATGGTAGGGGTAAAGTAACCAGCTTCAGCCCCCCATCAAAACACGCTGGTTTTCTGCGGCACTTTTATGGCTGCCGTCTTCCATGTCTGCGGCGAAACCGAGACTTTGATATAGCCATATTATCCTACTATATATAAAAAAATAGTTCCTGTGTGTGTGTGCATTTGAATGCAACTTCCGTCACCGTGTCCGGAGGATATCTCAAGAGGGGAAGGGCGTTAGGCTACGTATGATACGTCATTGGGTGCGTAACGTCCCCGAGATGACTGCACGCATATCAGATTTTGCAAATTATGCTATTTTCGACATTAAAATTGAGTTTTTGTTGAAAAATCCGGCAGCCTTCTTTGTTAGGAAATAATTAGCATACGCCGGAAGTCGCGGCAGCCTATATATAACGTGAGAGAGTGGAATTCCTCATTTTCCCCATAGGAATTCGAGAGACGTATGCAGAGTGAAGAATTTCATCAAGTTAGACGGGGCCAGGGTTGAAAAGTCGCGAAGCGGCTTTTCAACCCTGGTTACACTTAAAAATTAGCTGATTAGCGGATAAAAACAAAAAAGATAAGTTGGGTGCGATTTTGCACGAAGAATTTTGATGTAAAAATCATTTTCTACCTGTATGAACCTTGCCAATTGAAAATTCTTAATTTTACTAAAAGCAGAGTAAGAAGGAGCGTTTGAATTTGATGCCTGAACAGATTTTTATAAGGGAACGTTCGGCTCCAGTTTTTCAATAAATTATCCAACTCATCGACCCTCCTCAAGTAAAGCTTCTCCTTTCCCTGGTTTCCGGTCCGAAACCGGCGCGCTCATTGAAAGACGGAACCACCCCGTGTTTACTCTGTACGTGTGGTTTTGGTCCCTTGAGCCGTTGCCGGGGTGTGCTGGTGAAAGTTGAAAGTGAATTGAGCCGAAAATGGCAACAGCCGCGATTCTGCTAGGGGCAGATCCGGTCGAAGCATTCACAAAACAATTGCCAGCGCGAGTAGAGCCGGGAGTGTTGGCCCGAGCCGTTTCGCATCGTTGGCCGTTGGCTTTTGCGCGAATTGGTGCTCACCAGGCTTGCCTGATCTATTCCGTATTGTTACTTTTTTTTTGCTTAAAAAAGTGGATTAAGACTTAATAATAGGTATGGTACTTTAGTTTTTTCGGGGAAAACGATTTTTTCCTATAAATGCAACAGGAGGTGCCTCTTTGCCTGTGCCTCGTTGGTAAACCAATTCAATTTTCGCTATCCTCCAAGTTCAAAACTTATTAGAAAACTCAGAAAAATGTTCAAAAAATTTCATTTTTGGTGAGAAATCGGCCTCTTTTGATAGAAAAATCGGCCATTGACGTATTTTTAATCAAGTTTCGGTATGTTTTTACGTTTAGGCGCGGAAGCGCAGAAGCGTTGCCTGTATTTATATCAGAAAAATCGCTATTTTAAAATCTAACACTTAATTAAAATTTTTTGACTAGGTTGTAGTCTTCCAGGCAATGATGGACTTTGTCAACGAGCTCAACCACTTTACGATGTATCGGGAGAAGAACGACAGCTTCAACTCCGGCTATCTCTACAAGTAGGCCGTCTAATACGTCTAGTTATATGCTTTTTCTTTCTTTTACATTAAAATATGCTTTAGATACGCCCTGCCATTCGAAGGGGTTCCCCAGCACGTGGAGCTGACACTATGGTTCCAAGACCACTGGTACCACTCGATCACAATTTCTGTTGTCTACTATATCGTCGTAAGGGTATGTATGCTTTTTTTGGGTTCTATAAATCATCCAGATAATACAACGGTGCATGGAGAAACGAGCCCCGTACCGGCTCGACAGGGCGTTGTTCTACTGGAATTGTTCTCACGCGCTGTACAGCATCGTGGCTTTTCTGAGAATGAGCGAGGTGGGGTAGGCTAAATAATACTCGATAATCTACTAGAGTGGACAAATAATAATCTACTTTCCTTAGGACTTTGCTCACTCAGCTTCGCAATCATTCTACGATCTGGTTTGTCGCAGCGTCGTCCCGTACGATGTGGCCGCGTTCTGGTCGGTCACGTTTGGGATGAGCAAGGTAGGTCGCTGGCCGATTTTTTCGTTTTGTATTATTTTTACCCTTTCCAAAGCGAAAAAAATTGGTAAGGATGTTGAAATTTAAAAATCGTCCAAATTTAACAAATTTTGACTTTTATGGTTGTCAAAAGTCGAAAATTTTCGCATTTTTTGTGCCTTTTAGTATCTAAAATCGCGTGTATAATGCCCAAAAATGGTCTCAATTTCGTTATTGGCTCGTAATTGAATAATAGGAAAAATTTATTTCCGCGCTAATACCCCCCCCCCGCTAACAGTCCAGTACCAAATCGTCTTACCTTTTTATGGAGCCCTCGATGTTTTTGGGGTAAAAACTGAGAAACTCTTGAAGAGTAATGAACTGTATAAAAAGTATTTTAATGGAAACACCCGCTTCTAAAAATTGTATTTAATTGTTGGACTGATTTATAATGATTTTTTTGCTTAGTAACCGCGTAAATTATTACAGCAATTTCGGCAAGCTGACCTCAAAGATTCCAAAACCTATTAGGTAGCCGAGTTCGGCGATACGCTGTTTATCGTATTGCGGAAGCGGCCGCTCATCTTTCTACACTACTACCACCACGCTGCCGTGCTCGTGTACGCCATCCATTCCGGTAGGTTACAAAATTTAGATTTTAGTTGTTTGGCCTGATGGTCTGAAACGCCACTGGCCAACTAGCAGAGATCATTTGGGAAATGCCATAACTTTCACAGGTTCCGGGCACAATGCCACTGGGCGTGTGTTTATGATGATGAACCTTTTTGCCCACGCGTTGATGTACACCTACTTTGCGGTCAAAGCAAAACAGGTGAGGGTGGGCAGATTAGCGGAGAAAATTGCGGAAATGATTTAGTTTCAATGATTTGGACAAAATGTAAGCTGGACTGTATTGGGATTATAAGCGGGTCGCTTGTAGCCTGTGTCATTGGGCCAGCTAGCAGAGAACATTTGCGGATTCGGGCTAACTAGCAGAGAATATTTTACGGAACCGAGCCAGCCAGCAGAAAACGTTTGCGGATTTGGGTCAGATAGCAGAGAAAATGTTCAGAGTTTCACAATTCCTAGAATATTTGTTTAAAGTTTTCAAGGACTAACTAGCAAAGAACATTTCCGGCTATGGCTAGCTAGCAGAGACCATTTGCAGATCCAATTTTTCAGGTGAACGTGCCCCGCTGGGTGGCAATGGCGGTGACGACCGTGCAGACGATTCAGATGCTAGCCGGGGTTGCCGTCAGTATCTTTGTCTGGTGGGCGATGAGGGCGCGAGCGTGGAAATGCCAGCAGTCCACCGCCAACCTTTATCTCGCCTTTTTCCTCTACGCAACGTTTGCCGTGCTGTTCGTGCAGTTCTTCTGCCGGGTAAGCACATAACATGTTTTTACGATTCCTCAATTTCAGACCTATCTAAAGCCGCGTGAGAAGGAGACGAAAAAGATGGATTAATACGAGAATTATATATTTTTATATTGTCAATATTATCGACTATAGTGGTGCATTTATTGTGATTTTTGATAATTTTACGGGGACTTCGAAAGCCATTTTTTGTTGTTTCAAGAGGAAATAAATATTTTTGGGGGTTCAAAAGCGCATCATATACGAGCAATCAATACCGAGAAAAAGGCTCTAAAATCCCGAATCAGCGACTAAGAGGGAAAATACCGAAATGCCGAAAACCCATTTGTTTTGATTTTCGAAATGAAGCTAGAATGACTTCGAAATGCTAGGACTTTGCGAGTTCGTAGAGGATTCTAATTTTTTTCAATTCGCTCTACCTGCCTGGGAGCCCGACGTCGTGCTCTTGAAATCCCAGCCGGGCAGCCTAGCCGAGACGCCTTCGGAATCATGCCAACAATTTAATTGTAGGTCGTTTCGGGGTGTTGAGAGGCTAAAAATGGCCTTGTGCTCAGCGCCGTTTTTCCCGGGGACTTCAAGGTGTCCTTGAGGCCCGCGGGGCGGATTCAAACGGTTGCTGAAAGCGGGAGGGAGAGCGAGAGAGAGAGAGAGAGAGCGAGAGAGCGAGAGAGCGATACCATGTTTGACTCTGGATGGTCATGGCGTCAAGGACAGTTCCAGGGTATGCAAGCGTGCCCCGGTACCATAACCGCTTGTCTCTCTCTCCCTCTCTCTCCCTCTCTCTCCCTTTCCCTCCTTCTCTCTCGCGTTGTCCACCACCTCACCTCCGAAAATTCCCTCAATTTGATGACCTGCCCTGAGGGGTGCTCCTTTGTTATGCGCCGCGCACCCCCGAAATAATCGGGGCCACTCGGAGGGTGACGAGGGGTTAGCAGCCAGTCGGCTGGTTCTCATCCTGAAGCGGTTATTCTACTTTTATATACTGTCAATGATAGATTATAGAATCGTCAAGTTTGCTCTCTCGCGCTCTCTCTCTCTCTCTCTCTCACACACACTATTTCGATTTCTCCCTCTCACTCTCAGCCTCACGTTATTTCTCTGTCCCTTCTTTCTTTTTGTTTTAATTTCTCCCTACCAATTCTCCACCCGTCCCTAAACCGTCAAGTGTATCGTCGCGTAGCGGGCGTATTGGAGCTGTGACTGAGAATTGTGTATGTGAAAGGGCACTCGCACCACAGCGGGACGCCTCCCTGGCAGCGCTCGATTTGCGCGAAGTCACCGAGTCCAGGGAAAGCCGGATTATCGATTCTCTACAAATCAGTCGTGAGGTGTCAATTGGAGCCGGGTGAAGTCGATCTCGCATTTCAGGCAGAAACGTGGGATTTTGGAGGGGAAATTCAGAATTTCACTCTGAGAAGCCCTACCTTAACTAAAAAAATTGACTGAATGTTCTCCATCGACTTGGCCGAAGCCTAAGCCTAAGCCCAAGCCTATCCCCGACCTCGTTGGCTAACAACCGTCGTCAACGCGGTGGGCCCTAAAGCTGGCCTTTGTGGGCCCTTTGCTGGTGCCCAAAATTCGGGGGTGTCCCAGGTTTCCATGGCCCCTGCCATTGGCCGCATACGTCCACATCCCCCCACTCTGCATACTTCACCGTCGACCTGTGGCCCACAACTGATGGATGGACGAACGGCATCGGCACGTCCATTTCGCGCCCAGCGCGGCGCGTCGACGCTCATATTCTGACGCGGACATTGTGGTTGGGTGATTTATAAAGAGCTGGTCGGTCTCGAAACCTAGGCCTGAGCCTAATCCTGAAGCCTAAGTCTGAGCCTATGTCTAAGCCTAAGCCTAAGCCGAAGCCTAAACCAAGCCGATGCCTAAGACTAAACCTAACTTAAGCCCAAGCGTAAGCATATGCTCAAGCCTAAGCCAAGCCTAAGCAAACCAAGCGAAATCTTCGAACTTTGATCATATCCGATTTTCTTGAAGTTTCTAGCGTTTTTTTGCCAATTCCCTCCCCTTTTTCGGCCCTCACATTTTCAAAAACCCCTCCACACCCCCTGGGGGCAGTCGAGCGCAATTTAGCGGCACTGAGGGGCTGGTGGGGGCCCGTTATGGGGCCAGATTGCCCCGAAAATCGCGGCGGGACACCTGTCCGGGGCACTCACGCGTGTACTACGCCCCTTTTTAAGGGGCGTTTGTTGTGAAAAAAAAAGGAAGGACAATGCTCATTTAAATTTTCCAACCTAAGCTGACTTAGTTCCGAACCTAAGCCTAGGAATAAGCTTAAGCCAACCAAGCCTAAGCTTAACCTAAGCCCCGAAGCCTAAGCCTAGGCCTGAGCACAAGCTTAAGCTCAAGCATAAGCCTAAGCCGAAGCCTAAGCCTGTGCACAAGCTTAAGCTCGAGAATAAGTTTAAGCCGAAGCCGAAGCCTGAGCACAAGCTTAAGCTCAAGCATAAGTTTAAGCAGAAGCCTAAGCCTGAGCATAAGCTTAAGCTGAATCCCCTTCTCCTAAAATGACGTCAATGTCCGGCGAATACGGTAATTACCATGGCGCGCTATTTGTTGTGCGTGTGTTGCCAATGCGCGCACAGACAAACATACATAGCCACAAACAGGCCCCGGGGAACTCGTCCTCCACCGCCCATTCTCCACCCACCTCCATCTATCTGTATTATTCCCCCACCCATCCTCCGCGCGCGACCATTTTTGTTTGTCCGCGCCCATCGATCGGGAATTGCCGCGGGCAAGTCGGCTTCGGAATTGTGGCCGTAGAATTACTTAGTTTTGAAGCCAGAGCTATATCCTTGCTGTCGCGGCCCCTTTAAAAATTAAAATTTTCGTTTTTGTGCTGATTTTTGTGCCATTTTTGAATCGGTCGACCCCTAGCATTATTCTTTCCAAATTTCCACTCCTTCTTCACGTTTTTCGCCCATATCTTCTCCATTTTTTCTAACGGCGTCGCGATTCCGATTTTTCACGATTTTCGCCGTGCCGTAGCCCGTCATTTGTCAAGTTGTGTCGTGGGAACGGACCGCGTTTTTGGGTGAAACGGAGCCGCTCCGGTAGGAGAAATTGCTCGAAAAAAGCTTATAAAAACGAAATAAGGATTTTTTTTGCGATACTGCAATATCCATATGATCCGCAGCCTAATCCCAAGCCCAAACCCAAGCCTCACCTAAACCTAAGCCTAAGCCTAAGCCTAAACCTCAGCCTAACTATTCCTGAGCCTACTCCCAAGCCTGAAACCTATGCCCAGGTTTAGGCCCAAGTTAAGCCACATTCTAAGCCCAAGCCTTAGCCCGAGCTCGCCTGGCCCAAACGGGCACTAATGACGCGGTGAGCGCCACTTTGTCACAGCATAATTGTGGGTGCTCTCTGCGGGGAAAGCGATCCCTCGACCGGTCCATACAGCTACGTTGCATTCCTCTGCACACCTCTCGCGGGCTACACCGGGGCTCCGATTCCGGATGCCGATACCACGCGACCCTCATTTAGCCCCCGAATGCAAGGGGAATCCACGTTTTTATCGAATTTTTCGATAGTTTTGCGATCGAAAAAAGATGTGGATTGTCGGTATTTTGGGTTGTCTGCATTTCCGGTTGTCGATGCTTTTTCGGGATTTTCGGCTGTCTGGCTCTCTGCTGTCGGGATTATGACCGGAATTCAACTCGGGTTCAACTCCCCCACGCTGGCATTTTTGCCTTTTGCTTTCTTTTGATCCTAAGCCTAACAAGGAGTGGTTTTTTAGTGTCATTGGCAAATCCCTTCGCGACCTAGCTCATTCGATGGAGAATTGTATTCTGAACAAACCCCCGGTGTTCATTTTTGCAAAACGCCGTTCCCTGATTTTATAAAATTAAAAAACTTTAAATGGAATTTTGGCCAACCGTCGGTTCGCCGCACCAAAACGATGGCTGCCAGCTCTAGGGGAAGAGGCCTTCAGCGCGGCCCCCTCACCATCTGACCTGGCGCAGTGGCTGGCGCGGTTGTCTTCCAAAATTTATTTTTCCATCTTTACAAGTTCGGTTCTTGTAGATGTAATTCGTTTTGCTTTTTGTATTATAAGCGGCGCGAGTATTTTTAAACAGGTTTTACTTCCAATTGAGAGAACTCACACTAACCTGGACCATAATATTTGTTTTTTGTTGTAAATTTTCCTGAATGCGCGCAGAGCAGCCAACGTTGTTTTAAAATTTAACATTTTAAATCAATTAATTTATCAAAGCGTCTGCAAACGCTTTTATTAACAAAAAGCAAAACAAGTTTTCTACCAAGGAACCGAACTTTCCACAAAGATGCAAACAATTTTTGAAGGCGGAAGCCTTAACCACTAGGCCACATCCCATGGTGGGAGGGAGAGACGGAGTGAGCTATGTCCTAGGGGCGACCAGTAGGCTGTCCGCGCCAGATCGGGGCTTGTAAAATTCAATTTTTAGTTTTTGAATTTTATAAAATCAGGGAAGAGCCGTTTTGCAAAAATGAACAACGGGAGGTTGTTCAGAATTCAATTTTCTATCGAATGAAATAGGTCGCTAAGGGATTTGCTAATGACACTCAAAAACCACTCCTTGTAAGCCTAAGTTTAAGCCAAAACTAAGGCTAAGCCTAAGCTTAAACTGCCTAAGCCTAAGCCAAGCCTAAGCCTGAGCCTAAGCCTAAGCCAAGACTAAGCCTAGACTAAGCCCAAGCCTTAGCCTAAGCCGAGCCTAAGCTTAAGCTTAAGTCTAAGCCTAAGCTTGTAAATCGGTTCCTTTGAAGCCTCACTTTTGAGCCGGATCATTTTCCGATCTCCATTCATGCTCCACGAGCTGCTGTGGGAGCCGCAGTAGGTGAGAGTGACCCCTGCGAGGGGAGTCACGGTTTTTTTGTCAGAGCTGGGATCTGGAGGTGAGGGAGGAAGGGGTGGGGATGAGAACGAGGTGGGGTGGGGGGAGGTTGAGATGGGAGAATGATAGCCCTTTGGCCTGGTATACCCGTTTGGATTGTCCTTCAATCCCCCTGTGCTGCTGCATTCAAGGTCTTCGTCCCCTGTCCACCCCACCCTTCCATCCAGCCATTCCACCCCATCCTCTTGCTCTTCTGTACACCCGGCTGGGAGTACCACTCCCCAATGGGAGCACCATCGATTGGATCGTCTCCTAGTTTCGATTATAGGAATTTAGTAATTCTGGATGTATCTATTTATTTTGCTGATTTAATAGGTCGTTTAGCAAAAATTATACCGAAAATTATGTATTGTTTTTAATATCTTTTTTAATGAATTTTTACTGTATTTTCTATTGTCAAAATTCCATTTTTATGTTATCGCTTTACAAGACAAACTATCAATGATTATTTGAGCCCGAGTCCAACCTAAAGCTAACAGCGATTATTGAGACAATTATTTATCCAAACTCATGTTTAAAAAGGCGTTGTTTGGAGCCTCTCGTAGTTGGATTTTAACCCTGAACGGTTTTTCGCATTCCTCGGCCAGCTAGCAGTGATTATTGAGGAAAAACCTTCTATGCGTTTGTTTTTTACCCTCGATTTCCGGGGCGCTGTTGTGGTGATTATTTGGGATTATTTCTTGCCCTAAAATTTTATTGCTGGAATCCATTACGCAATGAAAACTCCGGTGTTTATCGCGGGCGGCCAAATCTCAGGAATTAATTCTGCCTTTCCCATCTCTTTAAAAGGATTGATTTGAGGATCTTGGATGGTTTTTCGTTTTTTTTGGCAAACGAGCAGTGATTATTTGAGCCTGAATCGAGTCGTCGGCTAGAAACGATTATTCGGGAATTCCTGGATTATGCAAATTTTTGGCATTCTCCGGATTTTGGATCAGATTTTCTAGGGTTTAAAGGTACCCTCAAGGCATGACCATGGATTGAAAATATTGCCTTTCGATGGCGTAATGCGTCGCGCTCATTTTGCAGCGCTGTGCGCGTTGCGCGTCTCGGGTGAAACCAAGCCGATGGAAAATCGCTAGTTTCAAAACCATAGCGGCTGACTACGCGAGATTCCGCGGCTGTACGCTATTCTACGGCGGTTTTTAAACCCATAGCTCCCCAAAAACACAATTCAATCCAAAATTTAAACGTTATTATCTTGAAGAGAGCGAAAAGCGCAAAATACCCAACGACCACTTCAACCCCACCACCCAAATAGCCCGAAGCGGCGCGCGCGGGGTGCTAAATACGGGCGAGTTTCGGCCTTTGAAAGGAGGCTGAACCCGAGGGATGAGTCATGGAAAAGCACGGCGGTTTGCCAGGGCTCCGCGCCGCCCCGATCCACGGCCTCAATCCCCCGGAATTGGGCAGCCAGAGCATACATAGTGACAGACAGATATATGTAGAAGAATAGAGAGCGAGGGAGAGAGACAGAAAGGGGCAGAGAACGAGATAGCAGGGCAGCCCCACTTATATGTGTCGAGCCCGGGCACGCACTCCCTCTCAACATTGCCAGCCACAACCACCGCAACCTTCCTGGGAACCTCGAACAGCCTCTGGGAACCAACCCTGTCTGTCAATAGGTGTATTCTGTACTTTTGTATTCGCGAGTATTGCAAAGGATCATGGCACGAAATGTGAGTTTAAAGGGTGAGTGACACCTTGCTAATGACGTTGTCACTCTCAGTCTTTATCTCCGTCTCTCTCTCTCCATCGCACGCGCGCTCTTTCTCTCGCTCTCTCGCCGTCTCTCTCGCTCAAACTCGCTCTCACTCTCGATCTCGATCTCAGGCTGTCTGTCGGTTTGTCTCTCTGTCACTCTGTCACTCTCTCTCCCTCTCTCTCTCTCTCTCTCTCTCTCTCTCTCGAAGAACTCTCTCCGTCTTCCATTAATGTGTGTTCGTGCTTTTCTTGGAGGTCAACAAGCAGGGATTCTTTGAGAAACAAGAAACTCGGTTCGACCTATCGAATTTGTTATCTCTCGCTCTCTCGCTGGCTCTCTCTCGCTCTCGCGCGCTCTCTCTCTCTCCAAATCTGTAAGACACTGTAGAAGCCAAAGAATTCACAAAGTAATACTACGAAATTGCGCCTCACTCCTCCCTCCACGTGACCCTGTTTACAGGTTGCTTTCCTTCACCTCGATGGCCTCTAAAAGATGCCTCCCTAAAATGCGCTACCTGCCCCGCCCCCAAAATTCCAAAACACTTTTGTTTATTTCGAGGTAATCTCGATCGTCTAGCCACCCGTGCATCTTTTAGGCTCCCGTTTCGGCAGCACCATTTTAGAGACAGCGTGCCGGGTAGTGATTCTCTCGTCGAAGCCTGGTTTTCGGCGTCTAGACGATTTTTCGTTGCGAGAAAAGTCGGGAGAGTAAAAATTCGATTCCTTGGAAAATTGCCATCCCATTTTCCTCTCCATTCCCGGTCACAATCCCATTTTCCGGATGGCCGCTCCGTCCGGTGGAGGTACGCTTAAAAAGCCTCGGCCGATAAATCGATGCGCGGGTTTTTGAAGTGACGGGGAGGATGGCCTTGGTTGGTTGTTTGTGATGTATTTGTATCCTCTATCTCTCTCTCTCGCCCTCTCGCTCTCTCGCCCTCATGCTCCTCCTCGCTCTCACGATCCTTCACACTAACTCTTTCTCGCTCTCTCCCGGTCTCACTCCGTCTTGTTCCCCCTCCCTCTCTCCCTCTCTCCGCTTGACTACGCGACTGTACACCTTACACACAGTCGGCTGAAGCCTCGACAATGGGATGTGTTTGGTGGTGGTTGTTTGGGGGGTTCCGCGTCTTTTTGGGGCTTCAAAGACCCCCTGGAGAAGTGAAAGTCCCCCCTGGAGGGCGTTGGGTCTGGCATTTCACGTCCAGCGTTCCATTCCTCGAATTTTTATGCAAATTCTCGGCTTTCGGGTTTTTGGAACGTTGCCAAGGCTGGAAAACGAACGTTTTTCATGTAGTCGACAGTACTTCCACGAAATAGCGTCAAACCGATTACGCATTCAAATTTTGGATGCACCGCACTGTCGGAATTACTGTAAAATCGGGGAAAAATCGCTAATACCCACTAGTTAGTCGCTTACCTTTCAACTAGTATACCAGGTTTCTCTCTCTCCCCCTCTTTCTCTCTCTGTCTCTCTCTCTCTTTGCCTAATTTTCACAGCTAATGATATCCCAAGAAGCCGGGCCTAAGCCCGAAAGTTCATTCATTCCTCATAGGACGCATTTTCCTGTCCACAATAGGTGCATCGTGTACACTTCCGTGATTACGGCATAATTTTTTATCAATTTGCAGCGTCGCGCCATGTCGGGAACTGCAGAATTCGGGCGGAAAGCGTCGGTGACGGCGGCCGTATTCTTGTCGATCGTCGGAATGTGCCTCTCAATCGCCGCCATCCTCACCCCCAGCTGGCAGGTACAAATTAAGAGAGCAGCACTTTGGACGCCGTTTTCCCAACGATACAGTACGCTACCTTACGCAAGCGTAAATGGCGGTGCGATATATAGCGCTGTAGTAGGATTCAGTACGATACAATACGCTTCCAGGTGGTCAACCTACGAGAGTACGGCTCAATCCACGAGCACGGTCTCTGGCTCGACTGTACGAGGCATTCCAGGGACGGTGGCACGCCGATTCTGATGAGGTTGGTTTGGGTTACGGTAGCACCGTGTATTGGTGTTAGCTTTACGAATTACGTTCAAATACGCATCCTGTAGTTCCAAAATATCCCAAAGGAATACCTTTTATTACGTAGAGCGTCGCCTGGTGTAGAACGTCGTTCGTAAAGTTCAATCTATGCAGTTCAAAGCTGTGTAAATAGGACAGTAGCGTACATTCAGCGTGTTATTACGGAGGATTTCGTACTAAAAACCTTGCTCCAGATACCGCACCATCACCGAACCGCTGCACTGCGTCTACAAGTTCGACTACGACAAGTACTCGGGCACTTTTGATCAGGAGAATGACAACAGTCCCGTTGGGGAGGTGAATCGGCATAAGTTTTACGGTAAGTTCGAGGCTATGCCAAGCTTAAGCCTGAGCCTAACCGAATCCTAACCAACACCTAAGCGTAAACCTAAGCCCAAGACTAAGCCAGGTCTAAACCAGAGCCTAAGCCTAAGCCAAAGTGAAGCCTAAGCCCAAGCCTAACCCGAGGTCTAGTTTTCCATATTTTTATGGTGTTTACAGTACTATTATGGAATTTTATGATGGTGCTGAGTCACGGAGTAGTAGAAACAGGTTTCGGGTGAGTCACGGAGGGAAAAGAAGGAGAGGGGCAAGAAGTGGCTGGGAATGGGGTGCATGACCCATTTTGAGGAGCTCTACCAAAGCAGAGAGAGAGCGAGAGAGAGAAAGAGAGCGAGATAGAGAGAGAGAGGGAGAGAGAGAGAGAGCGACTCTCGCACACGATTAGCCCCCGGGCCGCTTTGTCCTATTCAGTAGATATACCCACACATTCAGGGGTGTAAAATGGAGAGTGAGTGCGAGTGAGGAGAGACTGTATGGGGAGGGAGCATGAACTAAAGAGGGCCACAAATCGGTCGCCGGGCCGGCTTAAAATACTGATATACTAAACCCATTTTTTCAGGATGGCACACCTTCACCATGGTCGTGTTGTTCATCGCCATCCTGACCACGTTGCTCTCGTCGTTCTTGGGGGCCTGCTCATGCTGCTACGGCACTATTTCGATCGTCTTCACCGCCACAACGCTCCTTACAAGTGAGTGTTGCTACAGTAATCGGTTATTAACATAATTCCGCAGCATTCCTATCGTCGGTGGCCACCGGGGTGTTCTTCTTTTACTCCCATCGCACCGACAATCGATTTATCAAGGGAATCGTCGGCACCTATGAGGTTAGATTTTTCTCGAAAAATTGTGGCTAAGCCTGCCTAAGCCCAGACCTAAGCCAAAGCCTATACCCAAGACTAAGCCTAACACTAAGCCTAAGCCTAAGCCAAGACTAAGCCTAAACCTAAGCCTAAGCATATCCTAACTTTCAGCAACGTGTCGGACTCGCCTTCTTCCTGCAGCTGGCGGCCTGCTTCTTCCACTTTTTCTCATTTTTGGTGAGTTTTAAGGGAGCAGATTGCTCTCTCTCTCTCTCTCTCTCTCTCTCTCTCTCGCTGTCTCTTTCTCTCTCTCACTCTCTCTCACTCTCGCTGTCTCTCTCTCTTACTCTCGCTCTCTCTCTCTTACTCTCGCTCGCGCTGATCTATCTCTCTCTCTTTCAGGCTGCCATGTTTTTCACCTACATGGCCATGTCCCAAAAAGACGTAGACGGTGAGGATTTCTCCCTTCAGCGCAGCAGCCGGACAAACGTCACCAACATCGGCCGGTAAGTGTCACCGCCCCTTTAAAATATGTTCCTCATTCCAGTTCGATGGAGTTCGACCCAATGATGTACCCCCCAGCCACCCCGCAGAGCAATGTCCGTCCATTCATGAGCAAACACGAGGAGTATGAGAGACATGTCGGTATTTATGGATTTGTCTTCAATGGCCCTTTAAAAGGATAAAATCGGCTAAATCATTATGAATTTTGGCATCCTGATTTTTAAGGGGAAGACATAGAAAGTAATGGTTTTTGCGCTTTAACGGATTTTTAAAGGGATTGGCAAGGCAAAAATAATGGATTTTGTCTTCAATGGACCTTTAAAGGGACCGGGAAGGCAACAAAGCTAAAAAATCATGCCAATTTACGAATTTTCCAGGTTGCCGAAAGCATGCCCGAGCTGGGGATGCAACGAGCCGCCGCCTACCCCGGCGAGCTGATCCCGACGCGAATCCGGAGAAAGAGCGAAACCTGCGTCTAGACCCAGATTTCACCCCAAAACATTATCATTTCAACGCCCCTTTAAAACAATTTCACTGACATTCCAGATGATTTTAACAAAAATTATTTTCGCCCGTTGGCCGATTGGTAGTGGGCCAGCCTGCCAGCCGCTAGGCCCGGGTTCGACCCCCTCCCGCGTCCAATCCTTTGCTCTTTGCCCCAACACTGCCCAATCTTGACTTTCTTGCATTTTTCTTTCTTTTTTGTGTGTTTCCTGATCGCTCAGCCTGACCTCGCTGCCCTCCATTTTATATCGTGCCCTCCCCCATCTACCGTAACCCTCAGGAACGGATTTGTCATTTTTGCGTTTGTCTTCTGGGATACGGTAGCCCAAAAATTCGATAGAAAATCGGCTACCGTACCCCAGTATTTGCATAATTTATCTCTCCCGCCAGCCGCTTGCTCCCCCATTTTGCCCCGAACATTGCCAAGTGTGTACAGTGGTGTTTCACGGAATTACTTTTTCGGATTGCTTTTGCGAATTTTTGTCCACGTTTGGTTGTGATTTTGACGACGTTTTTTTTGAGTGTCTTGGAGATAAAGAATTATGGCATTTTTGGGAGTGCTGGAATTTGGTGTACAGCGCACTCTAACGGAATACCGTAACCGTACAAGCTTTCCTATTGACACTGTTGGTATGATAGTGTTAAAGGGACGGAGATTCTGATAATGGTGAGCCCGAATCAAATGCAAATTTTCTTGAAAAGCACTCATTCTCGCTCTCTCTCTCTCTCTCTCTCTCTCTCGCTCTCTCTCGCTCTTTCTCTCTCTGTCTCTCTCTCGATATCTCTTTCTCGCTCTCTCCTTCTCTCTTACCTTAAGGGATGATGACGTCTTGAATCTAAAAGATATGGTTCGTACAGTTCCTATTAGCTGGGACACTCCTTTAAACGACCTACCATTATTTGACATTCCAAAGACCGTAAACATTTTCCGCTAATCGCTACGGGACCTCTTGCCCCCGGTTGGCGGCTTTTTTATGGCGGATACGGCCTTGAGGGGAAAGGCGCTCGTTACGGTCATTCATCCATCCCCCACACCCGACCCTCAGATCAGAACTATCCATCTCAACATCCGAGCCCTAGATACCTGCACTACGCCCATTAGGCGGGGGACCGACATTTAAAGGGGGTGGAAGGAGTAAAATGCACTAATACGGAATCTCTGTCTCTAACTCTCTTTCAATTGCTCTCTCTATCCTTCGGTACCTCTCCCTTTCATACTCTCTGGCTCACTCTCTCTCTCTCCCAGTCTCTCTCTCTCCCCCTCTCTCCCCTCTCTCTTTAATTTTCTCTCACTCTCTCACTCTCTCTCCCTCACTCTCTCGCTCACTCTTTCTCTCATTCCCTCGTAAAAACTTCGGAAAGGGTTTTTTTATGTGTAATTCCCACCTATCTAGCAGAATTTCTTTGAAAAACTCAGGCCTGGGCATACTAGCATGGATTCTTTGGGAATTCTAGTGTCCGCTATTTGTTTCCGGACGATCGCTCTGTCCACAATGCTCCATACAATACGCCTCGGGGCTATAAATCTGTCGTCGGAAAGCCCGTTTTCGCGCGAACACGCGCAGCTTTTGAATGTGGAGGGAGGCTTTGTACGATTTACTGCTCAAATCTTCTTTCTCTCTCTCCCCCCTCTCTCTCTGGTGCTCTCTCTGCCTCTCTCTATCACTTTCTCTCACCCCCACTGGCTCACGGACCCACTCTCTAGCTCCATCTCTCTCTCGCTCTCTCTCTCTCGCTCTCTCTCTGTTTCTCTCTGTCTCTTCCTCTGACTCTCTCTCCCTCACCCTATCCCCCTCTCTCGCGTCTCTCTTGCCTTCTGACCCGCTCACTCTCCAACAATGTCGAAAACAAGTTGCATACTCCCCACCAGTCGAACGTCAATATTTTGCCATTCTCGTGCCAAAAAATTCGGCCTTGATTTCCAAGACCCATGCGATCCGTTTCTGCCTTCCAAGTTCCTTTAAACCCACCGAAAACATCCCTCGAACCCTTCCCTTCCACCTATTGTTAGCGGCGACCCAAATATTGGTGCGTGGAGGCTGAAAATTAGGCACCCCGGCTCTGACTCACCGCCCCCACCTGGATCGATCCCTTTAGATGAGGGTGAAGCTCCGCCCCCTTTCCATTTCCAGACCCTCCCTAGCACCATTCCGAGGGAATTCAAATGACGGCGACCGGGGCGCCTAGGGGGAAGGAGAATGACCTTGAAACGTCGTCGACTCGCCCCGATAGTCGGCTGGCCTGTATTTGTCTGCTGTGCCTTCTATCCGGGCGCTGTATATTGCACACACGCACCAAATCCTCATTCCGCTCTTGTTCGGTTTTATGGATTTGGCGCGGAGCCAATTTTTGAAACGCATTTTTAAAAGCGGTCTAAATTTGAGCTTCTTTCATCAAGGGATCTCCTTGGATTTCATTTCGATTCTAACTATTCGATGGCGTAATTGATTACGATATCTTTACTTTGGCTGCTTGCTCTCTCTCTCTCTCTCTCTCTCTCTCTCTCTCTCTCTCTTTCTCTCTCCCTCTCTTTCGCTCTCTTCACTCTCGCTCACTCTCTCTCACTCTCTCTCGCTCTCTCTCCTTCTCTCTCTCTCTCTCTCTCTCTCTCTCTCTCTCCTCTCTGGCTCTTTCGCCTCTCGCCCTCTCTCTTTCTCTCTCTCTCTCTCACTCTCTCGCTCTTTCGCTCTTTCGCTCTCTCGCCCTCTCTCTTTCTCTCTCGCTCTCTCGCTCTATCTCTTTCACTGTCTCTCGCTCTCTCGCTCTCTCTCTGGCTTTGGGAATTTTTCTTTGTAATTTTTCTTCCTACACCCGTTAATTACAATTCGAAGAATCGAAATACACGTTCTTTCTTGGCTGTCCGAGACCCTTTAAAATCATCTATTAATGCGTTCAGTCTGCTGAATTTGGCCTTAAATGATCTCTGCTAGTCTGCCCAAGTCCAATAAATGGCGTCTGACGTGTATTAATGCGAATTTTAAAGCATTACATCCCCTAACTTTCTCGACTCTCAGTCCCTCCACCAGCCAGCACCAATTCGTCGGTCAAAACCACTTCCCCTACCCTCCTTCCCCTCCCATTCTGACCTCCATGTGATGATTGGTACTTTCCCCACACCACACTCTGTCCTCAAGGCATTAGCGGAATCGGAACCGACTGGAAAATTTAGTGCTTTGAAGTGTGCTTGACAACTACATTACGTAAGGATTAATACGTTATGCTACGTTACGCTATGCGACGTACGCGACAATCCTATATGCGACACTATGATTCGTTGGGTTCTCGATAGTACGATGCACTACGCTATGTTGGGTTTCGGTACGCCACGCTCCGTTGCGTTACTCTAGGCAAGCTGCGTGAAGATACGGAAACTTCAGCTCAGCTACGTTGCTTCATTTGCACTGACCAAATGCTACGCGACGCTGCGTGAGTTGACGCTCGTTTGTGCTACGTCACACAACGCAAAGCAACGTCGAATTGCCCGTACCGGGTCACTTTTCCCCTTACGCTACGCAAGAACGCGTTAGATAGCGTGACTATGCATAGACTATAGCGTGACATTGGATCCAAGCGTTCAAAACCCCCTTTAAAACGCCAGCTGGTTCCCATCCCATCCAAGAAAAAACCTCCCGGCTGCCGATTTGACCTTCGTTTTTGGCCCGTTTTCTTAGGGGCGTTGCCTACCCTTTTGTCGCCCATTTTTTCACAGGTTCCCATGGGTTCTGCGAGCGGCGCGCGAAAAAAGTAATATTTTCGGTTTTCGCGATCCGGCCGACCCGGTGGGGAAAAAAAAAAACGTTTTTATGAATTCCACAATGTTCCATTTGTCGATTTTGCCACCCCCATTTTCCGCAAAATTCCTCTGCTAGTTTGCCTCGATTTTTCACAAATTTCCTTTGCTAGCCCCCCATTTTCCACAACTTTCCGCTGCCAGTCTGCCGTTTCGTCAAATTTTCTTTGCTGGCCTGCCCTCAATCTTCTGCAAATTTCCTCTGCTAATATGCCCTTCACTTTCCTCAAATTTCATCTGCAAGCCGGCCCCTTTTCAGACGAATCGTCACATGTTGCAGCCCCGGTTATGAGACGAAGCGACAAAACAAAAGACGGCAATTCTAGAGCTACAAAAATAATTATCGCAAGTAATGTCCGGCTACGGTACCTCGAGGCTTAGTAGGAAGGTGAGTGAATCGATTATGCCAGCAAAGTACGTAGTTGCAATTGGGTGTAGTTTGTAGTCTACGATTTTTTAACTATAAAAGTTGTTTTCAGATAGCCCTCAGCGTCTTTTTCCTCGTCGAAGCCGTTGCTTTCACACTTGCCCTGCTCGCCCTCCTCAGCCCCACCTGGCAATACGTGTATTTGGAGGTTATTTTTTGTTCGAAATTCCGCAAATTTCCTTTGCTAGCCTGCTATTTTGTTTGTTTGATTGGGTTGATAAAAAGGATTTAAAATGTATTTTTAGAACGGTCACGCTGAGCATCACCACGGACTGTGGCTGGACTGCGTCCGGTTCTATACCTTCGTCTACGGCGACAAGGGCGAGAATGTACAGAGCAACTGGAAGTAGGTTATTTTGGAAGGTTACGCCTAAGCCCAAGCCTAAGCCTAACCAAGCCTAAGCCAAAACTTAAGCCTAAGCCTAGGCCAAAGTCTATGCCCATGCCTAAACCTAAGATAATGCTCGAGTTTAAGCCCAAGCTTAAGCTCAAGCTCAAACTCAAGCCCAAGCTTAAGCCCAGGCTTGATCCTAAGCCAAGCTGAAGCCTAAATTCAAGCCAAAGCCCAAAGCTTAAGCCTAAGCCAAAACTAAAGCCGAAGCGTAAGCGTAAGCCTAAGCCTTGGCCCTTCAAAGATTCCAACTTCAGGCGCGAGCTGGAGAACACACCGTTCGCGCTGTTCAACCTGCCGGAGTTGAGCTGCGTCTACAAGTTTGACTACTACATCGACCAGGAAGATCTCTACGACCACAACCACGACGAGAATCGCATCGAGAATGACGGTTGGCAGCACTTGTTTTTGGGCAAGTTTTGGGGGTAAACGAGAGCGTGATCGATTACGCTATGAAAATGCGGGGGTTGCGTTGAGTCCAGAGAATCCAAAGTCAAGCCTTGCTCTTCCCTTTCATTTTTAAAACGGCCAGGCAATCCGAGATCTTTTAGGAATTTTTTTTCCGTGACGATAGAATTTTCAGGGCACAAGATAGCGACTTTATGCGCAGTCGGCGTCGCTTGGGCCTTTTCATTTGCCTCTCTTCTGGTAGGCATCTGTTCGTTCTGCCATCGGACGTTCATCTGCGCCTCTACGGTGCTGATCACGATGGCTGGTGAGTGGCAAAGGGTCTCTGCTAGATTGCCCTCATCGAAAGGAAGACTTTTTAAGGCCATTAATGCGATTTCAATTTGAATGGGTCTGTCTGGCTTGGATTTTCGGTTTTTGGTATTTTTGTAGGTGTCTATTGATGCGCTTTCCGATCCCAAATCATATATGCGAGCATGCCAGACTTCGATTTCCCCCTCCCTGGCTATCTAAGGCTCTCATTAATGCGCACCAAGCTCAGAAATTTCGCTCAAAATTTCTCTGCAAGCTTGCCCTGCTTGGAAAGCGCGGAAAAAGAGTTTATTAACCAAAAAAATGATTTAATAATGCGTATTGGGCGCAAATTATTTCTCACAGCTTACAACTATCAAATTTTTCCTCTGCTACACCTTTAAAACGGTCTATTAATGCGTTGCTGCCCAAAATAAAGCTAAAACAATCCGTTCAGCCTTCTTCTCGTCGGTGGGCACCACGGTGTTCTATATCTGGGCCAACTACCAGGAGAACAAGGTCTTCAAGGAGGAGGACATGGAAGACTACGAGGTACGCCTATCCGCACTTTAAAAGTAGTAGGGTTTTTTTTTAGCAAGAATTCGGGTGGGCGTTCCACTTCCAGTTCATCGCCTCCCTGCTGCACTTCATCGCGTCGTTCCTCGGTTGCTTCGCCACGTCGTTGGCCTTCAGAAAAGGCAGGGCCAAACTGGTCAAGATCGAGGTGTGTGCATTGGAGCGGCGCGTAGTTGAAGCCGTTCAGGTGGTTGAGGGAGAAGAGGAGTCTCCGCTTGCCTCAAATACTCATCTCTCCACGACGACACAACCATTTAAACGATCGTTTTCGGCGATTTATCGGTATTTAATTTTAATACAAAGAGAATCATCACAAAGATATCCTAATTTTATATATAGAAAATTTTGATTTTTGTGCTTTAAAAACCTCAAATTTTACCACAAAATTTTGTAAAGTAATTTTAGGGTAGATTCCGAGGCGCTGCGGAACTGGGAGCGCGATTATATGAAGAACCACAAATCCGAGGTAGGCAGCGTACTACTATAACTTTTTAAAGGGGCAGGCAAGGCAGAGAATCAAGCCGGGCAGGCTAGCAGAGATCATTTGGGCCGAATTTTGGCTCTGTGGGCGTTAATGGATGCCTTAAAGGGACCGGGAAGCGGCGAGGCGGAGTGACTAGGCTAGCAGAGGGCATTTGGGGAGAGAAAATGAAATTAAGATTTTAGGCCACCCTCTAAAGGTAGGTATGTATGGTAGGAAGGTATGAATCCAGCGGGGCAAGCTAGCCGCCACCACTTGGGACTGAATTTCGGGAACCTCGTGCATTAACGGAAGCTTTCAAGGGGCGTGCATGCAATAAACCAGCTGGCAGGAGGCTAGCAGAGCTCATTTGAGAGGTTTTTAAAGGAACCATGAAGCCTCCACAACAATTACATACAAAATTTCTCTAGACCACAAACTTCAAGCGCACGGCGTCGGTGCCGAACCTGACGAAAAAGCAGCGGAAGGCAATGCAAAAGGTTGGTCTTAAGAATTTTCCGATATTAACCTTGTCCCTACCTTTTTAAAAGAATTCTTAGGCGCAGCGTGACGCGGCGCGACCGCAGGACCTCATCTTTACGTCGACGAGCAATATTCTGTCGGAAAGGACCGAGACGACAGGTTGGATTTTCATGATGTAATCGATTATGGCCAAAAATTACGCGCTACACCTATTAACACGGCACTTTTAGGGGCCAGCAATACCCTGGAGAGTCGAAGGGATTTACGACAATCTCCGCAGCTCCCCACGGCCATGACGCCGAAGGTAAGGGGGTTTAAAGGGGCTGGGAAGCCCGAGGAGCTACCCATAAAATCTACTATATCCCACAGAATACGCCAAATTTGGACGGCAACCGCTTTTAAAGGAGATAAAAACAGAATCGTCCCTTGAAGTTGACTAGATCTGGACGATTACGCAATGCACCAAATTACGCATGAAAATAACTGCTAAAGGGACTTGGAGGCTTTGAAGCGCCCCTCTCTTTTGACTGGGTGCAGATAAGTACGCAACGCAGCAAATTCCGGTCCGGAAATTCTTTTAAAAGGGCCCGACAGGTGCTAAAAGCGTCCCTTCCTCCCTTCTAGCGGTTGACAACTACGCAACGCGCCCGCTTACGCTCCGGAAACGCTTTTAGAGGGGCTGGGAAGCGTGCAACCCCATTCGCACGACTGGGTGTCGACATCTAAGCAGCGCTCCAAATCACGGGTGGATTAGTGCGAAACAGTTATAAAATTTTCCGTTGCAATTGGCGGGCCTTGGTGCACCTGTCGAGAACTAGCGAGGGAAGGGGTAGATTTTAGGGCGCTTCGGAGTACCCTCAACAACCCCGTAAACCCAATTTTTTTCAGTCAATCATGAAGAAATCGACGCAGTCGTTGGCGATAACGAGCCAACGGGTCGAGCCCACGTATGAATACCTGCCGGGCCCCGCCCCCTCCTCCATCGCCCTGTCCACGTTCAAGCCGCAGAGGTACAGCTTTTTGTGGGAGTACAAGCAGCGATTATCCTACCTTATATAATTTTGGGGTGTATCTCTGTGTGTGTGTGGATGTCACTTTCGAGGCCCGATTTAAGGGCCTTCCCCTGGATAAAATGCGCTGATTCTTTGTCATTTGGGGGAATCGACCCTCCTCTTTCCGATGGCGTTTTCAGAATTGCGATAAAATACAAGTTTACAAATATAAAGCCGGTTTTATTCATTTTTGGGGGTAATTTGCATAATATGAAAAAATACAAATTTCCTCATTCTTGCGATTTGCCCGCGCGTGTGTGGTCGGTGGGGGGAAGGGGTCCAAAGGACCCGAGCTATCGGAAGTCAAATTTTTCATGCAAAGGCCCAATTCCAGCGCCCAAGGCCCGCGAAGCGGTTTTGGGCGCTGGTTGCGGAATAATCGCAAATAAAGCGCTGAGCAAGCTCGCTGCGATTTTCTGAGATATTATGCGATTTTATCTTTTTAATGGCAGCGGGACAGCCGGAAAAATGTCCTAGAGATCTCTGCTAGCTTGTCGCCAAACACTAAAAATTACAGAGACTCGCCAGCGTCAAGTGTACGGTATGACTCGGTGTACGAGACGCTACCCGGTGACAACTACGAGGAACCCAATTCAACGCTCAAAAAACGTCTCAGTAATTCGACGATCGGCGACGATCCGGTGAGGAGAGGTGGGACAGGGTTACGGTAGATGGGTCAACTTTCGTTATAGCATTGTTGCCGACGATGCCGTCTGTATCCGGATCGGCGCAGTCGATTCCGACGCCCAGGACTACCGTAATCGATGACGTGGCACCGCGGAATTCTACCTCACAGGTACGCTAGACTACAAATTACACTGTCTGGGGTACGGTAGAGTTCAAAGCACGTTTTGGGCGCTTTTATGAGTCCGGTAGGCTACAAATAACGCCCTCGCGGGTACGATATGTTCCAAAACACACTTTTCGGATACGGCAACGACTCCAGGTTACGGTAGTTCACCCCAAAAACACCTTTATTCGCACGGCCGCCCAAAAATACATCAAAACCGGAGGAAATATGGGGGATTCCGTGGCGCTCCAGTATACGGTGGTGGGAAAAATCGTTCGGTTCGGGTTGTCGGGCGGAATACGGCGGATTAGTGCAGCAGACGAGCGATGCCATCCTGGAATCGATGGTGGGTAGTTAGCAGTGACTTTTTGGGGAAAATTTACCGCGATGGATGAGGCGGAGCGGATGGGCTTCTGGTCCTCGGGCTGGTCGCTGGACTGCTTGTTGACGAAAGCCAGGGCACCCTAGAGAAAGTGTGCGTGATGGCACTCTGCACGCTACGCTACACTACACTCCTCCTGACACTGCATTAGGCTTTACGCCACTTTACGCTGCACTCCTCCGTTCGCTACGAGACCGTGCGCTAAGCTACGACTCACATGTACGCTACGTTACGCTGTGCGTCACGGTACGCTAGGCTACGCTGTACAATGCCGTACGCTACACTCCTCCTCAGTACGCTAGGGACCGCCCCTCTTACGCGACGCTTCCCTGAACACTACGCTACACTCCTCCTCACCCTCACCTTCAACTTGAAGCCATCGGCGCTACGGCGCTTGCGCGTTTTCGAGTCGGCGTCGGCCTTCCAGCCGCTCGGGTTCCACGAGATGTAGCGCTAAAGTCAAGGTTTAACCCGGGTTTTCACGATTCCCAAACGGTCTCTACTAGCCTGGCCCTCACCGCATAGGCATCCATGACGTCCTGCTGATCGGCTCGCTCTTCCTTGGTCATTGGCTGCTCGGGGATGCGGACCTGCAAAAAATTATGGACCTGAGGATATATAAGCCTAAGCCTAAGCCTAAACCCAAGCCAAAGCCTAAACCTAGACCAGCTTACTGGCTCAATCTCCTCCTCCTGAATGACGGGATTGGGCAGGGAGCGCGCGGGCCGAACGATGTCCACCGGTTCGGCCGTGAGCTTCTCCTCCTTGGCTTCGACGTGATCATCTCCACCAATGTTCATCCCAAGGTGACGGCTTACATATTCGATCGGCTCGAGAATCGGGTCGACGAACGCTTTGCGGAGAATCTGTGCCCGTTTAAAGGGGGAGTGACACCAAGGTATACCCTCAACGAGGCTTTGGCCTTGTCTTCCATGGTGCTGTCGCGTTTCAGGCGGCGGTTTTCCTCGATGATCGACCGGATGATCTGAACACGAAAGAGATCTCTGCCCGCCCTCCCCAATGGTCTCTGCTAGCCCTCCTCAATGATCTCTGCTAGCCCTCCTCAATGGTCTCTGCTATCCCTCCTCAATTGTCTCTGCTAGCCCTCCTCAATGATCTCTGCTAGCCCTCCTCAATGGTCTCTGCTAGCCCTCCTCAATGGTCTCTGCTAGCCCTCCTCAATGGTCTCTGCTAGCCCTCCTCAATGGTCTCTGCTAGCCCCCTCAATGGTCTCTGCTAGCCCTCCTCAATGGTCTCTGCTAGCCCTCCTCAATGGTCTCTGCTAGCCCTCCTCAATGGTCTCTGCTAGCCCTCCTCAATGGTCTCTGCTAGCCCTCCTCAATGGTCTCTGCTAGCCCTACTCAATGGTCTCTGCTAGCCCTCCTCAATGGTCTCTGCTAGCCCTCCTCAATGGTCTCTGCTATCCCTCCTCAATGGTCTCTGCTAGCCCTCCTCAATGGTCTCTGCTAGCCCTCCTCAATGGTCTCTGCTAGCCCTCCTCAATGGTCTCTGCTAGCCCTCCTCAATGGTCTCTGCTAGCCCTCCTCAATGGTCTCTGCTAGCCCTCCTCAATGGTCTCTGCTATCCCTCCTCAATGGTCTCTGCTAGCCCTCCTCAATGGTCTCTGCTAGCCCTCCTCAATGGTCTCTGCTATCCCTCCTCAATGGTCTCTGCTAGCCCTCCTCAATGGTCTCTGCTAGCCCTCCTCAATGGTCTCTGCTAGCCCTCCTCAATGGTCTCTGCTAGCCCTCCTCAATGGTCTCTGCTAGCCCTCCTCAACGGTCTCTGCTAGCTTGCCTTGAACGGCATCGGCTCCACCATGTCGAGCACCACGGGGAACGCCTCCATCGCCTCCTCCTGGACGACAAAGTTTTACAGCTAGCATCAGCGGCCTACAGTAACCCCGCGCTTGACACGCTTCCTCGGCTCATCGGCCGCGCGCCGCTCTTCCGCATCTTCTGGGTGGGGATGAGCCGGCTGAAAATTGGCAGTATCTACGGGTACTCCAAAGGACTTATCATCGTCTAACGCAAGTAGCGTTTTTTGTGACGTAGCTCTAGGCTAACCCTAGGCTAGCGCTATACCGCAGCATACTGTAGCGTATCGTGCTGTATCGTATTGTAGTGCCGTGTACGGCAGCGTAACGTAACGTATCGTTGTGTATCGTAGTGTAGCACTGCATACTATACAGTCTGTTTGTAGCGCGGCTCGACGTAGCCTAGCGTACTTTCAGGATTTGTGACAAGATCTCGGTGCCGGGGGCAAAAAACTTTATGCGAAAAGTGGGCTCGCAAAGGGGGGAGGGGGAGTGAGGGGGTGGGATGATATGGTCATCTGGAGCCCTCGAGTCTGCCGTCGACCGCCCGCCCGCCCAGAAGAAGATGTTCAGAGACGCACCTGATGCTCGTCGTGGAGGCGTTGCTTCACCAGGCTGGCGAGGAAAGCCTGAAATCTCAGCATTTTTCAAGAAGCAAAATTTGTCCCCAGGCGGGGGTCGAACCCGCGTGGTCATCCTGACAACCTAGCACACTACCAATCAGCCACGCCTGCATTGGCCAGTTTCTGCGAAAAAAAGATTCCACACACCTCCGAGCGCTTCTGGCGCTCCTTCTCCTCGACGACGAGGCGCAGGGCGGTCCCGTCGACGAGCTGCCCCAGGAACTCGTCGCTGAACAGCGCGGCGACGGCGGTTGCGCGCGGGTCGCGGCGCTTGCGGGTGGTCTCCTTGGTGGGCGGAACGTTGACGGGCTTGGTCAGATCAGTCTGCAAATGGGGCCGTCATGTTGAAGGAGTTCAACTGCATAAGCTTGAGCCGACGCTCAAGGCCGGATCCCGGCTAAGCTTAAGCTTAAGCCCATGCCCAAGCCGAAGTCAGAGCGAAACCCACATCAGCCTTCAGATGCGAATACTGCTTGATGAGCATGTCGAAGGTGTGATCGAGGGCGTCGCGGATGTGGCCCTTGCGCTCCTCGAACAGCGGGCTGTTCTAAACAAAGATGGCGTTCAAACAAAGCATGAGCATGAGCAGCACCTCGTCAGTGTTGGCCATAAAGTGGTCGACGAGCGTCTTGAACGAGGGCCCCTGGAGCACATGCTCCAGCACGATCGGCTTCAGCACCATCGCTGAAACGTTGGTGAACATAGCATCGAGTCTTTACAAAGGATCTCGGCTAGCCTGCCTATCTCGGTACTAGACTGTTAGCGGGGGTGACTAGCGTTTTTGCGACCCAAAAACGTAAAAATATCAATTTTACCGTGGAGTACGAAATATGAGATCTCGATTCAATTTTAAGACAACCAATTTGGCGAAAACTAGTCATTCCTTGACCCCCCGATAATGGAAAAGGTCCAAAAAAGCGACCAACACGCGCCAAAAATTGAAAAAAGGAGAAGAGGTCAAAATGAGAGAAAAATTCTGCCCCCCCCCCGCTAACAGTCCAGTACCCCTTGACCCTCATCCAGTGTGATAAAATACCCATTAAGCCTATAATACCGTAGCGCTGGTTGATGAAGGTGGGGAAGGGGATGTGCTCCTTGTCGGCGAGCACCTCGAGCTGCAGATCACGATCGGGATTCTTGCGGTTGGGGTCCTTGGTGGTGGGGTTCGGGTTGGGCCCCGGGGGGTTGGGCGCCGGCGGACCGGGCACGGGCGATGGAGGAGGGGTGGGTGATGCTGGGTCTTGGGCCAGAACGGCCATCGCCACGCACAGGCACACGCTCAGCACGCGCAGGAGAGACATCTGCAATGGGAACTTTGCTTTTGGGTACGAGAACAAGCTCAGTTTTTAGGCTAAGCCTAAGCCTAAAAAAGCCTAAGAAAGCTGAAGCCGAAACCTAAGCTTAAGCCAAGCCTACGCCTAAGATAAGCCTAAAGCCCAGCCTAAACCCTAAGTCGCAACCTAAAGCTAAGCCTGCTAAGCCCAGCCTAGCCTATCCGAAGTCGCCTTTGGGGCAAAAAGCAAAAAGAAAGCTGCGGATTGGGATCGAACCCGCATGCCGAAGCATAAGCCTAAGCCGAAGCATAAGCCTAAGCCTAAGCTCAAGCCCAAGCCTAAGCTCAAGCCCAAGCCTGAACCCACCTGTCAAGTTGTACTCGGAAGAAGTAAATAGACCCACCACCCCAATTTTTCTTTTCAATGGGGGACCCATTCAATTTCGGGAGCATTTCCGGATTCAAATTGCATAAAAATTCAACTTTTGGAGTAAATTTAAAGTTTCCAGAGCATTCAAACACCATATTTAAAGTCGTATTCACATCTCTAGGAGCTGCTCTCGATCCGTGAGCGCATCGAGCGCGAGGAGAAGACGATCGAGGAGCTAAGGAGGCGGAGGCAGATGCGCGAAGCCGCCGACGCCGCCAAGAAGTCGACGTTCGATGCGCAGACGAGCACGGCTGGGGATACGGTGCGCTATTTTTGATCAGAATGCGGCAGCAGATAATTTTAAAATTGCAGCGCGTCTAAATATCATAATTTCGAAATTTCCTAAAAACGGAAATTTTCCAATTTAAAAGTGAACTTTTTGACACGATTCTGACACATTTTTCGAAATTTTGTGAATGGGTCCACTTTCATTAGCGCGAGGATTCACTTTAGGCCCCAGTCCTCGCCCCTCGCCCCCCCCCCGCCCGTTAATGAACCAGCACCAAAAAAAGCTCGGACAGGCTGTCCGTAGTATTTGACCGGAAGAGTTTGACATTTTCTTGATCAACAAATTCCAGTCGGGGGCCTCGCTGTCGATTCGGGACATTGGCATATCGTTACGTTCTCCGCAGAAGGGCTATGCGGCCATTGGGCACACGACAACAATCGGGTTGGATAGGTTCGTACTCGATTTATTTTATTTTTACTATCTATCATTTTTGTTTGTTTATTACGGTAGGCGGATACTGTGGCTCGGCTGTTACATTTCGGCATTTGTAGAATGTGTAGCCGGGTTACTGTAGCTTTCGACTACGTTGTGATACTCGCCTGTAATAACGAATTCTTTGCAGGAGCCAACCACCGCTGCCGACTACGCGTCCGCCCCCCACTCCGCCAAAGGTATGCGATTTTTTTACGATCGTGAGCTACCGTAGCCGGTTGTAGTCTGTAGTCTAGCTTTTTGACAATGTTCTTTACAGTAATCGATTTTAAAGGAATTCGAAACGAGCCAACCGCTTATTGAAAGCTTGGATTTTAGCGGCGTCACTACCGTATCTAGTTGTATGATGTACTCTAGCTTTTTTAGTCGATTCAAATACAGTAATAATGTTTAAAGGGGCAGCGAAGCCCAAAAACGTCTTAGAAACTCTGAAAAACAGCCCATAAAATTCATAAGCACGGCTTGCCGTCTAGTGTAGCGTTTATATTTTCACGAAATTGGTTGCGTAATTAGTTGTATTTTGTAGTCTAGCCATCCTTTTCACCCGATTATACCATATGCTGGTTTAAAGGAACCCCGAAGCTAATTTCAAGACATATTTTTTTCAGCCCCCCAGCCTTGACGAGACCTCCCGTTCCCCGTCCACCATCCAAATCAACACTTTCGGCGAGGGACAAACCCGGAGGTTCGTTGTTTTTCCCACCGTGATCCCCGCGTATCAGCCGAAAAGCCCAAAAGAAAAACAGATAGCCTAGCGACTACGTGTGACAACAATGCCCTCCTATCAATTATAGGTCCGTGACAAACCTGGCAGCTGTAAGGGACGGCCATCAGGGAAGCGCCTCCGAACTGTTTCATCGGCCAGAATCATCCATTTCTACATCCACCACAAAGACACAACCAGCACATCGAAGGCTGTTGAGTGTTATACCGGATGAGGTTGGTGCGAGAGAGAGAGAGGGAGAGGGGGAGGGAAAGAGAGGGAGAGAGAGAGAGAGAAAGAAAGAAATAAGTGAGAGAGCTAGCAGTGATCCTGCAGGATCTCGCTTTTATAGGAAAAACAAAATAATCAAAAAATAATAAAGTTCTGGGGCAGACCAGCAAAGGAAAGGGAGGGGGGGAATTTGCTGAAAAGAGCAATCTGGCAGTGATCCTTGAGGAATGGGGCCTCTGGCAGAGATGTTTGAGGATTCTTAGCAAGCTGGAATTTTTCAGGTTGTTCTAGAAGGTTTTTTACAGCAGGGATTCTCTCTATCTCGCTAACTCTCTCTCTTTCTCTCGCTCTCTCTCGCTGTCTCACGTTCCGTACTTCACCATTTTCTTCTGAATAATTTTTGCTTCCCCCGTCCCAGGCAGGCTAGCACCGATTTTTTGGGAATCTACCAAGCTCCGTTCGACTCCAACGAACACCCAGCCCAAGGGCATGTTGTTGTTATTTTTGGCACATCTCCCCTGTTTCGATCACCTGGCATTAGTGCCCCAAACCGCCCAATCATCAGTGTGAAAGCTATCAGGCGTCACGCCGGCCCTTGAAAGTGCATTACCTCGAGGTGATACCCGGAAGTTTCAACAACACCCGAAAGAATGACAACACGCAAAAACAATCGGTGCACTAATGTTTATTCGGTGGGCCATGAGGCGTCAGGGCTTGGCGGGTTTTTTTTTTGAGGTAGCTTGTCAAGAGGGTGACTTGTTTTCGGGGGAATCTTGGGTTTGAGGTTTGGTGTAAAACTTAGGTGATGGAGAGAGAGAGAGAAAGAGAGAGAGAGAGAGAGAGAGAGAGAAAGAGCAAAGAAACTTTTTTAAGGGACGAGTAATGAAAAAATTTATTGGTTAAGCAAAATCCCTCTCTCTCTATCTCTCTCTCTCTCTCTTTCCGTATCTCCACACACCCTCTCTCGCTCTCTCTCTCTCTCGTTCTCTCGCTCTTTCTCTCGCTCTCTCTCTCTCTTTACGTCTCTCTCGCTATCCGTTAAAAAACCGCTCAGAAAATAGTCCAAAATTTTTGCCATCTAAATTCTACCGTACCCCTTTCCAGGTGGATCGTTCGGTCGGCTCTTCCACCCTTCTCGACAATGACTACATGGGCCATGCCTCATCTACAACCTCAACCTATGCCCGGGATGCAGAAGTTCGGTTGAACCTGTTCATGAACGACCCCGGGAAAGAGTCGGAGACTACTGTATGAAGCACAACAGCACCATTTCATTAATGCTCAACATAAGTGTATACTTTTCTGCGGCTACCTCAATTCAATCCCACAACTTTCAAGCTTTCACCACTATAACATGACCCAATTTTTCTCACTTGAAACTCTTCCATATCGGGTGCCCCGTCGCTTGACCTCGCACTAATGGGGGTGCGGAATATTTTTTGCGAGTTTTGAGGCAATGTTAATAGGTGTATTTCGTACAGAATCATACATTTATAAGTTTACGTCTAGGCTTAGGCTTAGGCTTAGGCTTTGGCCTATGCTTAGGCTTAATTTTCCAGCCGCAAACGACAAAATTCAAGAATTCCTTGCTGTCGATAGGTGTATTTCGTACCCTCTCCGTTCCCCAACGCACCTATTGACACCGGAACCTAATAACCCTAAACTTAAGCTTCAAAATTGCAAAACAAATTCTGCACCCCTCCCCCGCCTCGACTACGCAACTTTCCGATGATCGCCTGGTGCCTTTTTTGGATTTTAAAGGGACAGGACAGGGTAATATTTTGACGGCGATTTCTCAGGCCCTGTCACCCTCCCTTTAGCCGGTGGATGCAGGGATTTATGCTAATTTTCAAGCTTAAAAGCAGGGAAAACGGCTGGAAATTAGCATACCTTGGAAACACCAAGATTACTACTGTACTTTGCTGAATGTTTTGCTGTGCGTTTTCTCTTTGTCATACTGTATTACCATTGCAAAATAAAGCTACACTAATTTATTCAAAAAAAATTCCATGACGTTCCTTTGTACAGACACGACCAGATTTCATTTAACGGGGGAGAGTCACCGGTTTTTCGTGGGGTTTTCGATTTTAGGTTTTTGATTTTTTTGTGGGATTTTTTAAGGGCAAAAACTACAAAAAGGTACAGAAATAAACACGAAAAATTATGGAAAAAACCATAATGATGAACCACAACACAAAAAAATTAAAAATTAAAGAAAAATCAGAAAATCAGAAAAACATAATTCCGTTTCAATCCTCCATCCGGCCGTTCAGCTTGTCCACCTTTTCCTGCATCGAGGTGAGGGCTAGCTCGCTGTCGTCTTGCCCTGAAAGCGTACTTTTTTTAATTTTACCGGGACTAGGAAGGGGAATATGGTGATTTTCCCCAGAAAAATCGCCGATCGACTCATGGCTAAATGGTAGTCCGCTAGGCTGCCAGGCACACGACTAGGGTTCGATCCCGCCGGTGGCATTTTTTTGCCTCTTGACCCAGTGTTCGGAAGTTATATTTTACGAGGAAATTAGCTGATAGCCGAATGGTAGAGCGCTCGGCTGTCAGGAGAACGAGACAAGTTCGATTCCGCCGGGGGTAAAACTTGCTTTTTGGGGTAAAACTTGTTAGGAAATCGATCTTTCGTCTCCTAAGCCTAAGTCAAGCGAAAGCCTAAGCCTAAACCCAAGTCGAGCGACCCCCTGTGAGAGCTCGACTTGGGTGTCGGTTTTTTATTGTGGCTCGTCCTTACTCCGGGGAAATTGATTTATGGAAAAAATTAAAAAAAAAAATTTTTCTAAACCGGGAGGGAAATAATTTGGTCAAAAACCCGGGGGTTGTCCGGGTTTTAATTTTTTTTAATTTGAGGCGACCAGTCGATGATGTTTGAGGTCCTTCTCATGCCGCCCTCGCTTATTGTTTTTTTGTTCATGGGGCCTTTCGGATCGTTTCCTCCATTCTGTGCTTCCAGTGATCACCATCATCTGTGGCAGCTTTTAGACGGAGCTCGAGATTCTGAAAATTGCTCTCTCTCTATCTCTCTCTCGCTTCTCTTCCCCTTCTCCATACCGTTGCACCGCAAAGTACGGTTCTCACGATGCAAACGTTCCAATTCTCCCTGCGCCGCCTTCAGCTGAATGTTGAACGAGTCGCGCTCCTAAATCCAGCAAAAAAATTTGCCCCCCCCCCCCCCCACCTGCTCCACAGCATAACAACTCTTTGAAAAACCCCCCTGGGGGGTTTTAGATTCACTTCGGTCTTGGCGTCCTGCAGATGGCGCTCGAGCTCCTGGATCTTGCGCTGGTGCTCGGAGAGGGGGTCAGGGGGACACGGAGAGACCTCCAAAAGTCCGGTTCGGTTTGTCTGCAATGGGGATACGGTAACTACAGCGGATGGGGTAAGTTTTTAAAACCCCAAGCCAGCCGTATACCTCCTTCGGCAAAAATCCTCGGGGAGAATGACGGAAGTGAGGGGAAATTTACGAGTCGCAGCGTCCATACTGGGCCGCGCTCAATCGACCCGAAATCGGGGAAAATTGGAATGCCCCTTTTAAAATTTTTTTACCCCCCCTAATCCTCTACCCCCCCAATCCCCGCCCCTTCCTCAAAGGTCTCTCAGCCCCCCTCAATGGTCCCCCACCCTCCTCAATTTTCCCCACCCTCCTCAATAGTCTCTGCTAGCCTCCTCAATGGTTCGAGCCCTCCTCAATGGTCTCTGCTAGCCCTCCCCAATGGTGTCTGCTAGATCTCCACAATGACCTTTGCAATATTGCCTCAATCCTTTCTGTCAACGTCTCATTAACAGCTATAAATTAGCATCCGTGTAGATACGAACAGCCAATCCCCAATGGAATAATCATTTTTCTGCCCCGATGTTTCGACTTGGCAGGCTTCTTCTCCTGGTAAATCCACTGTTTTTCGAAATTAGAGCATTTGACCGTTGAGCGAAAGATCAAAAATTTTTCAGCTTGAACTCCTTCTCGACCTCGCACCGCCCGCCATTGGACAACTGACAGATGGGGAAAAATTCCGGGGTCCGGGCGGGATTGCGGGATTAAAACAACGTCAACCCCCCCAATCCATTTTGGCCATCGCGCACCCTCAAAACGGCAAGGTTTCCCCTTACGAAACAGGACCCCTGTTATCGACAGGAAGCCTGATGGTGAACCTATCAGAGGCCCGGCGCCCGACTACAAAAGACCGTTGATCCCCAATTGGACGGTTAAACTGGGGGAAAGGAACGGGGCCACCTCTGCATCAAGATTTCACGGTGCCGCGGCAATCACCTTTTTGGGGCCCGGGGAGTTTAGCTTGAGTGGGGGGAAAGGGGGCCCCGGGAAAGGGGGTCCCCTACGGCTACCAGTGCTGGGAAGAGATCTGGGTATTTTGCTTCTTGCTGAGCGATTATACGACCACCACTACAACTACTACCACAACAACCACCACTAAACCGATCCAGCAGGCGTTTCGGATACCTCTGGGCTCAAGTCTAGGAAAGCTTAGACTGAGGCTTAGGCCTAGGCTTAGGTCTATTTTACGAACCTCTGGTCTAGAGTGGAGCTTATTCAAATCAAATCCCAACTCAAATCTGATTTGATTTTAAAAGACCGATTTTAATAAAATTTTCTTATTCAAAAAAATCGGGTTTGAATAAAAAAGACAGTTCCAAAT
>JBBGBA010000195.1:0-132698 GCA_038088335.1 Mesorhabditis sp. LJ9110
TTAAATCAAAATATAGAAATATATAGGATTTTTGCAAAATAATTTTCAGAAAAGCTTTTAAATCATTCTATTTTATTTATGGTTCTATGAAACGATAATCTCTGTTTAGTAACTTAATAAAAAGAATTTTATTATTCTAGAATTGTACAAAAAAAATTAGGTCCCCCCGATAATGCGCAGGATCCGTTTTTATTGTCATTTTTCGCTTTATTTCGCCTCTAGTTTTAAATTTACTGATGATTTTTATTGAAATCTTTTTTAACGTAGTTTTAATTCAATTTTAATCTGTATTTTTCAGCACGTGCCCTTTCTGCCGCCGTGGCTGAACGACATGCAGCCGGTTCCGCTCAATTTCCGCAGCCCGTCAGCGGTGAGGATTTTTGTTAGAAACTTTATATTTGGTTTTCCAGGATCAATACGGCCCACAACCCGACGACGCTCACAAGTGGCTCGAATACTACCGGAAGGTCGGCCTCGTCGATCAGGCCCGTGTCATTGACGCTCTCATCAAGGTTCGCAGATTTTTAATTAGTTTTAAATTTTTTTACTTGTATTTTTATCGTTTTTATCTCTCAATTTTCAGGGTCGCGGCTGGAAGCAATGAGCGGCGCTGCCACGTCCACGACGCCCTGCACGCCCTCAATAAATGACAAGCATATTTTTGTTGCCTTTTCCATCGTTGACATTTCTTTTTTGTGTTTCTTTTGTATGCGGGTCCTCATTTCGAATGGTCTCTCTTCTTTTCACATGCATTTTAATGTCATAAAGTTGTTTAATTGCCGAATTGTTCGGAAATAAGGATTTGCGGTTGCTTTTTCGAGGCAGTGGCTTTTCGTTGGAACATTTTGGCTTATTGGCTGCGGATTGGCTTATGGTGTAGTTTCGCTGGATTTTTGCGATTGGGCTTTCGTGCATGCACGTGCTCTGCATTTGCAGAGTAACGATCTCACAGAGAAATCGAGAAGTATCCTGTTTTCAAATCGATTTTAATAACCTCAGCTCTACTTTGCAGGCAGTCGTCCCACTTCCACCCGCCATTTCTAGTCTGATGACTGCCCGAACAGGGGGATATGCTATAGGCTACGGGCCGTTGAGACTACAATCCTTATCAGGGATAAAAAAAAGTTCGGGGCGCGGGGGCAACGGCACATGAAAACAGCTGAAAGACTAGAGAACTCGGTCATTCGCTGCTAACTTGGATTGTTAGCAGAGATGCCTCTTTCTGATTTATATTATTTGCAGATTTTCTATAAAGGTTGTGTTTGTAGAGTCATGTCGATACGAGCAGTGATTTTTGACCTTGGTGGTGTGCTGATTCCGGCTCCGATGGAGCTGTGGCAAGGTATCCTGATAAATTATAGAAGCCAGCGATCTCGTTTTAAGGCCTGGAAAGTACGGAGAATCTTGGTCGTGGAACCATCTTAAAAGTGCTGACCAGCCCGGAGGTGCAGGAACACTTCCAGCTTCTTGAGATCGGGCGAACCAACGTGGAAGATTTTGCCCCAATTTTCACTTATTTTTACAACCGACAGGTGGTGAACTTTCAACAAGCTTTTATGTAAGGCTACTTCAGACCGGGCGTAAAGATGAGCGCATCCTCGACCTATTCGACGCCTCCAAACCGGCTTTTTTCGGGCCGGGCGCTCTGTTTCCGGAAATGTTGGACGCGATCAAAGTAATTGTGTCATACTACAAAAAATCGGCTAGTTTGTATAGTACAAAACAGTAGAAGAGTTTAGTAAAAAACTAGGTTCTGGACTATTAACGGGAGGAAACCCAATTTTTCCAGTAATCCACCGTCCTATGATAAGATAAACATTTCTATAGCATTTTACATAGTTTTTAGGCATAAAAATCTCCGAAAGTGTTTGCCCTTTCAAAATTTATGAAAATCGACCAAAAACGGTCAAAATTTTCAAATTTTCAAAAATATTAAAATATTTTTTATAAGCTTTTAGTAATCAAAAACTGCGAAAAACACTAAAAAAATGGATGAAATATTATCAACAGGGAGGATAGGCGAAAAAAACAAACCCCCCGCTAACAGTCTAGGACCCTGGACTACTTTTAATATTTAGGTACTGCGCTCAGCCGGCTTCAAAATTGCCCTCCTCACAAACAATTTCTACTTTGACCGCGCACATCGCCTTCCAACAATTCCTGAATCTGCATCCTTCAAGGTTCTTTTCCTGAGGTTTCTGAAAACTGATACAGGCTCTCTTTGATGTGGTCTACGAAACTTGTCGTGAGGGAAAGCGGAAGCCAGATCCACAAGTGTATACTGAAGTTTCCCGGAGGCTGAAGGTAAAAAAACTCATAAAATGCTAAAAGCAATTCAGGTTGCTCCCGAGCAAATCGTGTTCCTCGACGATTTGGGTGTAAATTTGAAGCCGGCCAAGGCGCTGGGGATGAAGACGATTAAAGTGAAGACACGAATACAAATCATTAAAAATTTTTTTTAGGTAGTTAACACACGACAAGCTGTTGACGAACTCTCGCAGCTTCTAAAAATTGGATTTGATGTCCCGCCGGAGACTAGGCCTTTGCTAAAAGGTTATTAAAAATATCTTTAATAGAATTTTAATTTTTAAGTGTTGAAAATCACCTCTTTAGATTTACAAATCCTAATTTTCAGCCGAAGAACTCGATCAAGCAGCATTGGAGGGGTATTTAGATCAACTACGTGTACCGCCAGGGCCACTTACGATACGGTAAATACAAACATAAATATGGTTAAATCTAAATTTAGAAAGTTCGCGCATGGCCAGAGCAATCCTACGTACTATTTGGCCCGAGGTGCATGCAAATTTGTGTTGCGCAAGAAGCCGGCGGGAAAGCTGCTCCCAAAAGCCCATCAAGTCGATCGGGAATATACGGTGTTGAAGGCGCTACAGGGAAAAGTGCCAGTCCCACGAGTTGTAGATTTTAATGAGGGGTACGTTTTGTAAGTTAAATATATGCAAAAATTATAGGAAACTTGCTGAACCGTTTTATTTGATGGAATATTTGAATGGTAGGGTGTTTACGGATCCAAGGGTTCCGGACGTTGGCGCGGCGGAAAGGCGCGGAATTTATGAAGAAGCAATAAAAGTGGGTGTTCATTTGAAAGAATTAGGCGTAGTTTTAGGTGCTGGCAAAAATCCATTCACTCGACGTCGACGCGAATGGACTTGGAAATTACGGACGTAAAGGTATGTGATTTTGATGGTTCTGGTCCATTAGCGGGGGGGGGGGGGAGTAACGAAACTTATTTCCTTTATTCGGCTTCATACCTAGTCACAGGAAAATCATTTTTATAGTGTTTCTCAAAATTTGCGATTAACAAAAAGTTAATAAACATTTCAATAAAATTAGAAATTTTGAATTTTTTGATAATGTTTTAGAAATCTTTATATAAAAGGCGTAAAATTTGATAAGAAATGTTTTGTAGTATAGTATATTATAGGACGCCTATAGGAACAGCAAAAAAGTCTCCCCCGATAACGAACAAGTACCCTAGAATTTAGTAATCATGGTTTCAGACGGGTATATGAGCCGAAATCTCGCGCGTTGGCGCGGTAACTACGAAATGGCGCGTACGGAGGAATGTCCGGAAATGGAGAAGTTGGGGAAATGGCTTGAGAAGCATCTCCCCAAGGATGGCCGAGTTACACTTGTTCATGGGGACTATCGGTATGGTTTTAGGGCGATATTTTAAGGAGTTCTTTTGCAATTTAGAATAGACAATTTGATGTTCGATCGTGGCTCAACAAAAGTATTGGCTGTGTTGGATTGGGAGATCTCAACAATTGGAGATCCACTTTCCGACCTGGCCACTTTCCTGTTTTCACATTTCAATTCGCACTTGAATCAGGTAAAAATTCTAAACAAAACACAAAGTCTCCTTTTTTCCAGCCGATTCGAGGCCTTGGCCAACTTTCTGCACGAGAAATGGAGAGACTTGGCATCCCATCGGTCGGTGAAGTGTTGCGCTTGTACGCAACTGCAGCCGGAATTCGTGAACTATCACTGCCAAGCTTCATCCCGTACGTGGCGTTTATGTGCTATCGGATGGCCGCAATCGCTCAAGGTAGGGCAGGATACCGGCTTAAATTATCGTTATAGGAATCTATATGCGATTTTTGACGAAAAACGCTTCTCATCCGGATGCTGGGCGAGTTGGTGGTGCTCCAAAAATGTTGGCACAGACAGCCCTAGAATTGATTCGGGGGCTTGAAGAATCTGTAAGCCCAGGTAAGCTTTTACAGCTTAAAACTAAGCATCGATTTCGATTTGTTATCATAATTTCGAAACTACAATACGTCGATATTTTTTGCATGGAATTTGGGGGTTTCTGAAGAAAATTTCAACATTTTGAAATTTTACCATTATGATTTTCGACGTATTAATTTCGTCATTATGCTTTTCAAATTTTTAACGTAAACTATCTATTTCAGGCCTCCTTCCAGTCAGAATAGAAGCTTTGAGCTCAAAGGCTCAAAAATACCATAGGATTGTATCAACGATAATACACGAGGTGTGGTAGGGCCATAATCATAATTAGAATTTTCAGGATCTGATCCCCCTTGAGCCCGAGCTCAACGAATACTACCATAATGGGCCAAACCCGTGGAGTCGACATCCAAAATTGGAGAGGCTGAAGGAAAAAGCCCGCGCTCTCGGGGCCTGGAATCTTTTCATTTCGGAACATATTGATCCTGAAGGTAAGTCCAAACACAATAGCCCCAAAGCGAATTTTAGGAAAATACGGAGCTGGCTTGACGAATGTCGAATACGCGCATATCTGCGAACTGATGGGGCTGAGTGTTTACGCACCGGAAGTGAGAATTTTTAGTGACTTTTAGCAACAGCGTTTCAGATCTTCAATTGCCAAGCACCAGATACCGGAAATATGGAAGTGCTTATTAAGTACGGTAGTGCAGCACAAAAGGAAAAGTTTTTGAAGGTAAAGAGGGAGAGATAAAGTGAAAACAGATCACATGTATTTTAGCCACTGCTGGAAGGGCGTTTGAAGTCTTGCTTCGCGATGACTGAACCGGATGTCGCTAGCTCGGATGCTACCAATATTCAGGTAAATTTTTCTTTGAAGTAAAGGTGCTAAAAAATAGCTTTAAAAACTTCAAAAATGCATTTTTCTTTGAAAATCGACCTTTTATTAGAAAAACCGATACGTTTTGTATTTTTGAATAAAATAATTATGTTTGTGCGGTTAAAACCAGGTGCAAAACACTTCCTCAATCCATATTAAAAAAATTGGGTATCAAAGAAAAAAATGGGTTGCCCCCTGATAGCACCCCCACCCCGATAATGCACAAGAGCTAAACAATATCCCCCAGGGCTCCATCGTGAACACCGGCACGGAGTACGTGATCAATGCCAGGAAATGGTTCAGCTCTAATGCCGGCCATCCCGACTGCAAGATTTGCATATTCATGGGAAGACTAGCCGTGCGCAATGTGGTAGGTTCCAAAAAAAGGGAAAAAAGATATCTGGATCCAGAACTCGCGTGTGAATCAGCAGTCGATGTTGGTGATCCCGATGGATGCGCCCGGTGTGAAAATTGTGCGGAATCTACACGTTCTTGGGGCCCAGGACCCGCCGGGTATTTTTTCAAAGCAAGGATGGACGAGAAATCTTTTAGCTGGTCACAGCGAGGTGCTATTCGAGAATGTTCGTGTCCCGCTTGAGAGTATGATTTTGGGAGAAGGGCGAGGTTTTGAGATTGCGCAAGGTGAGTCGGCAGTTTTGTACTCTTTTATGCTATTTTATTTCAGGTCGTCTTGGCCCTGGCCGTATTCATCACGCGATGAGGCTGATCGGAAATGCCGAACGTGCCTTGGATTTGATGAAGGAGAGAGTCCAAACCAGGACAGCCTTTAGAAAACCACTCGTCAACTTCCAGACCATCAGAGCTGATATCGCGAAATCAAGGTTCTTTCGGCTTCTCGCATTCAATTTCCCCATTGCCAGATGTGAGATCGAGCAGGCACGCCTCCTTGTCTTGAATGCTGCTCACAGGATTGATACCCTCGGCACAAAGGTTCCTTATTAGTTAAATTTTTTTTGAATGAAAATCAGGGAGCGAAAAACGAGATAGCGTTGATAAAAGCCGTTGCTCCGACGATGTGTCTAAACGTTGTCGATCGGGCAATTCAAGCGTTTGGAGCAAAGGGATTGACGGAAGATACACCATTGGCCGGTGTGTAATATTTAAAAAATAAGCTATAAAAAAGTGCTAAGCTAAAAAACTATGAAAACACTCAGGCTTCCTGATTTCTGCGCGTTCGCTGCGACTTGCCGACGGTCCGGACGAGGTTCATCTGGAGAGCATTTGCCGGAATGAGCTGATGAGCAAGCTGTAAACAAGTTGTATTTTTAGTTGTGAATTTTATTGTTAGAGAAATAAATATTTTATATTATTAACTACCTAACTTTATACAAATTACCAGTGCTGTTGCACTGGAGCAAATTGCATGTGACCGTGCCCTAAAACCACATTAAGACACTTCTAAATACCTTGGGAATCCTTAAAACTCTTGGTTCCCTTGTTCGCAGTCTCCTGCTGGCCGTCTGCCAGTTCGTGTGCTTCCGCAGAGCAATGGGCGTCTTGGTGGCTTAATTTGTTTGCCTTTTGATTGACAGCTCGCGATTTATGCCCCCCCGGCCCCCCGGGCTGCAGAGCCACCAAATAGCCCCCGAATCGGCCCGACAATTTGGGAAGGCGATGGAGAAGCTGCTAGCATTTTCTTGAAGCCCTAGGGTGAGAGGGAGGAGGAAAGTGAGGTGGGCGGTTTGATTTAATTAAATTTAATTTATCATGCAGAAAAAGCGCCGGTACTGGTCGGTTAGCAGGGGGACCAGTATTTGTTTTCCGTATATGACCTGTCAATGATCAATACAGTATTTTCATAATTTTTTTCGTAGGTTTTGATCGCGCGCAGATCCCAAAAACTATTTTAGACGACATAGAAATTCGAACATTTTGGAGCTTTTATGGTCATTTTCATACAGGTTTGACCAAAATCAACTATCAACGGCTCGTAGGCTTGCGTTAGGTTTAGGCTTAGGCTTAGGCTACGGCTAAGGCGTCAGCTTAGGCTTAAGCTCAGGCTTAAGCTTAGGTTTAAGCTTAGACTTAGGTTGGACTTAGGTTTGGGCTTCGGCTTGGGCTTGGACTTGAGCTTGGGCTTAGGCTTGCCTTTAGCGCGATGCTTTTTTTTGCAATTTCACCCACTCTCCAATCACGTAAATATTTATCAACCTTTGATCAACTTGAGTCATTCACAAATCCAGGAGTGAAAGGGGGGTGTAACGTCTCCACACACACAAAAAAACACTTGGCGCATCGGATAAAGCTTAGGCCTTGCATAAAAAGAGGAAATAGTTGATAGGCGATTGTAGTAGACAGGCGAAAAATGCAAAAACCAATTTTCAAAAATTAATTGAAAATTGAAAATCGTCATGGAAAGAGCCATCGATGGCGTGCATGGCGACCCTGTGAGCGGAAAAGAAATACGGTGCATGAGGGGGGGGGTGATTTTTTTGCTTTTAAAGGGGTGTGGAAGCCGAGAATTTTGTTGGCTTTCAGGTCCTTTTAAGCAATTAATTACCCATGTGATAAGAGGGGGCGGGGGAATTATTGCAAAGGCCAAAAATGGTCGCAATTTTTGGGGGACTCCAGCCGTCGTAGGGTCAAACTTTAGACGGTATTTTAAAGAGAGTTTTTAAGAATATAAAGTGAATGTTTAAGAAAATTTCCTTTAGAAAATACTAAAAAGCTTTTTTCCTAGGTTCAAATAAACAAAGGGAGTGGGGGAACTGAGCATTTTCGCGAGACTCATAGGCAAATGTTCATAATCTCAAATGGGGGAGGGTGAGAAGCTCAAAGAAAAGGTGTATTTGGGTATTTAAGGAGATTTTAATGATGTTGGTGTTGTTCTTTGACGGCAGATAGATCTTGGCCGCCCATCCATGCGCCCGCATCTTTCATATCAACACCGCCAAGCCCGCTGAGGGCAACAGGGTCGACCCATGGGGCTGGGGGGAAGGCCGTCATTGGCATGAAGCCCATTCTGAAAATGGAAATGTGTTAAGGGGTGTGGTTTGTAGTGGTTGTTTTGGAGGTACTGGACTGTTAGCAGGGGGGCTTTTTAGCGAGGGAAACTAATTTTCGCAGTTTCTCTCAGCCTGTGCGGTCTTCAAACAAAATAGAAACAATTTCCATAGCAGTTTACACAGTTTTTAGGTGTAAAAAGTTTAAAAAACTAGAAAACTTTTCTAAAATTGTTGATAATGGTACAAATTCATAGGGAAAATCACTTACGGGTTGCTATAAGGGAACATCGGAGCTCCAGAGAATGTTGTCCGCTGCATTGAATAGAGATCAGCGCCCGGGTACGCCATCGGGAGCACAGATGGGTCCGGTGAGTATCCGTTGGTTTGGTCTGAAACACAGGCTTAACCTCACGATACCAGGAGCACGACTCACCAGGCGAGGGCCCAGGGCTAGCACCGCATCCACTTCCGCTTCCGCGCCTTCGCCGATTCTTGAAAACATTGGGCAGCTGCTTGCCAGCCCGGTGATTCTGGTCGATCATCGGCTGCACGATTCGCCGACGGGCGTTGATGAACCTGGAAAATTGCAATAATTTTTTTCTGTCTTTTCCTCAATTTCTGCATTTTTCAAGCAATCTCTGCTAGCCGCCCCACCGTACCATTGTGGCATCTAGTATAAACAGGGTACCCTGCGGGTAATTATCCCCCCACCGATCCATCCCATAGCCCCCCGCCGAGCCCCGGGGGGAGAAGGGGATCGATTCCAGCTCATTGAATTCAAAGGGGGCATCGGCGGATCGTTTTGAAAACGAGGGGTGGGTTTTAGGACGGAAAAGAGAGAGGGTGAGGGGGGGTGGGTGTAAATGGGGGGGGGGAAGATCGTTTCAAGTCATGGCTTGGAGATGTTGTTTTAAAGGGAGTGAGAAGGGTGATGATCGGAGTCTAGGTCTGGACAGTTGGCAAACCTAAAGAAGTACGGTGCTATATTCGAGAACATACGGTATTTTTCGAGACCTAATCGATAGAAATGTCGATTTTAACCTTTCATTCAACCCTTTATATCTGCCTTAAAAGAGGAAATACCGTATTTTTCGAGACGTAGTCGAAACAGATGCGATTTTACTGTTTCTATACACCTTGAGAGCTTCCTTAAGGGCAACTTTCTCATATTAGAAGTAATACGGTATTTGTCGAGACCTACTGGATATAAACGTCGATTTAGCTCATCCTAACAGCCTTAAAAACCAATCCCCAATTCCTTTCACCACCTCAAAATGACTCCTTTCACACACAGTCAGCTACACCTCATTCCCCGATGACAATCTCCGGTAGGGGGCTACCCTCGACCCATAAACGGCGCGATAAACCCACGAAATGTGTCCCCCCAGAGGGGATGGGTTAGAGAGGGTGGGTGGGGATCATAAAAAAGTTGCGAGGATGAGGTGACCGTGGTGGGGCCACAATTTACACCCCCACTCTGCTCCCCACATCCACTACCATTGATGCCCCATAAAGTTGAAGTTGAGGGCCCATAAAGATGCCGTCAGGGGTAGGGTGGGCACACCTGGGTAATCGGTACACCGTTTTTCTGGTTTTTTTTCGCTGGTATCAAATCAGAGGATTTAGGTTCTAAGGTATATAGCTTTTTAAGAGGAAACTACAGACTACAACGCCTAACACGTGGATTTAAAATGACTTGTAACTCATTAGAGATTACTATAAACCCCCAATTAAATTACCATGGAGACTACAGCAACTGTTTATAAACTATCAAAATTTGGGTACTGTATTGTTAGCGGGGGGGCAGGGTGGGTATTAGAAACAGGTAAGGCGGAAAGACAATAATTAGTTCCTCCTTCCCCCAAATTAAACTTCTAACCCCCGCTAACAGTCCAGTACCAAGATTTACCTCATAGCTTCGGAAACTACAGAACAACCTACAAAATACAAAGTCCAAAATCCCCCATTTTTTACAGGATTCCCCACTTTTCCTCGTCCCCGACGCGCAGTCCCAATTTCCGTGGCGATCCATCGAGTCGGAAAGACCAAGGGAAGGCAGGGGCCCACACCAAAAGAAGAAGGCCCCGGAGGCCATCCATCTTGTGGCCCTCTGGGGCACACGAGCCGGTACCCCCTATCCTCCTTCTTCTCCATCGTCTGCCCTCAACGGCTTCTCCTTGGGGCCCGCCAAATTCGGGCTGTAGTGAGAATGGATGGGGGGTTGAGGGGGGATGGGGGGATGATTTGTTTTTGGGGTGGTGGAAGGAACGCTGGTTGATTGGGTGTTTTCAAGATTAATTAGGGGGCGGAATTTTGTTGGAGCATTAACGGGAAGAATATTGTGGTGCGCTTCTAAATGGAGTGCGACTCCAAATCGAAGTTTTGGCTGATTTAAACGATACTGACTTCAAGGCACTTATGCATTATCGGGGGACCTAAACTTTTTTCTATGACTCTAGAAATGTCTATTAACTTAATAAGAAGTTTTTAATAGATGGAAAACCGTACACGAACATTAAAAAAATGTTGAAAAGGCGAAATTTTCGGAAAAATCGGCCATTTTGGCAGAAAAATCGATATTTATCTTTTGTAACCAAAATGTGCAAATTTTTAACGTTTAGTTAGATCATAAGAAAATACCCCCTCCGATAATGCCAAAGAACCGACTTAAAAGGCTTAAAACCAAAGTTAAAGAAAACCTTAGCTTCTTTTAATTTACTTCTTGTCCTAAAGGCATAAGCCGCTTAACTCAGCCACCAAAACCTCGAAATTTGAAACTACACCCTACACCTAACTACACCCCACAAAACCTCATCACCCCCATCAACATGACAAACCCCGGCCATGTATCCATCTCGACACGCGCCGTCCGCCGGGTCGTTATTTAGGAGGTGGTCCCCAGCCCTTGGTCAAAATGCTGTGGCTGGCCCCCGTTCAGGGGCTTTTGGGCCACGAGGGGCCGGTCGGTGTGGTTTCGTGGAGCCGGTCCCTTCCCCCCAGCTGCCGCTCATCCATCATCGGCGCCAAGGGCGACCCTCCCCCCTTTTGCCCGTCCTCCGCGGCCTCAAATCCCGTGTCTGTGGCGATAGAGAGGAAGAGATAGAGAGTCACGAATTCTGCCGGGTTTTGCCTGGTGGGGATTATGCGAAAGTTAGGAGATTCTGATGCGGGTATCATGGTTCTACGCTGTTAGCGGGGGGGGGGGTTTAGCAGGGGGAAGTACAGGACTGTGTAAACTGTTCTACAAATGGTTTATATTTCGTTACAGGACCGCCAGAGAAAAACAGAGAAAAATTTCGTCCACCCCCGCTAACGCTCCAGAACCTTGATAAGTTTTAGTGTTTGGAAATTTTATGCTCAACTACAGACAAAAATTCAAATTCTCAGCCGACTCTCCACCACGCGATGCCTATCTCAAAATCGGTCCACATCAAAGCCGGATGACCCAACTGTCCGTGAGGTTACTCCTTTCGCATCCATTAGTAACTGTCACTCAATTCGACGGTGCATCTCTCTCTCTCTCTCTCTCTCTCTCTCTACTCCATACCCCGAGGTCATCACCCAAAATGCATAGTATCTCCCGATACTGGGTTTGGGCTAACCAGCTAGGCGCTCAAAAATGAATGCCCATTCACTATTCCATTACCCTCCAGGGGGCTAAGGGGGGGATGGGTTGGCGATGGGCCAAAGGGTTGTTTATTTAGAGTTTTAAAGGGGCCTGGAAGTGGTGGGTTTGTTTGGGATTCCGGGAAAGGTACACGGGGGTGTCGGGGTGGTGGAGGAGTAGGTAGTCCGGGTTGACGGGTTAATTTTAGGGTGTTTTTCGGGGTAGATAGGTGGGTGTCGGAATTTGGGTTCTCCGGGCAGGGGACTGGATTGCAAAATTGGACAAAAGGGTGGCGGTGTAGTCGTAGTTTCGGGGTATACGGTAGTGTACTTGGGAGTTTCTTGTAGTACGTACAGGTGAAGCGGAAATTGAAATCAAATAAAATCTTACGAATACCACCCTAGTATACGATAAATAGATTTTAATCCCTTCCCCTGATCATCACATTTCTCGGTACCCAATGGCGTCTAAGAGGAGGTGCAGAACCTTGCGCAACGGTTGCCTCTCCTCTGCGGGGCCTTTATCACCGGCTGACCCCCCGGCAACTGTTCTTCCCTCCGTCGCTTCATCGAACGGCTGGGGGTACGGTAGGCCACAAATATTACACTTGGCCCCTGTCTTTCGTTTGGGGGGCCTCTAAGGTCTTTTGGCGTGGCTGGTGGCCCCACCGGGCGACAAAGTGTACGCAAAGTGTGGTGGTGGAGGAGCTTTGGGGTGGATCAGATTTCGGGAAAGATGATGATGACGCTGGTAATGGTTGTGTACGCGTGGGGGTCTAATTACGGGGTTGGTAGCAAAAAAAAAGTAAGTTTTGAGCCGATTTGGCCCTCCCTAATTACGTCTCGACAGCTACGCGACACTCCAAAACACGTATATGTGCCGAAAACGAACTGCGCTTTTCCTAACCCCTTTAAACCACCGTTTCCGCCTCCATCCTCATGCCGTTCCCACGGCTTCCCACAGCGCCGTTCCCATGCAAGCCGTGATTGATTAAAAATCGGCCCCCCGAAAACGGGCTGCTGATGGTTGAGGGATATCAATCCATTTCCCCTGATTCCCCTCCACAGTCCCCCCGCCACACCACACACATATATCCCATGATCCGGGCGTGATAATCGGGCGACCTTGGCTTTGCCCGCGATCGGCCATTCACCCCCGGGATACCGTATCCCCCTCCCTAGCCCCGGAGTCGCGCGGAATTGGGCTGCAAAAGGGGGTGATTGGAGGGGGTAAGGGTTTGGAAAGGAGAAGGATATGAAAACGGTAAATAAAAAGTCATTGTGAAAGACAAAATCCCACAAAAATGATTTTAAAAATCATTCCAAAACCTATTTTAGCTACCGAAGAAAGTAAAAAAAGTGATTTTTATGCAAATAAGTCTGAAATAACGTCTTTGCGGTACAGTATCTATATTCTGTAAAAATATTAGCAAGGCAAGCTAGCAGAGAAATTTGCGGAAAATCCAGAAATGATTCTAATAAAATACTTACCAATTGTTGACCTGCAAAATCGTGAGCTGGGTCTCATTGGCGAGTTGCTTCTTCTGCTCCTCAGAGGGATAGGGGTGCTAAAAATAAATATTAAGTTGCGTTTACTGTAGTGTATTGTATTCATGTATGTAGCATACTTTTGAACGTATGGCTTCAGTGTTTCAATCTTTTACAAAGTCGCTACTACCTTTAAAACTCCTTAAAGTGCTAACAATTTGTCAGAATTGTCAAATGGCCAGTATCTATCAGCCATCACTTCCCACCCATTCGTCTCGGAGACGCGGGTCATCTCTTTTGGAGAAACAATGATTGAGCTGCTTCTCCCGGCCTCCAACGTCTAATAAGCCGGGGCGGGAGGAGGAGGGGGGGTGAAGATGTATGGGGGGAGGTGGAAGGGAGGATGAGGATGAGGCTGATGGATTGAGTGTGATGTCGAGAGGGCGACGAGATGTTGTTGATTAATTGAAGACATCATTGCAAATGAAAGAAATGGATGGTTGTGGGGGTACGGATTGAGACTATTGACGGGGAGGTGTCAGAGTATTTTTTAAGGAGCTAGGGTGGTCTCTAAGTTTGTGTCGGGATGCCTTTAAAGGGTAGATTCAGGGACTGGTACGTATACACCTAATTACGCAGGTGATGTTCGTAGATGTTCATGGGAAAGCCAAACTCCTTGACACATTGAGCATGTGCTTTAAAGGTCCTTACAAGGCAGAGGTAGGATTTTACGGGCTAGGGATGCTTTATAGGTGTTCCGCGCCGCGACATGCAACGCCTGAGAAGTCATTCTATGGAGTAATCGATTACGATATAGAGATAATGGTCTAAAGGCTGACGCGCTGCGTGTCGCGGCAGAACCCTTAGGGTATCCACAGCCAACTAAAGCCTTCCTCCTCCCTTTAATGGGGTGTTTTCTCCATTCTTTTCATAGCCTAATCGGTTAGCTTTTTGCCAGTTCTAGACGTCTTCAACCCTTTAAAATTCAACTACAACGAGACTGATCCCTTTCTTCACTTGTAAATTCTGAGATTTGCGTGCCGGGGCTCTCCCATGCTGACTTTTTACCATCCGCCCAGATCCACCCATAAATCTGGGGCAGACGTGTCGGGGGGATAGGGGGGACCTGGTGGGCTGGAAAAACGGTGCGTGTCTCAGAAATGATGGGGGCAGGAAAGAAGCGACCGGGGGCCAGATGCTAATGTCGCATTGTCCGCTGCTACCAGGACGGTGGATCTGGTTGGACCAGCAGTCGTTGGGGGGTACGGTAGCTGGTTGTGAAACAGGAGATCGGAAAAGCACTATTAAGTAATTTTTGTGCTTATTTAGAAGCAACTTTTCTCACTAATATATTTTAGGCGCATTAACGAAACCCAGGGCCTCAACCCCCTAGCCTGGACTACGGTAGTACCCACCCGAACCCCCGGTGCTCCGGCCCATTTCCTAAAATGTGCCCCATTTTCGCGTGTAGCGATGGCGAGCCATAAGTGCCTTCCGGTGCGTGGGGCTGGTCATTATGGACCACCACGACGGGGCGAAAACGGGCCCCGGGGCTATGGGGTTACGGTAACAGGGCGAGGAATAGGATGAGAAGGCAAGGAATAGGAAGGAACATTAAAGGGAAGGAAAAATTAAGAAAATTAGATTAAGACGTGGAAAACTACGATTTAAATGGTATCAAGAGGAGTGTATGATTTTAGAAACAAGTATAATTAAAAACACGAGAAAAATGGTGTTGTATCAACTTTAATAGCCTTAACAACAAAGAAAATGCAAATATGAGAAAAAGAATATTTTGAAGAGTACAGGAACATCAAAAATAGGTAATATCCAAAAGACTCCATAAAATCCATCTCAACATTTGAACTTACGTTAATATTCTGGAAAAGCCACGCGCGGAACTTGTTGATGGCCTCCTTGGAGAAGACCTTGGGAACCTTCCGCTTCTGGCCATTCGGGCCCTCGGAAGCGACCGACTCGCGCCCGTCTTCCACCGAATCGCACAGCGAGCGCAACTCGTCCCCTGTACCAGATTTCGTCTCCATTTTAATTTAGATTTTATTTTATCAATTTTATACACAGTTTCCCCCAACCCGAAGTGCTTGCTTTTTCTACCAAAAGGACTGTAATGATCCATTCAACGAACCTAAAGGGGGAATAAACATAAAAAAAACTTAAAACACTGAAGCCATTCCGTGAGTGCCAAAAAATATAATATAAAATACATATAAAAACAAAAAGGACTATAAAGCCCGGTGCTTTACCGTAAGATGCTGAAACAGCCATGTCCTCATAATCAGCGTCGCCGGCTTCGGGAATATCCCGCGCGGCTTCTTCGCCGGAGCCTTCCTCGTTTGCGTGGAGTTCTGATTCTGGGGTTTCTGATGGTGCGGCGGGTCCTGGGGAGGGTATTCGGGGCCCAACATGGCCATCTGATGATGCGTCTGATGCATGGGGTGTCCGTAGTCGTCGAACGGGCTTGTTGGATACGCCATCATACAGGGGACGGCGTACTGTGGGCCCGGGCCGCCCGACCCTCCGCTAGCGTCCACCATACAAACTGAACGAAAACACCGGTGGGTTTATGATTTTAGCAAAAAAAAAAGAAAAAGTGGTGTTGGACATGCAAAATAAGGTATAGAAGGGTAGAAAGCAGTGCGGGTTGATAGAAAAAATCCTTGGAAATTCAGGTTAAATAGCTATTTAAACTATTTTCAATAATTATTTTTGCAAGAGCAAATTCTAAAGAATACGTTAGTCTTTTAAAATCAAGCTAAAAATTATACACCTTTTTACGTGTTCGTATGCTATAATTATGTTAAAATACATCAAGTTAAAGCGCGAAATACAGTAAATACAGTAATAAGCGAAATGGTGTAAAAATCTAGAGATGTTTTTTCAGTATTTATCGACCATAATAAAGCTAATATAAAAATCTCCGGGCTGAAAAGTCACCTTAAAAAATTTCAAAGCTAGAATTAAGTTTAATTAAGTATTAAAACCTACTTATGAGTTCAAAAAATCCTCAAGCCCAGATTTAAACGCTAAATTACGGTACTTAACGAAAAATATACCAAATTATGGAGCGAAAACCCAGGAATCCAAGGCTGATGCTACCAAAAGAGTTATGAGCTCCTGCTCAGTCCCGACAAAGAGACACAATTAATTTTGGCGTTTGTGTGCGCGGTGAGGAGGGTCCCTAGTGGGCCAAGTGAGGCGGAAAATTTCCAATCATCATCCTCCCCTCCACTTCTGGGGGCAGCCTTCCTTCACCCCGCGCAAACAAGTGTTAATTAACTTTAAAATTGCTAATTTTAACGAAAAAATAAAAAAAACTTAAATAAGTGTTGTATTAAATAACCAAAATTTGAAATAAACGAAACCATGCAAGGAAAAAGAGGGATTGAGTGCTGTAAAACGAGGACAACAAGCGGGTTGTACTCGGTACTGTACGCAACTGTACGCCGGGACACAATGGACACGGTGGCTCGAGAATGAGCGGAAAATGGGCGAGAGGACGGTTGACAGCTAGATATAACCCAAAAAGAATGGAGGATGGAACTAAAGGGATGGAGAAGGGAGTTTAGGCACCGTGAAAAGCCCGATCCAGGGGGGACGGGTCACACTTCCTCACAAAAGCCTGTTCTTCGCCTTTTCCTGCCAGCCACCCCCAAAGCATACTTGTTTTGTGAAGTCTATATAGATAGAAGAGAGAGAGAGAGAGCGAGAGAGAGAGAGAGAGAGAGAGAGAGGGAGAGAGAGACATGGCGCACCCGGGTAATTTGGTGTGACGATTCGCCGAGGTGGTGTTGGCAAAACAATTGGCTTTTTTAGCGAGGCTCAGCTTTCGGGCTTTCGGTTTAATTTCGTCCGTTACCTTTCAGTATCGATACGATACTTTCAACCCCTATAGCGAGTTCGACATTCGACAAGTCCCTAGTGGCCCATCTAGGGGGCCCAGGCTATCTGCGGGTTGATCGCAGCCCCGGGGCAACAAGCGATTGTGGAGATTTGAGTGAGAGAGGGAGAGAGAGGGAGAGAGAGATATCGACAGACAACGACATTCCAAAAGTACATACAATACGCACACAAGACAATAGTATAGTCCCGAAAATCCCAATATCGTAGGGAAAGCAAGCACTTTGGAAAGGGGTCACCAGGTTGGTCCCAAAGGGGAAAGTCCCAAAATTTGGGCCCCAGGGATGGTGTGAAGTTTTCAGGATTTCGTAATTAAAAAACAGGTAAATTCGATTCCACACCATCCCGTTCGGGGGTTTTAAAGGGAAATTGAAGGATATGTGGACTGACCGTGGTCGGATTGGGAGTCCATGCTGCCCCCGTTGCCCATCCCGTTATGCGGGGTGTCGGAGGAGAGTGGGGTGTCGTGCCGTTGACCAGCGGAAGAGCTGAAAATTTTTTAAACTTTAGAAAAAATTAAAAATCAAATTTCGAGTTTTCCGATCATGGTTGATTGGTAGTGTTCTAGGTTACCAGGCGCAGGGTCCGGGTTCGGATCCTCGCCCAGAAAATTCTGCTTTTTTTTGCGGAAAGTACCTTTTGCTTTCCTTACGCTTTTCGCTCTGTTTTCCGCTTCAATACTTCTTAACAAATTCTGACCTGGCCGACGGGCTACTGACGGCTGGTGTGAGCAGCGTGTGGGGTGGTCCAGCCGTCGAGGGAACCGCCCCGCCCATGGCTAAAGGGTGATCGCTGCCGGGTTGTGTGGTCGAGCCCGACGGCAAGCCGTACAGGGCAGCTGCCTGGAAACAAGGGCTTAAAAGGTATAATTATTGATTTCCGAGTTTTCCAATCGTTCCAGTACGTTACACTCCTCTTAATTGAATTTTAAAAAACCAAAGTCCCCATTGACCGGGCGGCAAAAAGGACAGCTAGCAGGAACCACCCGGGGGTCGGATGGTGAGGTGTCTCTGACAAAGGACAGACGCCCCGCTGTGTGTGTGTCTCTTCTTTACTCGCAATCTGCCTCCTTTAGACCCTTTTAGACAGCCTCTACCCCCCTTACCGACACTCCATATTTCAACCTCCCAAACGAACGGGAGATGCCCAAAAAGGGAGAGGTCGTCTTGGGCAAGGCCACCTTTTAGCCGGCTGTGTTCCTTGCAACACGCCGAAAACGGTAGGCTCATTTTAGGGGAGCGGGGAATTGGAGTGGAGCTTGATTGTTGGGGTTGATGGATGGAGATTGGGTGGGTTGTTTTAAAGGGACGCGGAAGGGCTGGCTATGAATTTTGTGTGGGTCGCGACACGTAACGCACACGCTTGCATTGCGTGTCGCGGCGGAATCTCGTACAACGGCTATTTACACGCATTAATAGACGACGGCGTTTTCAGGGGATTTTTGGAATTTCACCGCACTGAACTCTCGCGAAAATGAATTTTGACAAATTGATAGCAGATAGTAGAATCGAAAAGTGCGATTTTCTGACTTGCCGACCCCTTTAAAGTCCCCAAGATTTCCCTCCCAATCGCATATTCGGCGCCTCCTTTGCCCAGCCCCCAAATCCGGCATGCTACCCTCTCGATTATACGCCTATCAGAACGCCAGATGGGCCGTCAGGGCCTTTCGGTGCTTTGTGCCCCCTGCCATAGCCTCTATGGGTCAACAGGGATCGTCGCGTACTCCCGGGGCGGGGTGCTAATCGGTTCAAGATGTGCCACTTAATCTGACTTAATCCAAACAGTCTCTCGGCTACACAACATCCCCTACAACCGTGGGTTAATGAAGCCCATATGTGAAGGTCAACATTGTTTTTTTGAGTAAACCGTGTTTTTGAAAGTTCAGGCAAACTTTAAAGGTACTGAAGATTTTCTATGCTTGGCTAACTAGGATACTTTTAACCCTCAACCCCTAGATTTGGACCAACAAGTCAACTACCATCCATTATCATTATTGTTGGGGGGATTGAGGCCGCGGTCATTAGCCAATTATCCGGGAGGTCGATCCGGGCGGCGCGGCTTGCCCTTATTGTGCGCCAATTTTGTGCTATTTGATGGGTTGGAGAGTAGCCACGCGTAGTTGACGGGTATCAGCTACCGATTTCAAAGTTTAAAGGGGAATTAAGGCAAATTTCGAGCCAATTTTCAAATAAAAGAAAGGTATCGCATCGACAAAATTATCTCAGCGTTTTTAAACACTATTGGAGTATAGTTTTTGGTTTGCGAAACATCTAGGTCGTAAAAATATATCGCATGATTTTCAAGGACTTTTGAAGTCAAATTTTCAGCTTAAATATGGCTCATTAAAAATCTCGCCTGTACATACAATTTACTATTGATGTGCTTCTAAAGAACTATTATAAGCTATTTTTGACCATTAAAAGCTCATCTACAAGAATTCTACTTGCAAAACCGTTACAACACCTTTAAAGAGCCACTAAAGCTAGTTTTCAACCCTCGATCAACAACTTGTCGAAAGATGTCACTCGTACATAACCCCCAGCTATTTATTTCCGTCTATCAAATCCCAGCCAGCCCCGGGCTTCTGTCCCGTGCGGTGGGTTCCCTTAAATCAATCGTTTAGGGGCCAAGGCAAGGGCACCCGGGTTGCCTGGTGGCCTTTTTCCGCTATTTCCCTATCACACACGCTGTGGTGTACCCAATGGAGAGGAGCAGCTCAAAGAGTCAGTTGTCAAGGAGGAGGGGAGGCTGTTTGGGGGGATGGGTTGCTATTTGGACGGCCAGGTACTCCACAGGAATACCAGCATCATCACCACAGCCACAGGGGGAGAGCCACTTTTTTTGGTTACGGCCCTTTGTGTGGAAATGTGGAAGCGAGGGGGGCCCAGGGGCCACAACTCATCCACTGACACCCTGGGGGTAGTGGCCCCCTCACTCGTTCGGCTGTCTAGATTGATTGGGTAATTAATTGGAGGTGTGTGTCGATCTATAGTAGAAGTAATGAATCTTAGGTCTTGTTTTTCTAATCGACTACGCTACATTAAAACGTAGAAACGAAAATGACTTGGATTTCAAAGATAAAGGTATTTTTAAAGGTGTCCTCTCATCCTGCCCGATTTAAAGACACAAGAACACCTAGAAAACCCCCAATTATTTCACGTATATCCCCCTAAATCCGGTCCCTAACTCATTGCACATCCCCCTTCACCCCTAAGCCAAAAGCGCCCCTTTTGGTATCCGGGGAATTTATGCGACGAGCAGAAGGGCGGGCGGGTGGTGGTGGTGGAACGGAGAAGGCTTTGTCCTCGCGAATCCCCGCGGGACCCCGCATCTGATGTGCAAAGGCGCCAAGCGTTTGGGCCCCCTTCCCCGGTGAATGCTCTGGGGACCCTGGTGGGCCCTTGGGCAACAGGGACCACCCAGGCTGGGTACGGTGATGAATTTCGGGGTTTTGGGCATGGGAAGAGTTTAGGGGTTTTAAAGGGAGCGTGACAGGAGAGTTATGTATGAGCTACACCTATAAACAGTGTTCAAAAATCCTATTCGTTCCAGCTTTGAATTATTTAAGCTTTTTTCAGAACTCAGAGAATTCTGCCTTCCCTCCCCCTTTAAAAGCTTAGATAACCTTATTTAACTAATTAAATAACTTAAAAAATCCCCCTAATCCTCTCAAATCTTCGCTCAACGCGCTGGGCGCGAAATTTGGCGCCTGTCGTCGCTTTCCCAAGAAGTGGCTGTGCGCCCAGCCAAGAAGGACATATGGAACCACCGTGGCCACAAATCACGCACCCTCTCCCTCTGCAACGGGAGAGGGAGGGTAGTAGCCCCTCGCGGACACGCCAGGTGTTTTATTTCAAACCTCCCTCTAGCCCGGATTGGTCTGTACATTGTACGGTAGCGGAATGGAATGGAATGGAATCAAATGGAGACTCACGTCCATCGGATGCGGCATATTCGTTGTATTCTCGGGCAACGGTACCGTTTGAGGTTCGAACTGGGGTTGGGGAGCGTAGTTGTGGCTGAAAAATGATATTAGAGTTAATAAAGCGCTAGTTACCTCATCGGTCGCGCATGAACAGGGCTGCCGGGTTGAAGCGGGTTCGGCGAGTTTCCAGCCTGGCTGGACGAGGCGCGCTCGTCGCCGATGATGTCCATCGGCATCTTGCCTTTTAGGCAGTTGACGTAGCGGTTGCAGAAATTGTCGCAGAGTTCGTGGACCTGGAAATGGGCCGGGTGGAATTTAAAAATGGAAAGGAGGATAGGAGAAGCTGCTTAAATTTCACACTTTAAGCTTACATATCTCGATTTCTAAACATCAGTAAAAATTTCAAAAATAGCAGAATGATCAGCACAGTAGATTCTATATGTATGCAAATTTTCAACCAAATATGAGCCCGGCCTAGTAAATTTAGCCCTTACTAGTTAGCTGCTAGAAAAATGGACCTAGCAACCAGAAACCACTTCCAAGTCCCTTTAAAACATCTAGAAAAGTGTGGGGCCGAGTCTGGGGCCGATAAACCCGAGAACCCCGAGAAGCCAAAATGCAAAAAGTGGCCCACGGCGGGGAACGCGAAGCCACCGGGTCGTGATAACGGCCCCCGTAGGGCCACAAAAACTCGTCCGTTTAGGGCACCGGCAAAAACTCGACTCGGCAACTTTCGACCCCCACCACCACCACACTTTTATGGTCTTATTTTCGGGTCATCGTATAGAAATTTAGGCGATTTTGGGCCTACAATTTGTATTACTCTTTATGAAGGCTTTTTTGACGCGAAAAATTCGTGTGTTGCTTCGAGGGTTGCAAAATTTTTTGGTGATAAGAAAGGGCAGGTGTTCGCCGCAGCGTGTTTTGGAGTATAACCGAAAAGTAAAAAAATCGCTTTTCTTTTTTTGAAGACAATTTTGTGTTCATGCTCGTTCTCTTGCTCAAATTCTCCTCTTGATTTTCCGGGGGCTCCCGCACAATTTCCGGGGCGCCGAGCTAATTTCACGATTTTTCGGGCTCCACCCTGCGGGCACGTTATGGCAAAGGCGGGCGGTCAATAAAATTGGAGCGGTGGGGAGGATGAACCTGCCCGGGCGGGGGAGGATGAGGGTGAGGCTCGCTTTCATGCCCCCGAGGGGAGGCACGTGGCGGCAGCAAAAATGTTGCGCCCGGATTAGCCGGGCGGCTTGATTTGTGGGGATGATATGGGAGCTCCAAGGGATTAGGAGGATTTTGGGGGATACCTTGATGACTGTGATTTTTAAAGAGTTCTTTAAAACCCCCGGTGAATAGCTGGAACGCTTCCACTCCCTTTTTCACCCTCATCCTCCCCACCCAAGCGAGCGAGACGAAAAAAGCGAGCCGAACGGCGCCCCGCTGCGCGATTTGCATATGAACGGCTAGCCGACGGCGAGCAATGAGAGAAATAGAAGAAGGAGAAGAGGAAATATTGACCGGACACACCTTTTCCAGCTCGAGCAGGTGGAACCGGAGCATTTCGATTGATTGCAGCATCTAGAAAATTAGAGAGGTGATTCCTAGCTATGGAATTTCTTACCAAAGTGTCGAGTTCTCGGTTGGGGACGTAGTAGCGATCGGATTGGTTCATGGCCTGAATTGGAGGTATGAGAAGAAGAGTAGCAAAAGCCTTACATTCCGGGCAAACTCAGCGACGTCATCGCGGAACGAGGCGGAAGAGACGACCTCGGCCGAGCCGCCTTCGCGTGGGGTTGAGGTGGCCAGTTCGCATTTTTCGAATAGGCAGCAAAGGAGGGGGTAGAGGGGATGGCTAAAATATGGATTTTAACGGGGAAAATAAGTAAATATAACGCGGCTTAGATTTTTAGAAAACCGCGTACAGATAGCACGTGCGATTTCTATGTACAGCTTTTACGTACAGGGTACGATTTTCCCGTCTTCTTATTTTTTTACGTTTAAGCCCCTTTAAAATGCAAGCCATTTCGAAAAATCTGATTTTCAATCGGAGTCCGACTCAAAACACTCACGCATAAATAGCCTCCTTGTCGCGCTTGAGATTTTCGTCGAGTTGGTGGTGGATGAGGGGTGGCTGGGCGGTGGTAGGTGCCATTTGAGGTTGGCCCGGGCCACCGTACATCCCGTAGAACGTCGGGTCATAGTCGCCGGGGCCGGGTCCGAACGGCCCGTCGCCGTACTGTAAAGAGATTGTTTTTTGGTGGAACGGAATGGTTTTTACGGGTCTTCCTGATTTGTTAGGGATGGCTTTTTGGAGGATGATAGAGACTTACAAGTGAGTCATTTTAAGGGGCCTTTGGTGGGCAGAATCAATTAGAGATTCGACGCTCTATGTAAGAAGCAAGATTTCTAATTTCTTTACCTGATTTGAAACCTGTATCTACGTTTTTTTTTGGATTATAGAAGCTCAAAAGTAGGTAAATAAAGGGATTTATATAGCGTAATCGATTAGGGCTTAAAAATACGCACAAAAATTTATTTTGCAAATCAGCTTTCCCAATTCTATAGCCAAGGCTTACGCTTCGATTTTCAATGAGTAGTCAAACGGAATGTTTTTCAACCCCGCAACCACCTAACCTACTTTTTCCAAAACCCTAAAACACATTCAGCACCCTGTCCCCCCCCTCCAACGGGCCCTACGCGGTGTGTCCTCAATCAATTAGGTGATTTAGTGAGGATCTCTCCCTCATGCTCCCTTTCCCTCTCTCTCTCTTGCTCCAGCCCGGTGGGCCCCCGTCCCAAGTCGGATAAATGCCTCATGTCCTCCTCTAGCCTAGGGCCCTCCTTCTCCTTTCGCCAGCAGGCTCAAAAAGCAATTTCTGAGGGCCCAGGGGGAATGCTCAAGCTTGCGACACGCTATTTCTTACGGGGCTAGGGGCCCACAATTGATTGGGGCCCACCTGAAGTGAATTAATTTATGGAGATTAAGTGGGGGATTGGAATTGAGTGGATTTTCGGCGGGTTTTTTGGGGTAGGAAAAAATAGGGGGAGGCTTTAAAAAAATATTCTAATTTTTTAAAATATAGATAAGTCTTGATGATATTTATTAAAGTTTAAAAAGCTAAAATATTTAGGATTTTTTAATTTGGGGATCGAGGATTGATCTGTAGGCGTATCTCTCGCTCTCTCGCTTTCTCGCTTTCTCGCTTTCTCTCTCTCTCTACCCCAGCTCGCAACCCATTTGAAATCCGATAATCAATCCATCCCCCCTCTTTCCACTAATCGGCTATCATCCGGGACGCCCCGAAACGGGCTCTCAAGATGAAAAATCCGGCCCGTGGTAGAGATTTATGGCTACCGGGTGTCGTTAAATTCCTGTGCCCTGGCCAATATCCACCCACCACCAAGAGCTACGCACCTTTTTTCAGCCTACCTAACTAGCTAGCGAAACACAAACACGGCCACGCTAATTTTACGGCTACTTTTAAAAGCTGGAGGCTATGAAAAATCGGCCAGAATTTGGAAATAGCTCGAATGCGCGTGTCCTGCTCAAAATCGTTGGGAAATAATTATAACGTTGTAGCTGCTAGAAAAAATTGTAGAATAGACGTTAAAAATTCTAAAATATATTTGAGGCGGAAAGGGTATCATTTGAAAGGTTAAAAATGAACTACAGCGATTTTTCAAAGCGTTTTAAAAGGATTTCGATCTAGTGCAGAAAGCGCTAGAAAATAAACTTCTACATAATTAAAAACACAAGTCATCCGTAAAAAACCCATTTAAATGGAAATAAAAATGAGACTCGCCTAAACGGCTTCAAATTTTTTTAAAGAAATAATGACGTCCAGCCTAGTGATTCCAGGTCATTGAAAATTATAGCGAATTTAGAATAAAAACTTAGCCGTTTGGAAAAGCCATTTTAAACCTCAATAAAAATTGAAACTTGTTTAGATGACCTTAAAAATCATAAAGCTACGATGACAGCTAGAATACTGCTGATTCCAAATCATTAAAAATGATAGAGAATTCAGAAAACACTTCTAGACGATTTTTGCGAAGGTCGGCAAGTTGGGAATCGCCACCAAAAGCCCCAACCTAAAGCAACACAGCAGAAGCTGTGCGGCGGGAGAATTGACGGGGTGCCGTTTTGTCGGTGCCCGGAAAGTTATGACCGGGGGGCCCCTGGCTGGGGGGTAGCCCCTCGGAATGACTGGCAGAAGGGCCGCAGGCTATGAATGGGCTGTCAAAAAGTGTGTCTATGTGATATGACGGGTTAAAGAGGTCGTGAAGAGGCAGCCGAGAAGATGGAAGAGACAAGTTTATGATCGGCTCCTGTACCCAAAGAAGAAACAAAAAACGGAAGAAAATAGGCATGGAGGGGGGAGTGTATGTATGTCACGATGAAGAGTGACAAATAGCCATCGGCGTGTGGGGGGTATAGAAGATATATAAGTGTGTGTACCCGATGGGACATCGATGGGCTGTCGGCGTGAATCAGTTGAGCGATGGCTTCGTTGTGGGAGATGGGACGGGAGGGGATGGGACGGTTGTGTTTGATGGTGTCTCCCGGAATCGAGCCAAACCGATGAATCGTAGAGGCAAGAAGAAGATACACACACTCTCACCCCCGAAGAGACAGAGGAGCCTCAGAGCTGACAGCTCGCACTCCTCAACGGCTTAAAGGGCCACGCCCCCCTTTTTCAGTTGGGGCTCACCTCTGGGAGGGGAGCAACCATTCAGCGCGGAGGGCACGCCCCCTTCTTTCTCTCTCGTTCGCTCTCTATTCCGAGAGAGTACGGGGAGGGCTACTGTATCGATTCCGAGCCCTCTCCTAAATAGCCGGCTGAAGGAAACGCCCCCATTTCTGCGCACCTGCCCCTCACAGCCACCCATCGACATATTCAATGGCTTTGACCGGGGGGAAAAACCTTTCAAGGCTGAATTTTGGGGGTACGTCGTCTCGGGGTAACGGTCGTCATCTGTTTTTAGAGGGTTTAGCGAGTGATTTTGGGGATTTGAAGCGTCATTTTGAATTAATTTTGTTTAAATTTTCTGACTATATAGTTGAATATTGACAAGGATTACTGGCAAAATTCTATAGCGTTTCCGCTTCTGTACATCTACTTATGGAGCTTGGAAAAGCCAATTTTCGAATCTTTTCGAGATTATTCGCGCTTTTTCGAGTCGAGCTTTAAGAATGCATAAAAATTCAGCTAAAAGTTATTCTATACCATTCGAAATATTTTCGTTTAGCATCACCAACTTTCAAAATTCGACAATTTTTCGTTGAGGATACCTTTAAAACCACTTGCCCTCAATCCAAACCCTCTTAAAGTTTTCATAACCTCGAAATTCGAATCACCTGCAGTTTCTGCTTATTTTAAATCCAAGAACCCACCAAATAACGCTATAAACCAAACTTTCCCGTATCATAAGTAATCTCCCCCCATTCCCAGTAACTTTCACTGATCCCAATCTCCACCGCCTGTTACTCAATAACCCGGTAATCAATCTTATAAACGGGCGATGGGCCCAAGTTGCCTTTTCTAATAGACCAAAAGAGGAGCAAGAGAGTGAGCAGAGCGAGGAGAATGAGACGGTCAAAAGATCAGATAATCTAATCGGCGGCGGATCGCCCCTAAATACCCCCCAACCAACAATGGGCATCGGGTGGATCATGGCCATTGGCAATTTCAGGCGAGTTGGAAATTTGAGGGGTGGGTGGAGTTGAAGGTATAAGAAAGTTGAGGCTTACCTCCTGGGGCTCGAGCTTCATCATGTGGTCGGCGGGTTTGTTCTGAAAGACGTATGGGCCCCAGTCATCTGTAGCTGTCGGGCCGCCTGCCTCCCGCCACAGTTCTTGGTTCATGGTTGCTGTAAAAAATATGGATAAAATGTTGTATTTATATAAATAACAAAAAAAAATCCGAGCGTAAAGTGCTGTTCAATACGAAGGAAAAAACCATGAAAACTCGTTAAAATTTGTAAAATCGAGATTTTTCGCGCATCAAAAGTATCTTTAAATAGGCGTATTGATCCTCAGTAAAGCTTTAAAAAGGTATTATTCACGATTTGAGTGATGAGAGCTTCTACAGAATTTCGGCTACACGACAAAACTATCAACACAAACCCCTTCAAAACCCATAAAACACCATATAAATCAGAATCCGCCCTATAAATCCGCACGCCAAACTCAACGAGGCGTTAGGGCATTTCGGGAGGGCGGGCATCCAATGGGTGGTTGAAAGGCCGGAAAATGGTCGCGCCTCAATTATACGCGATGGGGCACAGGTCGACTCGGCGGGGGTCGATGAGCTGACAGTTTGCCTGGATTCCGCTGCATTAAAGGTATCCGCGGGAGGGGAGGATTGTTTTAAAGGGGGTGGGACATCAAAAAAGCTCGTAACGTTGCGTAGGCGCTAATTTTGGGCATAATAAAATGGCTTAAAAATTCTGGGAGCCAGAAATTGATACTGCAAACTGTGGAAAATTACTTTACCAACACCTGCATTTGCTTGGATTCCGCTTCATTAAAGGTATCGGCGCTTGAAAAGTTGTTTTAAAAGCGCTGGGACACCAAATGAAGCTTAAAAGTCTGTATAGACAATAATTCTGGACGTATTAAGATGGCCTAAACTTGCTGGTATCGAGAAATTGGCACCTGATAACCCCCCAAAATTAGATCACGAAACGTATATTGCGTTCGTACATTGTAGCATTGTGAAATTTTGCGAATACTACATTTTCTGCATTAATTAAAAATCTAAATTACCAGTTTTTAGGTTTTTCGGACCCTTATCCTCAAATAAAAACTACGATAAATCACCGCCACGCTTCACTTTTTCCGCTCAATTTGGGCTTTGGGAAAATCGAATAAAGCCGGTGGCCAGGTGCCGCTGGGGATTTATGTGTTCCCTGGGGCAACCGGAAAAAAGGAAGAAACGGTAGCTTTCCGGAATACTAGGTTTCTTTGCGCCTTCAAAAACCTACCTAGAGGTATACAAAAATATACATTAACAGTAATATATTTCAAAACTCAGGACCGGAAGCCAATACACCGTCGAAACGTCCCCAAAAATGACGCGCCCTGGCGCCAGGGTGTCGGCTTGAATATGCCAAGGTGGGAGCCCCAGAATCTCATGTCTATCAGCTAATAGGGTTCACTTTATAAGAAGAGAAGAACCTACAAAAAACGGATGGTCACTACAGAACCCGTTATCACAGCCCCTTGAAGACCTGAACCCACTCCCTTATGGCCCCCCGCTTCTAGTAAAAAAAGTGGAGGAGCGATTAGCGGCCCCGCAACATTTTCGGGTCGATAGGGCAACAAAAATCAAGAATATAGAGGGAGAAATGGGTTTAAAGGGATGGTGACAGGGAGGATGAGCAGCAGCCAGGTTCCACGTTCCTATCAAAATACGAAATTGGCCTTGTAGATGTAGGTATAGATTTTTAATGTGAATTTACAGAAACTAGACAAAGATGCAAATTCTAAGGTTTTGTAAAATCCAAACTATCAATTTTTTTTAAGCTTCAAATCCTCGACAATATAAAGTTCAATTGAAAATTTTAAGGCACTTTTTCGAAGTTAGCGAAACGTTCTAGAATTTCCACAAAAATATAGGCATACATTACAACTTCCAGATCGCCTAAAAACATTAAAATTATTGGGAAACGATCATATGCTAATTGTTACAGCTATTAAACCTAATTAAAAATTGTTACATCTTTTTTCTGCGTAATAGTTAGCTTAAAATCATATAAGAATATCATCCACCTATCCGAATATAACTAAACAATGTAAAAATTAGCTAAAAAATTAACGCGAAATTTTCCCATCCCTCTAACCCCGAATTTTCACCCCATTTTTTTCTGCCATTTTGTTCCCGAGATCTGTGAACGGTTCCAGGGGGCCCTCGCGGCTACATTTCGCTGCTATGCCCTCCCTCGGTCTCGTATCAATATGGGCCACTTTTTCTAGACGATGCTTCGTGGCACTTACTCTCTACCAAAAAACTTATCAGAGGCCGGAGGGGGCCCGGGCAATGTTGCGGAGTGGGAGAAGCTGTCTTACAAGTATTGATTTGCAGAGGGGGGTCAGAGTTTTGCAGGAAGGGAGGTGGTAGCGGTAATTTTATATATCAAACCCTGTGCCTGGGCTCTATAAAAAAAACCGGAAATAAGCGTAATTATTCTTGAATTTTGATAGTAGTAAATTATTACACATAAAAAGCATCCGAATTCGCATAATAGTTAATTTTAATATCCATCCAAAAATCTATCCAAATATATTTAATTAAAATTAACGAATCTATACCAATCCCAAGCCATAACGCCCCAAAACAACCCCTACCGTACCCCGTAAACGGCGCGCTATGACTGGGCCACGAACCGTAGGGTCCCGGGCGCGTGCGAGAAGTGGCCAAACAGTGGGCCCCCCACCGTAACCAAATAGTCTCGCCCGGGCGGAAAAGCTACCGCCCTCACCACTTCAACGCCCATCCCACCCCACCTCAACAGCTAATTGATTGGGCCAACAAGTGGGTTGACCGCCAAAGGGTGGATATAGCAGATTAACAACGAGCGATCTGGCAAAACACCGGAAGCGCCGTTCCGGAGCTCTCAAAAGTTAAATCTCAGCTCTAAGCAGCTAGAAATTTCGAGACTCTGAAGTTTCATGATTCTGAAAATTCAAGATTATGAAAATCCTATATTCTAAAAATTCCAGATCCTGAGTTTCCATTTGCTTAAAAAAAATAAAAATACTCTCAAAATTCCAGCACTAAAGGCACAGACAGGCTGCCCATAATGAGGGGCCAGCCTTTGTTCGCCGTGCAGAGGTGCGGTGCGTAGTCAGAAGAGGGGGGTGGATGTCGTAAAGGGATCAAGTTGAAGGGGGATAGAGTCCCTTTGAGTAGACCCGATTTACAGGGCCACAATGGGCCATTCCAGGGACCTAGTAGGGCCCGATGGTTGAGAGGGGGTAGCTGGCTGGAAATGCGGATGGATGGAGGGAGATTGTAGAATTTGGAGCTTAGACTTGGGCTTGGCTTAGTTTTAGGATTAGGCTTAGGCTTAGGCTTAGGCGTGAGCTTCGACTTAGGCTTGGCTTAAGCTTAGATTAGGTTTAGTTTAGGCTAGCTTAGGCTTAGCGTAGGCAGCGGCTGCGGCTTAGCTTTGGCTTAACTTAGGCTCAGGCTTAGGCAGTAAGCAAAAATCAAATACAACCTACAAAACATTAAAATAACATTAAAAAACCAACCGTCACTAATCCGAATCTATACTATCGACACATCACAACAAAAGATTAAGCCAAATGCCATAGCTAGTGATCGAGCGAGCACGAGAGACAGTTGGTGATGCTAACCCGGATTATGCAATGCTGCCCGGCGGGGCTACGGCTCCCCCCACCTTGGATCTCCTTTCAAAGCGCCGATCGGCGGATCATTTGCATAGAATCGACAAACAAAAGAAGTGCCCTCGAACAGATGCCCCTATCTCTTGCTCTCTCTCCCTCTTTCTAGCTCTCTCACCCTCCAACAGTTCCTGCCTGGCATATGATGGATGAGTGATTGTAAATGGGCCCTCATACGGGTTGTTATGATTGTTTTTATCGCCTGGAGTGGCCAACCAGCTGGTAGAAAAAAGAGGGTGACTACGGGGAATTTTTATAGAAACTAATGTTTTCATTTAAGATACCAGAAAGGGTGTGATTCGACAGTTTCTATTAAATAGGCTTGACAGGTTATTAAAAATCATATTTACCTATTAAAAAACCAGCTTGCAAGTTTTGTAAAGAAATACTATCAAGAGCATCTAAAAATAATTTTTCTGTCGACATCTAGACTAAAATGGGGTCGAATCTCCACATTTTCTAGGGCCCTTAAATATCGTGAATTCAGCAAAATTTGGAATATTTTACTTAAATGGACTATAAACGCAAATCACTCATTTCTAAAACCTAACTCCTCGAAATAGCAAAAATTACCGTAACCAGCTTCGACCAACCCATTTTTCCGCCTCAATACGTCACTACACCCTACCGTTCTCGCGCAAAACAGTCCACACCAATGAGGCCAACAGCCAGACCCGGTCCTGCCCAGCCATCCCACCCTACCCAACCCTAAATCTTGCCCCTATTGGCCCACCCCCATAATCCGCGAGGTCCCAGCCAGGACAGACGCGCGAACTGGGCGCATAAAAATTACAGCAAAAAGTTGGGTGTGCCTGTAGCTGTAAAATATGGAGATTAATCTGCAACGGCTGTCCGGCAGGGATCTGGACGTCTGTTTCCGGGAGTTCCAAAAAATCCAATCCAAAGCTGAGCCTAAGCTGGAGCCAAAATGCAAAGCCTAAGCCTAAGCTAAGCCCAAGCCTAAGCCTAAGCAGTAATAGACATAGATGGTAGCTGCGCAACAAATATCACCACCCCCTCTAACGGAACAGCACCACCTGCACAGTATCTGGAAAAATTAGCATTCTCGAACAAGCATGACTCAAAACGGATGCTCATCAAAATCTGTAAACACCGTAGTAAATGTGGAGATATCCGGAGGGTAGATCGAGAGACCCATGCCCACCCCCTTCCCGCCAGGGCCCAATCATATTTCAGGAGGCCCGCCCGCCCTCAATCAGCCACCCACCACTCCCGTGGCCCGCTACGGGACCCCCCACCCAACCTTCGCAGCGCTAATATGGCCTTCTAGCTTTATTGCTTCCCCTCCTAGTCGGGAGGGCCCATCCAATGACTCGGCCCTGGAGGCCCCCTATCAAATTAGTGGCGTTGGTTGAAAGGGGATAAAGTGTGTTGGAGGGGGGTAAATAAATGTGGAATTTGGAAGCTGGGGATTGTGAAGTAAAGTAGTATGTGACGGAATCTCGACAATTAGGAGCTCGAATTTTATGAGCATAGAATTTTCAAACCGCGAAAATCAGTATATTATGAAAATTTGAGAATCCGAAAATTCAAGATCTAAGACGCTCGTGATTTAGAAAATTCGAGATTTCGTTATTTTGATTTTCAAGATCCCGATAGACAATCAATTAAGCTAAACGAAGGAAAAGTATAAAATTTATTTATGAAAATCAAAAAATGTAAAATTCCGAAAATTCGAAATTCCGAAAATTCCAAATTCCCAAATAAACGGCATTTTTAATCCTGCTTTCCAAAATTCCGATAGACAACCGAGTGAACCACCCTAAGATGCGCACAAAATCATGCACTACGTAATACAGCCCATTAAAATACGCAACACTACCCCCCTTCCCCCCGCGACCAGCTGCTAAAAAACCCATCAATCTAACTTGTCAACTTGCCCCAAAATAATTACTGCCACAAGGGAAGGATAGCCAGAATCATGCAAAGTTAAAGTAATTCTTGTAGAAAAGCTATGGCTGATACAGTGCCCTGGGCGGAACAAGTTTTATCAGTAGATCTCGGTGGGACCGGGCCTTATACAGTCGGCAAACTAATCCCCTAATTAGAGGCCCTTAGCTCGAGAGGGCAATCGCCGATGGCACAACACTTCCTAATGTCGAGGTCGTCGTTTTTGGAGCCAAACGGAAATGGGGTTTGGAGGCGGATTTGGCTTTATTTGTTTTAATCTATAAGTTTTCGAACATTTTTGACTTTTTGGTCAAACCTGTATGGAAAATGACCAAAAAAGGGCGAAATTTTGAAATTTTGAAAAAAATATTTAAAGCATTTTTGTAGCTTTTTAGCACTCAAAAACTAAGAAAAAGCCTAAAAAGTTACATTATGATATTAACAGGTTAGGATTTAGATTCAAAGATTATTTTTCTCTGTGCTAAAAATCCTTGCACCCCCGCTAACAGTCGAGGACCATTTTTACCTTGATATTGATGTAAAAAGACACACACATCTAAAAAATACGAAAAACTGTAACAGATTCAGCACTCAGCTGCTGCACTGAACCAAAAACAACAAAATAAAAACCACCCAGCCCTAAAGCGTGACCTGATGGCGCGCAGATATGATGGCACGGATCATTTTACTTCTAAATTGCCCCCACCCGCTCTTCCTCCCCCCTTGGCCTCTAGCCCCAATCACGATAATTAGAAAATAGGGGTAGAGACCGTGGTTTGGGCCCCTAGCCTCCAGATGACGGATCGGCCCACTGATTCGGGTTGGCGCAACGGATCCGCCCTGCGGCATATGGCCCAAAACCGTGATGGATCGGCGCCGCGTAATTGAGGGGAAATATTTAGAAAAGCGGATTTGGTGGAGCGTGAAAAATTTAGCAGGGCCTACTGTCAAGAAATATTGGGAAAAAGAGATCTAAAAAAACTCCAAAAAGTGGGAAATTGTCAGCTGGCGAAATTGTTATCTGATCGAATCGTGGCCCCATCCATTTGCAGACAAAATAAAAACTACACCAGAAAACAATAACTTTTCGATTAAATTCGATTCGTAAAATGAATCAACACATATGAAAAAATACGCCATCCTTAAAAAAGTCCCGCATACCCAAGCCTACCATAGCAAAGGAGCTATTTTCTCATGCAAATCCAGTTTTCTAGATGAGTTCGAGGTTGTAGCTTTTCGGGATATTGCCCATCATCCAAAAAGGCGGTAGGCTGTAATTCGTCAGCTGTAATGACATCCCAACAAATCAAAAAAAGTGAGCGCCACTCAAAAAGCGTGGCAAATGAATGACAGTGAAGTGAAGAATGGCGTATTCCCAAGGGCAATCGGCTGGAGGGCGGAGTCGTGTTTTGAGTTCTTGATCGAGGTGCCCAAGTTTCGACCGGGGGCAATTGAATGGTACTCCGCCGAGTAAAGGCCGTGGGATAACAGGGATGATGATGTGGGTATAATCGAGAGATCTGCCCTGGGGCCAGGGTTCCCATAATGTATCCCCCTGTATCCAGGTGCTATCCCATCCCCCGGTTTCACATCTGCGCGAAAAAGGGGGGTATTGTGCCCCAGCGGGTTGCATTTTACCTAATTTTAATTAAGCTAGTCCGTTTTTACAGCAAATTCTTTTCACCGAAAAATAACTCGAAGCATCCTGGATACTACATAAGTTTTTCTGAACGTGCCATGCAGACTAAAAAACCAAACAAAGCAGAGTGGGTATGGGAAGCGGCGGAAATGCCGACATTTCAAAATACCGACACCAATAATACCGATTTTTTTTTCATTTCTAGGGGAAAAGAATATTGGCGCTAATCAACGGAATGAAAAAATGTCGGACATGCCACGGACGGCAGTCATAATTCCGATTGCTTCAAAATGCCCACAGCGAAACATCACGATTTTGGGCTGTCGGCATTCTGACAAGTCGGTATTTTGAAATGTCGGCAGTTCGACATGTCGGAACCTCCGATCCGACCCATAAATAGCGATATTGTGATGATGCTAGAGGAACCGAGGATAAAGTGAAAAAGCTCGAACATACCAGTGATTTTTTAGCGCAATGACATACGATTTCTGCCCCAAACCAATCCATGCAATACCCAAAAAATCACAAGCTCAAACCCCTATTTGGTGTCCTAGACCTGGCCGCCGCGCGGGGAGTACGGTAAACCAAACGGACGCAAGCAATTGGGTGGTGGGTGGGGGACTAGGCGAGGGGGTGAGAAGCGGCGCCGGGAGGCAAATAGAGGCCGAACTGTCAATCAGGGACACAATGGATGAGGGCCACACATACCCGGGGATAAATACCCAACACTTCCCCTTCTTTCTACCACCTAGACCATACCGGGGGCTTACTTTACAAACGGTCCAGATTTGGGGTGGGGCTGGTCAGTTATGCCAGGAGGCGTTTTTTTTAGTCACCGGGGTTTCAAATCGGTACCATGCGTAACTCAAAATGAGGTACTTTCTATGGTTTTTCTAAATTAAATCGTTCACAACTTTCAGAAAGTCACGATTCCGCAAATTACGTAAACATATTCGGAATCAGTGCAAAATTCTACACATGATGAGCTCGCTCCCAACGTGAAGCCCCCGTGACACTGAAAGAACGTCGCCTTTTTGCGTATGCTACATCCTAAAAAAACACCAGGAACCAGAATTCGCCTGCTACTTAGCCGTTTGAACTCTGGTAACCCCATTCTTCCGCCAAAGGCTCAAATACACATTCCGAAAACCTCGCCATGACATACACAATCCTACTGTAAGCGTGGCGGCCCGGGCCAAATGTCGCGTTTCCATGCCAAAGCCCGAAACCGTCAGTCCGCATTAGGCTCGCCGGGGACGCTTTTGAAACGTTCAAAACGAAACACTCGGACAGCAGGCACCAAAGCCCTTTCTTGATCCCTAAATACTAGATGGGCTTGGTTTCCAAGACAAAACCCTTCAAATTCAATCTAGAAAAAAGGTAAATTGTGTGTTTGGTTAGATTTTCCTGGAACTTCCGGTTGTGGCTCGACATGGGAGATGAAAAGCTGTCACCACTGCCCTCGGACCAAGGGTCGCGAAGCCGCAGAGCGGTTTTCCAACCCTGCGAAATCTATAAAGTCAACCTGAAAAACTACACGTTTCTTCAAGCACTACTGTTGCTTTCATACCGTATCCATCATCGTTCCTCCATGCTCACAGGGGGGTTGGAGATTGAAAAAGAAAATTGGGCGCTCGAAAAGGGATAGGGCACAAAGAGGGTGCGAGAAGCGGAGGGATCGGGCCGAAGATGTCGATCTTATCGGTGCCAAGATCGACCCCAGTCTTTCTCAACTGAAAGGGCACGGCCGACGGGCCAGCAAATTCGACCGACGCTTGACAAAATCCGAAATAACACCGTGGAAAAGCGACAAAAAGTGCAACCTAAATTTAATTGGGGAAGTTCTAAAAATTCACAAGTTCGCCGCGTTAGAAGTTACATCAAACTATGTTGTTTTCGTCTCTTTTTTCGTGACGCGGCTTTAAATGTTCAGCTTTCCTAGTTATACCATTACCAAGCTATCACAGTATGGACTTCATTCATCTAAAGTAATCCCCAATAATGAATCTAAAGTCAAAACTACTTCTTTCTAAAACCTTCTACCACTGCATTCCCACCGAACTCTCCTCCTCCTCCCCCTAAAGAAGTCAATTTGAGATGTTAATCAAGGACGTCCCCGCAACGAGACATTCACCGCGCTGCTCCACTTCAGCCTAGAGATCAGCCCGTAAATCTGCAATAAATAGACACCTCACCCTATTGCCTACACTATCAAGACGCAAAAGTGGGGGAGAAATACACTTCGGACTCCTAGCTTCACAATCCAAAATGTACCCTTTTAGTGACCAAATGTCATTATAGAACAGAAATTTACAATGTAATGACCCCAAGAGAATAACGACCGAATTTATTGAAAACTGCGAAATAAATAAGAGCACCGGTGTATCACTTGATGATCAAACAAACGGAATGGCGATGTTAGAAATCAGAAAAAGCAATGATTCTGATAATTGCGAAAGGAAACAAGTCTAGTAAAATCCAAAAACAACGATGAAAATTTACTTCTTGTCATGACGGTCGAGGAAAGCTGCGCGCAGGGCCCTCAAATTCGAGACGCGAGCGGAGTCACCATTGTCCAGCTAAAAAAGATTGATTAAAAATGGGTGAAAAACTAACCTCCATCTCAGATGGCGTGGTCGAGCCCAAAATTGGCGTTTCTTCCTCCTGTAGCGACAGTTGAATAGCGGCCTGAAGATCCGCGTCCCCGCTGTCGAGTGAAACGGAAGGACCGGCACGATCAGCTAAACCAATAAATTAATAAATAAAAAAAATCATTACCATCGGCGAGACTCTGTCGGATTGCTTGCTCCATCGGGGTCTCCTGATCAGCCGATGAGCTACCGAGCACCATCGACGAGATGTCATCGACAATAGAACCGAGACGCCGTCCGAATCCGGTTATCACGCCGTCCTTTGGCTAAAAAATGGGCGCTATTTCAGTTTACCGGCCCCACTTATATATGGCCAAAATGACATTTTTCTGGGTCAGTTTTTTGTGCTGGTTATGAAAAAAGATACCCCAGCTCGTAAAAATGCAATCTAATGAGAGAAAAAAATTACATTTATACCAAAATCTAGAACGCCAAATCGTGAATTTTGAGGGGAGAAAACACTTAATTTTTGGTTTTTCTGGTTTGAGTTTTGAAGGGGTTTTGATGCGGGAGGCCTGTAAATCAGTGGAAAAGTTTTTTCCAAGAAGGCTGAGCCATTGCATCCGCTTTTTTTCCTAAAAATAAGGCTTCGTGCCACCCCGGGGCCTAGTCGCTTCGGATGGGCGCGAGCTTGTACAGGGTTTCGAAATAGGGCGCCCGAGGCAGCAAGCGGCCAGGCGCCCCGATTTCGAAAGAGTGGAGCGGCAGCCCATCCGAAGCGACGGCCCACCTTGCCTGACAATGCTACTGGCTTACTTCATTCACGATAAACCCCGTTTTTGGCCATTATTTAATTAAAAAACCACAAAAATACTCCTTTTACACGACGCCGTAAAATGGAATTTTCCCAACATTCCAATTAAATTGCTTTTCTAAATCGCATTTTCGTGGGCCGGGATAGTGTTTTCCGTAACCAGCACAAAAAACTGACCCAGAAAAATGTCATTTTGGCCATATATAAGTGGGGCCGATAAACTGAAATAGCGCCAAAAAATGCGTAGTAAATCAGTAAAAACCTCATGAACAACAATAATAACAAAATATATTTCAATAAAAAACCTACAGCTTCCTTCCTAAGCTCCGTCGCTTCCCCCAAACCGAACACCGTCAAGATCGCCTCGCCCTGGCATACCGGCAATTTCCCAGTAACGACGTAGACCACATGTTCTACAGAAAGCGTTTAAGAAGAAGGGATAAAACAAACCGTCCAACTGCATCTGTTGGAGAAACATTCCGACGTAAGTTTCAGACAGCAGCTCCGGGCCTTTGTGCAACGAGTTCAGCAGGAACCACAAGTGTGCAATTCGACGGACGACAAACCAATGCTCGTGTCGGTTCAGAATGAATGCCTCGGCTCGCCTAATAAGCTTTTAAGAAAAGAAAATTAAAACTTACAACGGATCTTCTCTGATGTAGCTCTGGCTGGGGTGCATGATGTTGATCAGCTCGAGGTCGAACACCCTCACGGCCTCGGACATCACCTGAAAAGAGAATTGATAGCAAATAAAAAGAGCTAACCTGGATGGAGAAGAAGCCGAGCTCGTTCATGTTCTTGCTGGTGTTGTGTTGAACGCCAAGCACCTCATTCTCGCGGGTATCGAGCTTGTGGGCAATATCGGCGAGGTCCCCAGCAGTAAAGTGGTCGTCCTGCAAGAGCATGTTGAGCGCGTGCTGGCCACACAGTCCTCCCTCCTGCTTCTCGAAATAAATGCTCTCCATCTAAAGCGCGGAATAAAAATTGAAAGTGAAAGAGCAGGCCAAAAAGCAATAAGAAACTAATGGCAATTGCTTGGTGGAGAAAATCAGAAGTAAAAGCGGAATGATGGAGAAGAATGTCGAAAAAAAGACCTTACAAAACTTCCGGCTAAAATTGCTGACAATTTTGTGGCGTAACTGATTAATAGTATGGAGCTCGAGCCAGAAAGGTGAACGCACGACAGTAGCCGCAAAGGAAGGGCGCGTGTCCGAATTTTTCGAAAAGGGAGGGGGCACTGAGAAGAATGATGTGAAAGGTTGAATAGTCACACATATTCTAAAATTCTGGATTAAAACGAAAAACATTATTTTATAAAATGATCCTGATGTTGAAAACTGAAAAGAATGAAATTCGTTTATTCGATGTTTTTTCCGTTTGCTACGCTTTTCCTTTTCGCGCGTTCGTAAAGTGGTGTTTTGCGTAGCCTTTTTGCCTGCGCGTAAAGAGGTGTTTTACGTAACATTTCCATTCCTTTTTTTAATTTTTCGCAAATTTTTATTGGTTTACATATGGGCTTATTTAGGTAATGAACACCTCCTACGGATGGGACGCAGTGGCAGCTTGCGAAGGCTCAAAAACTGAAACTCTTCGAGGGGAACCGACTCGACACGTGTTGGTGCGCTGGAAGTTAGTTTTCTTTGAATCCGTTTGGAATAAATATTCCTTCAGGCCTAGTTGGCTCCCGAGACAACAGATTGGCGGCTATTCGGAGATCGAGCAGGTAATTTTATTTTGAAAAGCTAGCGCCCTGGAGTGAAAATAAAATTTTATCAGAGCAATTAGGTCGAACCTTTCAAACCTCGGACTGAAACCTTTCAGGATATCTACATTGTCCACGGACCGCAGCAAACCGACAAAGACCAACCGCCGTTTGAGCAGTCCTGGGTTGTAACTAGGTATTTTGCCGCCAGTTGTTGGTCTATTTGTGATGATTCTTAGACAAGCAACGCCTGAGGCGAAGACCGAGACGATCTTGATGCGCTATAACGAGGTAAGAGAAACTAAGCGCAACACATAGAGCTAAATGCTCGTTTGTAGATTAAGAAGCGAATGCCGGCGGAGCTGATCGCATATTTTGAGCGGATTCCCGTCGATGAATAGCTAGAAAAATGTTTTTTTTTACAGGTAAGTGAAGTGAATAGTCTCTGACAACAGCAAAGAGCTAAAACTAGATATGATTCTTTCTACTAGAGCTAATTTAGACTTCTAAAAGCGACGCCTAGACTTCCTCCTCAATATCGCGGGTGATCATAATTTCTTAATTAATTCATATGCATTTTAATAAAGATTAATATTTCAACATTCCAGTTTGCGCAATATTTTTAGTAGGCTACCCGATCTCTCGTGGGATGGCCGAGGGGCCGTCCGGTTCTGGATGGGTCTCCTGGGAGTAGGGGTGGTCTTTGAAAATACGATCTAAGAGAGAGAGAGCAAAAACAACAACAGGGGAGGGGGGTTTTTCCCCTTCTAGGGCCACAGCTTTATGCAGATGTCCTCTGGATTGCTGAAAGCTTTACATGCTCTGTACGTTTGCCTTTTTGTAAATTTTATTCCGATTTCTTGAAGTTTTATCGTCTTATAAGGACGTAGTTGATGATTCCGGGGTTTTTCGAGGCCCTTTTTCGGAGGAGTGCGCGCTAGTTGTTAGGCGTAAGGGGGAATCAGATGAAACGACAACACCGTCAACAAATTCAAGGTTTTCTGAAGAGGGTCTCGCGCGGGGCCCCCGCCCACTCCGTTTCCTATCCGGGCTCGGGAGTTTTTTTGGTGCTTTCTGCTTCTAGAAACCTGCACTTTTCAGAGGATTTTCTCCAGCGGGTTTTAAATTGAGTTAGGGTTTGGTTTTATTATTTGTGCAAAGAAACTACAATTTTTAGAAGATTTTATAGGATTCTAAAAATGTTCGTGTTAGCTGTTTAGTTTTGATTATTAGAAATTAAAACCTGTATTTTGACGAAAACCGTGACCTTCAATGTTTGCCCCGGTCAATTTTCACCAGCTATTTTATTCTTATAGCTAAAAAAGCGTTTTTAATATCCGTTTTAGCAGAATTTTTCCAAAGTTTTGACTTTTCTGACTTCTTATCCAGTTTATTAGCTTGTTTTCAAATAGGTTTAGCCATATAAGTAAAATACTAGCATTTCGATGATATTTTCCTTATTTTCCTTTATCTTGTTAAATGCATAATTTTATTATTATAAATAAAATAGAATTTTTGCAGCAGATTTTAGACTATTTTTCCTAAATTTTCGCCCCGAATTTTTACTTTTTCGCTGGCTATGGCCCCCGTAAAGCAGCTCCTTCACTATCGTGACTCGTTACCCATTTTATTAGCTTGTTTTCCATTTACTCAATTGCTGCCCCGGGTCATTCGCACCAAAAATAGCAATTCCAGCCAGCCGGCCGATTCCAGGGAACCGCCATTTTCCGCGCCCTCTTACAGCTCTCTTACTTCCACAGTTAGCAATATGATCTCGGCCGGGTGTTTCCATATCGATGATATCATCAAACACCAGTAAGTTTAAAGCATAGCAAATAAAAATCGATTTATGCTTATAAGCTAAACTTCTCGGGGTGCCGTTTACAGTTTTCCCGCGGAAATTTGTGGCCACGTTGGCCCCCTAGGCCCATAAGCTTCGGGATTTTGAGGGAGAATAAACAAATTGGGGTGGCGGGGTGTTAGTTTCGCTGGGCTTCAAACGACGATTTGTTGCCAACCGCTTCCTTTTTTGGGTCTGCAAACTTGCAGGTGAGTTTTGTGGCACTGGTCTGTTAGCGGGGGGGGGGGAGAAGCTGATGTTCCCAGTAATTCTGTACGGGCCGAAACATAAACCATTTTGTATAGGATTTTCCATGGGTTTTTATTAAAAACCCAAAAAAAAACCTATTTTGAAATTTCGACTTTTTTTAAAAACCAAAAGATCAAAAATTTTTTAAAATATTTTGTGACTATCTAGCAATCAAAAATTACTAAAAACGTTAGAAAAATCGAATTATTATTAAAATATTTCGAAAAAATTAATCCCCCCGCTAACAGCATAATACCGATTTTTTAGGTTCAAATTTTCTGAATTTTTTTTGTGGGATTTGGAAAGACGTCACGTGCACGGACTTGAAATCCGATTTGGCGGTTGCAACTTTTGGAGGGCAAGAATTTTTGGTAATCAAGCGGGAAGCCGCTGGGGGTCCCTGGAGGATAAATCAGCTTGGGAGGCGTGGAATTTTGGGTGACCCTCAAAATTGGGGGCAGTCTAGTCGTGATCTCCCTATTTCCGGCCCCTCGATGCTTCATCTGACTGTGGGTCGTGTGCTCGAGAATCGGTTAGTGATTTTGGGGCACTGGACGGTTAGCGGGGGGGACTTTTTGTAAGGGAAACCAAATTATTCCTAGTAGAACAAAATTTCAACCATTTTTAGGGCATTTGGCGCGGCTTTTTTGGCATTCAAGCAGGGCCGTAACAAATCCAAATTTCAGGGGGGGGGGCGACCCCAAAAATTTTTCAATAATATGACTAAAACTATTGCGCCGCAGGCAACATTCTTGAAAACATAGGGTTTCTAACACTAAAACTAGGGTTAAAAATAACCAAAAACAGCGCCGCAGGCAAAAAATTTTTTGGAAAAATTAAATCATAAGGGTCCCCCCTTATGAACTTTTCGGCCTTCGGCTGATTTCGGGGTGAAATATTTTTGTAACCTTTTAGTAACAGGTCTATTAATAGCCGGGAAAACATAATTATTTTTCCAGGCCTTGAGATCTATTTTGAGTGGTTATGGGGTGCTATGCATCACTCTCACTGGGCCGCTAATATTTCCTGGAAGTTATGGGCATGTTGACGAAGGTTTTAGGGGGAATGTGACGGGCTGTGGGAAGTGGGCGGTTCGGGATTTTTTGGTAAAATTCATGGGATAGGCTGCCGTTTTTTTAGCCTAAATCTAATGCGAGTAGAAAGGGGATTGATTTATAGCATATTTCAGAGGAGTAAACGTTGATGTATTACAAAAATCAAGGGTTTTTAGGCCGGATTACGCTATATTTTTAAGGTATGCAAACCCTCTGAAATCGTCACATGATAAATGGTTGATAATATTTCTCAGAATAATTGAATTACCCTGCGTAATCGGTCGATGTGATAAATCTAAACCTTCACAATACCTTTAAAATAATCTCCCTGATCTTCCCCGTTCTTCCACTCAAATTACCGTATCCATAAACCTTACAACATCACTTCCCGGTCTTCCTTCTCTAACCCCGAGAGAAGCTTCATCCAATTTATTGCCCCTCACTCGACCATTCTCCACCTAGCCACTTGAGGGTCAATTCCATGTCCCTGCAAAAAACTTCCCAACCTAACAGACCCCGAATGCTTTCTCTGGGTGCCAAAAATACGAAGAGCGGTTTCTTTTGAACATTTCATTAGGGTCGACGGGCCCTCGGAGGCAATTTTATGGGGTGCAGCGGGGTTGGGGCGGCAGCAGCTGTTGTATCCGCTTTTCGTCGTTTTCCACAGGGTGTGGCCAATGGCCGGGACGGCAGGGGTATTTATTCTAAAGCCTTCCCCCCTTCTCGGCTCCACACTATCACGACACATCTTCGCAGCCAGCCGCCGATTCCCCGGAGAGACCGTGTCAGATTTTTTGGGGCTCGACGAGGACGCTTTTCGATATTCTGAATTTTGCGGCAAGATGATTCTGGCGTGGGGCATTCGGTGATTTTCCGTATTTTTTTTTTTTTTTTGGTTTTTAAATTTTTAATTTCATGGTTCTAGCACCGACAGTATTTTTTAGCATTATTCTGATATAAGGTTTTTGCACTTTAAGCTTTTGGTATGCCGAATATGATTTGACAGTAACCGTAATTTTTAAAATCTTATGCTAATTCAGATTTTTTGACGCCTTTAAACTTGAAAACCAGCTACCGTACCGCGTATTCTCCATTTTTGCATCCAAATTTTACCGTAAAAGTTAGTCTTTTTTTGCTTATTTAAGTTTAGAAGGATTTTAGGCCCTTTTGCTTATGAAGCTCGATACAGAACGACTTACCGTAACGTTTACCGCCTGATGCAAATTTTTATAGTTTTTCTAAAACGGACACCAAAGTTCAAGCCCCAATTTTTTGCTCTTTGAACTACCGTACCCCATCCCCTGTGTCGTCACCCTCCCCCTCCGTTCAAATTCTTTTATGAGGGCCCGGGGAATTCTTGAATCCTGGAATTCTTGAATGCAACGACATAAAACAAGAGCGTGTCTTGAAACGGCCCGGGCGTCGGCAATCCTAAAAAAGGAATCTCTAAACTGAGGGGGGCCTTATGGGAGGGCAGTTGACTTGAATACTTCCATTGTATTCGAAGTAAAGGGGAGGAGGGGGAGGGGAGAGGGAAAGGCTTTTGTCTGAGTCGGGCTCGGCCCTCTAAAAAAATGTCCTAAACTCGGAATGTCGGATTCAGCCCTCATTCCTGACGATTTCGACATGGGTCTCATCCGATCGCTGTCAGTGTGGTTCAAGTAAATTTTGCGGTTTTTTATTACGATACTATAATTGGTATCAGGTAAATCATTATTTATTTGGATTTTTGGTAATTTTAAAGCCAGATAATTTTCGGAAAACTATGTACGCTTATTTTTATGTGCTAAGTTTTCGTTTAAACACCGTTTCTACGGATTAAACTCACATAAATTACTTGAATTTCGTTGTTTCGAGTCCTGAAAGGGCTTTAACATTGTTTTGTTGTAATTATGAGGCTTCTCATAATCACAACAAAACAATGTTGTTGTTCTGTTTAAAAAAAGCAAAAAACTCAAAAAAAGCTATGCAAATTTTGCGAGATTTAAACCCGTATTTTGAGACCTACAGTACCCTAATATAACCTAATTCCCTTATTCCCATCCGTTTCAACCCACCCTAGACCCCAGAAGACCCGAATTTTTCGGGCGCGTGGGATTATTTCATAAGCCGGACCTTTTGTGGCCACCCACTGGCCACTCCACAAAAACAAACTAGCTGGGAAAAGCCGTGGGTTTTGCTGCTGCTGCGGGCTGTTGTTGACAGGGCACCACCCTTTTTACTCGCCTTTCACACTCACACACACTGACAGAAAAAACTGCCCCATTTCCAATGGCAAAATGTCAACGGATTTTGTTGGGAAAGGGCCAACGAAATTGAGAAGAAATATTTCAAAAGAGCATATTGTGGCTGGTCGAAAGAGGTTTGAGGAAAATGTCAAAATACCGACATTCGAAAGGGCGTAGGTAAAACCCAAAAATTTTTTTAAGCAAGGTTTTTAAAGGTTTTTTTTTTGCCGGCATTTTTTGCTGTCGAGATTTCTACCTGTCGGCATTTTTTCCGATTTCCGTTATGGGCCCCAGGGTTTTGGCTTCGGGATTATGTGATTACGGCTGTCGGGATTTTTTAACTGTCGGTGTTTTAAACGTCGGGATTTCAGTTGTCGGGATTTCCGTTATCGGGATTTTAGGGTTTTCAGCTGTCGGCATTCTAGGTATCGGTATTATGGTCGATATCCCAAAATTTGCTCCTCGAGCTTTAGCTTTTAATCTTTGAACTGAATACTTTAACCCCCTCCTCTGGTCGTTCGGAATTCCCAAAATTAGCCGTGAGACCCAGTGAGACGAGCCGAGCAAGAGCCCCGAGAATTCTTGAGGCGTCAACCTCACCGGGCCCATGCCTCATTTTGGCGCCCGTTGGCCCCGGGGCCGTTGTGTATGTGTATGTGTGTAGAAAGAGGGCCATCACTCTTTCGCTTGGCCAGGCCCGCCACCCCGTGCAATGCGTACTCTACGCGCCTGTTGACATGCCTCCCGAGGCGAAAAGCGCGATTTTTAGGTCGTAAAATAGGGGATGGGAGAAAAAAGGAAAGGTTGTACTAGAGAGTAGGGGGGATCAGGTGTCATAGGAGGGGTGGGGAAAGTATTGAAAATCAGTTATCGAATTGGTGATTTTAAGAAGCTAGGTAGGAACTGCAACTTTGGTGGCACAGTCCCTTTAAAAGTGATTTTGAGCTATTTTATGACCCGAAAAAATAGAGTAATCCGTCAAAACTCAGAGACAATTTTATACATAATTTCTCATGTTTATTTTTTGCAGAAAAGAGAAGCGAATGTCGGCGGACGCAGGCCGACGACAATCATGGGTTGGTAGACGGATGTCAGTGCAGAGTCAGCATTCGTTCCAAGGGCCCGTCCATTGCTCGAGAGATCTGGTAGGACCACAGGTACACTACAAAACAATGAGAATGGAAGCGCCCCGCCTTGTAAGCTAGGATGGGCGTTTTGGTGTGTGCGCTACCAGAACTAATATACACTCACAACATGGGCCGGGGTGGGATTAGATATCGTAACTGGTTATCTGTGCACTGGATTTGTATAGAGAAATGCTAAATGCTAGAAAAATTGGAACCAATTATTTTATTTTTGGAATATAAATTGAGTGGTTTTTCTAAACGGGTTTTTCTGCCATTCCTACACAAAAAAGTCTCCACAAACTTTATCAAAAAAATATCGAAACATATTTTTTTCGATGAAAATGGCTTATTTCCGGCAAAATTTCAACCACGTTCTATTGGAATTTGCATCTGAAACACACAGGGTGGAATTGAAAGCGGAATTTGAACTTTTAACGGCTACTAATACTAATGACTAGAACTAATATTATAGAATATTAAAAATTGGGCCTGCTACCTGAGATTAAACCAAAACACATTTACTTACTTTGAAAATGGTTCAAAACTACGTTAAAAATTAAAAAATTCCTCTTTAGATGACAACAGATTTTCAAAATAACAAATGAAACAACCTTTCTAATTTTTTACACATTGCCACTAAACAACACTAATTGACATGTCTCGACAGTTTGGCCTGAAGTGATCTATGTCCACCGTAAATCCAGTTTTCTAATGCGTGCCCCATTACAGGAGCGTATCGCCGTGATTTCGCCAGCGAAGGATGAGACCGTCAAGGTCAACGATATCACTCAATGCTCGTTGCTGTGTGAGAAGTAAGCTAAAAAGGGAAGCTGATGTAATAAAAAGTATTTTAGGTATCATGTTGAGACGAATCACAAGGAATATTTCGTCAAGCCGTACATTGAGGTGGGGGTGTTTTAAAGGAGCTCTGTAGATGGAAGTTTTGAAATAGATCAAATTTTGCAAGTTTTATTGCGTTTATGTTTAAAGGGCCAGGGACAGCTAAAAATATTTTTTAGATGCTCTAGTTCTTTCAAATACTTTTTGAAAAAGTCTCCCCCCTCGCTCTCTCTCTCTCTCTCTCCCTCTCTGTCTCTCTCTCCCCCTCTCACTTTCTCTATATGGTCCTCTCTTTTCTCTATTCTCTCGCTCTCCTCTCCTCCCTCTCTCACTCTCCTCCCGCTTTCTCTCCCCTCTCTCTCCCGCTCTCTCTTTCTCTATATGTCTCTCTCTTTTCTCTCTCTCTCCTCCTCTTTCCCTCACTCTCTCCTCTCTCGCTCTCTCGCGCGCCGTCTATAAAACTCTATTCATCTCCAAAGGGACCTTTAAAACAATTTTTGAAAGGTGTAAATATTTTTATTTCTTTCTATGTACATTCTAAACTCCAATTTTTTCCAGGTAAAACGCCTATACCCCGACGCCCTCTTCGAATTCTACGAAAAACATTTCGGCCAAAAGCTCGCGAAAGGCAAATGAATTCCACAAATTTCCACAACACCCCGAAATTCCACCCCCAATAGTCAAACCTGGATCTCCCACATTCCCCTCTCAAAAATTCGTTACCCTTCAATGTGTACATATTCTATTTTTTGCCCACTTCCATTTGTTTTTTTCACATCCACATTTTCCATCGATATTTGTCATTTCTTTATTCCGGAATAAACTATTTGCTGGGCGACAGCCCGGGTAGCTCGATGTCAAACTTGTTCACCGCATCGTTGACACTAAAAGTACGGCGCAGAAGGTCGGCCACCTGGAAATTAGGGGGGATGAGAAAAGAGTGTGATGTTACGAAGGAAAGCCGGGCTCAAAAGGTTAATGACTTCCCAGCCCCTTTAAAACCCACACCTCCTGGTTGTTCCCAGAGACATCAACGGCAACGACGAGTCGAGTGGCCGTTCCATTATTTAGGGGACTAAAGGTGATAGGTATGGAAAGTTAAATTAAATTACAAAGCTTATTTTGAACAGGTAAAACAATGAGTCAGACCATAGAGTACAACACCAAACTACACGGTGTCATTTCTAAGAGCTTAAAAACTAATACCTACGGACCGTAGACTACAAATTACACCAATTTACAAGTTTACAGGACCTTAGGCTACAAACTACCCAGCTTTACAAATTTCCTATATACCAACTAAACATGCTTTCAGAAAAATTAAGTCCTACTCAATCTGAACGATCCGCGGATCCCCTTTAATCCGTGGGTCCTGCAGTTGACGCAGCTGCGCACTAATAGGCAGCAGAGCCACAGCCGTGTCGTTGACGGCCAGCTTAATGTGCGATATTTCCCACCCTAAACCACAAACGACGCACCCCGTATGGTGTATTCGTATCCAACGTCAACACCGCCGTTGCTGTCGAACCATCCGGACTACAAAATACAAAGGTCTAGGAAATTCAAAAAAATTCCCTTACCTAACTAGCCCGCCAATCGTCGCCGGAAGTGTCCCGTTCTTTAATAGTGGACTACACGACTCGACGATCATCAAAGCCTAAATATTTTCTCAAAAAATTTCAAATTGACATACCGTAACCATACATAGCACACTCAGCATCGACTTCCCTCAAAATGGCCACGCCATTCGTCTAGGCTCAAAAATTCGAGCATCCCTGCAATTATCCTAAGAATTTGCTAGCCGTCCGCAGGGGGATTTCTTGAATTTGGCTGTACGAAACGCGATAATTTACGCTTCAATGGTGTAGGGAGGTATGGATAGAGCCGAGGGGGATGCTAGCAGAGGTTATTTGGGAAATAAACGCTCGTGTTAAGATAGCAGAATGGCTTTACGTAGCGGAGAAAATTGGCATGACGCTCGGGGCAAGCTAGCAGAGATCATTTGCTAAAAAATCCTCTCCGAGGCATTTTCACACATCTGAAAACGTGTCTTGCCAGGATTACACAAAGCTTTCTTTTTGATCCTCTACTTTAGGACGACGAGTCGGCGAGGAAGGCCAAGAAGGCGAAGCGACTGAAGGACTGAAGCGCCAGTCGCCGTACAGCAAATTGGGTGGCGCCGGGGCCTCGTCGAAAATATCAATCATGGGCAAACCGACGTCCATCTCCAGGAGAAACGCCGAATACGCGCAGATCTGCCACGCCATCACCAATTAGCCGCTCTTCCTGCTCCATTAATTATTTTTGATTGCCCCGCTCTCACGAAATGTGCCGTACGCTTCCGCGCGGCTGTGAATAAAGCAGTTTTTCGTTACTTCCGTGACTTTTGTATACGCCTGCCGCTAGAATCACTGTAAGAAAAAGTAGAAAACAAGTACTTTATACTACTATACTACTACTATAGTAAAAACTTTCAAGGGTCGAGCAGAACTGACCGAAAAACCACCCCTGGCCATCAGCTACCACCGCCGAAATAGCTCTCATAATTTAGCCGGATTAAAGTTTATCCTTATCACAACAGGGCATCATTAGTTACGCGTAAAATAAGAGATCGCCGTCACATCGCAAAAGCACAAAATAGGGCGTACAGATAAGTGGTGTGAGCTAATTGGAGAGAAAATAGAGCGCTGAAACGAGTTCAATGCAATAAAAATCACGAATAAAATGGAGCTTGGGGGCTGTGTCGACACAGGGAGCGCACGAAGCATTAGATCAGTTGGTATTTGTTGTAGAGGCTGTTCAAATGAACGGCGTCGATGACGAACCGGATCGGGCGGAGGCACAAGCAGTAGAGCAGGAAGGCGAACACGAGCAGCACACCGACGACCCTAAAATTCAAGGATTATATAGTCAGGCTGATTGAATCGAAGCGCCTAGAAAGACCTAATCACACAGTTGCGTCCCAAATATTGCACCCAATTGCGCTAATTTTTCACCACGAATTTGCTATATGTTCTACAATTTAAAAACCTAGTTAAATAACCTAAATATTGTTTCAACCAGTTTTCCGGTGAGTATGTCGAGCAAGACCCTTATAAAGTCTCTCACACTCCGAACATGCCGCCGATGTAAGTCCCGCCGATAGGCGCAGCAACGACGGTCAGGCTCGAGTTGTCGTCACTAAATGCCACAATTGCTGAAGAACACAGATAGACGCTTACCCTGTCTTTGGTAAGAGGGTCGTTGTACCCTCATCGCGAAGCCGCAACACCTCTTCGCACTAGAAAACTCAGATAGTCCAAATCCAAATCACGCATAAAACCGCTAATAAAGTACCTCGGCTTTTAGCTTGGTATTTTCTTGACAGGCCTCCACCAGTTGATCCTGCAAACTTCGGATCGTCTGCTCGAGGGGACTGTGGTCGTTGGTAAGCTGGAGAAGCAGAGTAGAATACGGGTAAATGATGATACCTCGGAAAAAATAGCATCGCCGCCGGCTGGGTCGAAGGAACTGCAGGCGCTGCTGGCTGCCTCTGAAGACGTGAGCGCTTCTTTTTCTTCCTTCAGCTTCTAAAAGACAATTTTAACAGCAGGACGAATATCGCAAAAGCAAATGTTTCTAGAAACCCGCCTCCAACTCGATATTCAGCGTATTCATCTTGAAAAACTCGTCATCATGCGCCGCTTTCAGCTTCTAAAAGACAATTTTAACAGCAGGATGAATATAGCAAAAGCAAATGTTTCTAGAAACCCGCCTCCAACTCGATATTCAGTGTATTCATCTTGAAAAACTCGTCATCATGCGCTGCCTGTAGGGCTTGTAGTTGCTCTTGGCACGTCCGAAGTTCCGCCTTCAAATTAACGATTAGCTCCTCCGCTTCCAGGCAACGCGAGATCAGATCAGCCTAAAAATAGTTGTTAGCAGCGATCTCGACACTACGTTCACAGTTTGCAGCTCCAGGTATTCGGCGTATGAACGGCCCGACTGTACATCCTCGGTCACAAATGATGCCTGCAATAAACCGTCATGACTAGAATAAGCAAAACGCACTCCCATATTGGTCTTTGGTGAGTCTTCCTCAAATGGCACTTCGACTGTGGCCGCCTTTATCTGCTCGTTTTCTTGGCGGAGCTTCTAAAAACACGAATGTAATCGTAATAAATGATGGATTTCAACCGCTAATTCGCGTTCGAATTTTTGCTTCTCAGCATCCCGTAGTTGATTTGCTGATTCGAGTGAAAACAAGTGTTCCTTCCTCTCTTGGTCGAGCTAAACAAAACATAAATAGACTAAAAATTATTACCTTCTTCTCCAGTTCCCTATTTTCCTTGAGGGCCACTTTGTGCTTGTTGTCTAGTTCGTTGTAGTTTTGCTCGTTTTGCTGAAGAACTTCTTCTGTGTCCAGGAGCCGGCTCCGGAGACAAATGTTCTCCTGAACAGTTCAAGTCAATTAGTGATACCATACATATTTGAAATCTGCCAAAAAATAGGTGGATCGAACGGAATACCCACATGGATCAGTTGTTTAGATTCGTCCTGCAACGCAGCGTCACCCATCATGCCAGCGGGAGGGAAAGTCCAAAGTGCTACACGCTCAATGCTAGAAAAAAAAATACAAATACTTCATGAACGTGAAATAAAGAGAAAGACGAACAACGGATTAACAACAGCAAATGCAAATAAAGCTGCCGTGGAATGAATGGCCGAAGCTACACGGATGCCAACGATAATCTTAGTGCGGAATATCATATATGCCCGGTGTTAGCAAAAGTATCGAAAACAGGCGGCCGGGGATTAGCGTACAAACTAAGGAGTTTTCGCGCTGATTTCAAAACAAGCAAAATGTTATTCGGAAAACAAAAGTTTTGAGCCCTTTTAGTTAGTTTTTGTTTTTCTTGCAATTTGACTCGTACCAATAATCCTAGAATCCTAGAAGACAAGGCGGGAATGTTTCGGGGGACGAATACGGTGAAAAATTGCGTCCCGTGATAGGCAAAATGCACGAAACGGGTTCAAAACTAAAGAAACAAAAGAAATGTTCAATTCAAACAAGCGAGCGATCGAAAATCGCTTCGCGAAATAAAAATCTTCGCTCGTATCCCGGAGTACGCGGAAGAACGCTGTGCCTTTCCGTCAATTGTATTGCCGCGTTGCGACGATTGATTTTCTTTATTTCAAGTTTTTTGCTCAAATGAAATCACAAATGAATCAAAATTTCCGTATGTGCGCGTGTCTTTCGAGAAGATGGTGCGATTGAGGGTATTCTGGTCTGCCTGTCTCGCACGATTTATTAAAAATCACGGTGACATCGAGCTAATTAAAAACGTAAAAGTATAATGGCGAAAATTCTTGTATGAGGTGGTCGAATCGCTCGGTCAAGTCGTCGGCTTCTGGGGCGGCGCGCAGCGCGGCAGAGGGTCCGTGTGTGAAGCCAAGTGCTGCGACAAGAATCAGCGCCTAGAAATCCAAGTGACCACCGCGGGAAATTCAGCGAAAACAACCGACCTGTAAGCCGGTGAGTAGTCGCTGTCGAAACGCCGCCTTTTCGCAGTGGATGTGGCTCGTGTAAAGCCGATGTCTCGCCTCTTTCACGATGTTAATCTGAAAAAGAAAATAGAAGTGTTTTAAAGTAGTAAGTTGTCGTTCCGCAAGTGTCGGTAGCCGCCAGCAAAACCAACCTGGCATAAATGCTTCTCCCGCGCGTCGAGACGATGAATCGTAGTAGCAGCGCCGGCGTCATTGTCTCGGGTCTGCCACACAACCAGGCCTGTAGCGGAGGCGGAATTTCGGGGGATTTTAGCTACCCCCCGTCACTTTTCACCCAAGACCGCGGTCAATACAGCGCCGCAGGCGAAAAGTTTTATAGCAAATTAATGCCCTAATGCAAAACCAGCGTCGCAGGCGGAAAATTTTTGGAAAAATAGGCTTCCTCAAAGTAAAAACTGTCTTAAAAACAGTAATAAACAGCACCGCAGGCAAAAAAAAATTTTATTGAAAAAATCATAAGGGTCCCTTATGAACTTTTCGGACCGCGACCGATTTCGGGGGGCAGGCGGGCCTGACTACAAGCCACAAAAATTTTCGATTACCTAAAGGTCTAAAAAGTAATACTACTATTTCAGGAGCTTTCAGAAAAATTAAGTCCTACTCAATCTGAACGATCCGCGGATCCCCTTTAATCCTTGGGTCCTGCAGTTGACGCAGCTGCGCAATAATAGGCAGCAGAGCCACAGCCGTGTCGTTGACGGCCAGCTTAATGTGCGATATTTCCCACCCTAAACCACAAACGACGCACCCCGTATGGTGTATTCGTATCCAACGTCAACACCGCCGTTGCTGTCGAACCATCCGGACTACACAATATAAAGTCTAGGAAATTCTAAAAAATTCCCTTACCTAACTAGCCCGCCAATCGTCGCCGGAAGTGTCCCGTTCTTTAATAGTGGACTCACGACTCGACGATCATCAAAGCCTAAATATTTTCTCAAAAAATTTAAAATTGACGTACCGTAACCATACATAGCACACTCAGCATCGCCTTCCCTCAAAATGGCCACGCCATGCGTCTAGGCTCAAAAATTCGAGCATCCCTGCAATTATCTTAAGAATTTGCTAGCAGCGGCCACTTGGGAAAGCTGAGAGCTCGGGCAAGCTAGCAAAGGCTTTTTGAGAAAACTGATAGCCTGGGAAAGCTAGCAGAGACAATTTAGAACATTGAGGTGCTGGGCAAGCTAGCAGTTACAATTTTAGAACGCAAAACTCACCCCATCCGCCATTCTGGACGTGAGATTTTGTGTTTTTCCGTCTTTTTCCTATCGACAATCTCACCCGGGGTCAACCTCCCCCATTCTATGTACACCAGTGACCCTGTGCTCAATGAGGAAATGGGATTTCCGGGTCGGGCTCCTTTGAAAAGATCAAGCTCAGGGAACAAAGATTGAGCAAGGATAAAAAAAGACTAGCATCGTTGTTTTAGGATAGTAATCGTATTAAATCAAAAAACCAGCACAAAGATTGGGAAAAAAATTCTATTATACACCTAACTTTTTTAGCTAAAAACTACCTTCTTCACCTGCCATCACCAAGTGCGCTGCGAGTTCTCGTAAGCTATCAATGTTCCGCTCATCCTCCTCCAGCCTGCCCTATTCGCCAAAATTCGCCAATCTCATCGAGCGGATGTCAACAAGCCGCGCATTCCATCGAGTGACCCCGAAATTTCCAGGTTCGCGCTCCCCGGCTGCTTCCCGCCCGGAACAAACAGCTTATTTCCCGCCGGCCGCAGAAACCACATAAAAACAAGCGCCAAAGGGAGCATGGGCCTGCCGGGGAGCCGGAGGTGCCCCTCCTTCTCTTTATCCGGCCCCCGGGTTTGGTGCTGCTCAGGCGTTTGTTGACCTTGAAGAGATGGAGGTGGGGAAGATAAGGCCGCGACGGGGATATGGCCCGGGTATTTAACGGGACACTGGGAAGCTGGTGCTCACTGTAGCCATGCAGCGGATACTGCTCGTCGCCGCGCTCTGCGCCACTGCTTCCGGGTTAGTTTTAAGAGGGTTGATAGTTATTGTGTGCCTTTCGTACTGGTCTGTTAGCGGGGGCACTGATTTTTCCCGTTAATCCTGTACCGTCCTTAACAAAATAACAAGCAATTTTCTAGCATTTTGCAAAGTTTTTAGGTATAAAAAGCTCCTAAAAACGCGTAAACTTTTTGAAAATTTTTGATTTTTGGAATTTTCAACGTGAATATGAACTTTTTCTAGGCAATATGTCCAAGCTCCGCAAGGAGGAGGCTACGGTGGTGGATACGGTGGCCAGTCCGGATACTCTCAGGTAGGTCTAACCTTTTAAATTAAATGTATCTCTCCTTACAGGCCCAGCCCGTCCAGGCGCCAATGGGTGGTAACGCCTTGAGCTACGCTCAAGCTCCCCAACAATCCTATGGACAGCAGCAGTCGTACGGACAGCAGCAGCAGGGTGGATATGCCCAGCAGCAGCAGCCCGCCTACCAGTCACAGCAGCAGACCTACCAGCAGGTACTGTTTCTCGTTTTGTTTACCGTAACCCTCTACTTTTCAGCCCCAACAGCAGGCTTACCAGCCCCAACAGCCTGCCTACCAACCCCAGCAGCAGAGCTACCAGCAGGTACCGTACCTGTTACAGCCCCTTTAAAACCGTTTTTCCAGCCCGCCCCGGTCTACCACGCCCCCCAGCCGGTCTACCATGCTCCTCAGCCGGTGTACCAAGCTCCGGCTCCTCAGCCCCAGCCTCAACCTCAAGGATACGCTCAGGTTGGATATTTTACTAAAATATTTTTAGTAAAATCTAAATTTCCAGGCCCCTCAACAGCCTGCATACCAACCCGCCGCCGCTCCGGCCCCGGCCCCGCCGCCACCTCCTCCTCCTGCTCCTCAGCCCCAGCCCCAGCCCCAGACCTATGCTCAGGTAATTTTCAATACTTTAAGTATCGCAATACCTTCCTGATTCCAGCCCCAAGCTCCTCCTCCCTCCCCCACCCCCGGCCCCGGGCAGAAGCCTCTGCCCCCACCATCTGAGCCAGTCCCCGAGATGCCCGAACCCGCCCCGACTGCTGCTCCTCAGCCTTCCGGAGGCCAGAACTCCTACGGAGACGAGCCCTCCACCGCTGCCCCGGCTACCGGAGGATACAGGAAGAAGGTTTTCAGGTAATATAGCTCTATAGCATAAATGTTCCTTCAATGGCCCTTTAAAATCATGTTTTTCTAGGAAGCGCGTCGTGAAGAAGGTCGCCCGCAAGGTCCGCGCCATGGGAGCCGCCACCGTCCAAGCCAAGTCTCGCCACGAAGGCCGCCTCTAAACCCCAAAAACATCTCAGGAAAACGCTTTACTCCACTTTTCTAATAGGTTCCGAAAATTACCTCACTGCCCCCGATTCTAGGGAATTATTTCATATTTGAAGGATAATAAATTGATTTTGGTTTTAATTTGAGTTGATATAAAAAGGCACAACATTCAAGTACAGTTCTCTGTTCTCTAAAAATTTCCTTTTGTTTTCTTTTGACGGTTTTAAGTCAGCGAATGATTCACGAAATTCGGCAGTGGCTAATCAGAACCCCCGAGAATTGATCCGATTATGATGAAGCCCCAATGGTTCGGCATTTTTTCTGCCCTGCCTGATTCCATTGAACAACTCTGGACGCGATCGATAAATGGAACCAAAAAATCTATTCGACATCGGCGGAACTACCGTAATCTCAGCGACCACTACGCCTCCGGGCGGCACGAATTTATTCGCTATCATCGGGATTATTGTGGTGGTCATTATTTCGGCGCTGGTCGTTTTTCTAATAATTCGTAGGATATTTTTCCCAAAATGGACGCCAAGGTGGGGTTCTTGTTGGTGCCATCACTTTAATGTTAAGTACGTAGATTAGAGAGGCATAGAAGTTAATTTCCTAGATTCCTCCGAAAATGGTTAACGGGTGTCTCAGCCCGTCTTCTCGAACGTGCTGGAGTCGCCCCGCCGGTGGTAGACGACCTTCCGGCTCCAAACTCCAAATTCAGATCCACGAATTCCAGTCGACAATGCGCCAAAGTGACTATCCATGTCCCGATCAGCCAGGGAGAGTACAATCTACACGACAAACTGATGGAAGTTATGACTATCCAATGATGAGGTAAATGAATATGAATCACCAATTAAATCACATAATTTAAAGTCCGCCAAATAAAGAGGATCTCTGGGAAATCGAGCCACTCTCGCTGCAGATTAGCAGTAATAAGCTTGGGGCTGGAGCGTATGCCGTGGTGTTTTCGGGGAACCTACGCGGTGCTCCGCCTGTTACGAAGGTTTTTCCGACGATGCAGGTGGGAAACGTGATCTACGACCCTATATTAAGCTATAACTTCTGGTAAAGCAAACTACAAACTATATTTATTAATTATACGCGGTAAAGTTCGTACGCACCATAGTAATTTTAGGCTACATTTTGCCTACGATGTATTTTACCTACCTCAATTAAATAATTTTCATTTAAGGTGCTGCTATATTGCATAGACTTTCTAAACTCCAAACTATCAATCAGTACCTTTTTCCAGTTATCCTACGTACTCTCACGAGAACAAAACGAAGTTGCCGTCAAATTAACCCACCCAAATGCCAAAAAGGAAGAAATGTAAGTGTTTCTAAACCTTAGGTAATCATCATTTTATTTAGAAGTGAATTCCTGCAAGAAATTGTTTTCATGAAAGAATTGGAATACCATCCACACCTCCTATCGATGCTCGGCTGCTCTTCTGACCCCAGATATCCGGTTCTAATCACCGAATACTGTGAACGGGGCGACCTACTGCATTTATTGCGCCGAATTGAGGATGATAATTTTAAGGTATGAATTAGGGTTTGAAAAGTGTGATTTCTTAAAATTTTAGGAGGAAGATCGGCTTACGATTAATGAGCTGTTGCCGATCGTCTGGCAAGTCAGCGATGGATTGGTCTGTAAATAGCGATTTTTGGACATATTTTTAGTGGTTCAGGTATATTTAACGGAGAGAAAAATTATACATCGAGACGTGGCAGCGCGGAATGTGTTGATAACTAAAGAAAATATGGCGAAAGTGAGTCGGAAGGATCAGCCTTACCGGCCCCTTAATCTCCACCGTTTAGTTGAGCGACTTTGGCCTCTGCCGCTACAGTAACGAAATGTTTTACACGACAAGGGGCGGAAAGTTGCCGATAAAATGGATGGCCCCGGAGAGCTTGGAATTTGCGATTTTTAGCAGTAAAACTGACGTGTAAGTGTTAACCAAATTTATGTAGGGGATTTCTTGGTTTAGGTGGTCATTTGGGGTGCTTCTTTGGGAGGTTTATAGCTTGGGGAAGACGCCGTACTGCTCCGTACAATCTGATGAAGTGCTACCGTATCTGAGGGCTGGGAACAGGCTGGGTGTTCCGGAGAAGATTCCGGAATGGATGTAAGTTATTAAGGTGAATTTGACCTCCATCCGTAGCTAGGTAGAGAGCAACTTGTCAAAACTATTGATTTTACGTGTTTTTTAGCCTTTCGTAGCTGTCGAGACCCAGCCGATCGAGAGGTCGATTTTGGCGCTTCCTAGGATCTACAAAAATACATAAAAACTCAAATAATAATAAAATTATTTTCAGGACCACGATGATGCAAAGCTGTTGGGAATCAAAGCCAGATGACCGGCCCGACATTTCCACCATTCAAAAATCGTTTTATGCCATTATGGAGTCCGACTCAAATTATGGATACCTGCAATTTAGGTCTGTCTTAATAAGCGGTTTTGCTATTTTTAAATAACATTTCAATAGAATACAAAAAATAAGCCAACATCCATAATTTTCAGTAAAAACTACTACACAACTTCTCCACAGCGAGCCCCGCCAAATGAATATGTAATTTCGTGATCATTTTAAAATTCTGTACTTTTAAATTATAGCGGGTATTTGTGTAATAAAATGTTTGATGGTAAAGCTTTTATTTCCAAAATTACAGTAGAAAATGACAGACAATTTATAATAATACCACTCGCCAACAATACCGGGCGCTACACGTCTTTTTTTGGGGGGATAAACGACATAAACAATACTGGGATAAGGGCTACGGTACCCGTGTCACAAAATAGGAGCTATATGGCCGTGTGTCGGGGGGTAGGACCCAAATTATGACGCTAGAAAATAACAACTAACCGACCGGATATTGGCTTCACAGGGGGGGGATCTCGAATTAAAAACCTTATAAACTGAAAACCGATTTTCTATTGCGCACCAAGAGTGAAGGCAAATTTCTGAAGCTAGATGAGGCTGAATATTAACAATTTTGCTCCCTGAATTCGGATGTTCGATTGGGTTATATTGGCAGTACGCCGGATTGCTCTAGCCACTGCGTAGATGGATGAGATGGGTGAGGCTTTGGACGTGTTGGTATAGGCCCCCGATTTGGATGTTCAACTCGGCTTGTCGCTTCCGGACTCGCGAAAGGCGCTCCTCGGTCTCCATGAATGCCTGAAATACGCTATTGCAATCAATTGATATAGTCCTGAATCGAAAAAAATCCAAACCAACCCGTCTGGCCACAAAATAATCGTCTTCATCTTCCATTTGCATTCTTAGCCTCCAACGTGACCTCCGGAATCTATAAACCAAAATTAAATCATTTTTATCTTCTATATTAAAGTTGAAAATCAAATCTCCCACTCTATAACTGCTCTCAAAAGAGCCCGCTGCGCCGCTCTCAGTTTTAACATTGATTTCGAGGGAGCAGCTTCCCGTTCGGCATCCCTTCTGCGGAGTACGGTACGCCAAGTGTTTTGCAGCACGCGCGCTGCACAGTTCTTATGGCTGTAAAGAGGAATGTGGCGTAGTGCAGCAAAATTGGTTCTACTTACGTGATATTCAGCTGGCTCTCAGCAATCAGATGATTCACTCGCTTTTCACTGCTCGAAAGAGCCATCCTCCGTGCCATGAGTGCGATTAGAATTGAGGAAAATACAGTACCCTATTACAGCACCGCGATAAAACGAAAAAATTCAATTTCATACCACTAACGCTGTCAGCATAGCCAGAGCTCTTCCACAATATGTATGTACTTTAATATCACCATAACCAATCGAGAAAAACGTCTATAATTGTATTTTCAAATCAAGAAAATAAGAAACCAGCTTACAATAATCTCAAACCATATAAAATCGAGTAAATGTTGATATCCCGGCAGGTTTGGATATGCGTATCTGGGTTACTGTAAGGATACCGTATTGCTAGACCTACCGCTCGCACTGGGTGACCATCCACGCCATCACCGTCCAGAAGCAGATGGTAAATACAAAAATTGAGAGCAGAGGCCGTTGATAGAGCTCAGAACGGACGACAAATCGAAAGTCGACTGCTACACGGTTTAGGGAGGCTATTGTCCGAGTAGCGCAGTCCTAGGAAACAACATTATATGACAGTGGTACGGTATACCTGATAATATCTGCTGTGGAGCACCATATATCGAGCGACAAGGTAGAGACGGAGAAACATAGGTAGTGTAAGGAGGACATGTGTCGGGATATGGATGGTACCATGGGCCGACATTGGGGAGGCCGAGAGAAATGGCCATCGTACGCGTTCCTTCCATAGGAAACGGGCTGAAAAATTAATATTTGTTGAATTGAATAAAAAGGACAACGAAGAGTAGAGATACAATTAAATTTTACCTGGAATCGGGCAAATCGAGCACGCAGCCACTTCTAGTAATACTTGAAATAACCGTTCACTCGTCACCCCAACCCTCCAACATTCACTATTCGTCTCGATTAAGTACACCTGAAAATGAAATTCAAACCAGAGTACCGTAACCCTCACCCGAATATCTGTCAGATGGTAACCAAGAAGCACCAGCTGCAACAACAACGTCAACCCAATTATCACGAAGCGCAGGATGGTAGAAGCATGATCGAGCTGAAAGGGTGATTTCTCGTTTTTTATCCAGAATTACACCTACCGTAGCACTCGCAATATCGGCATTAAACGCGCACAGCTCGACGTCAACGATGGCTAGCGCGAGGCCGGAGAGTGAGAGGAATACCGTCCAGTCGCATAGCTAAATTGGCTCTTCTCTAAATTTCACCCGAACCGCCATACCGTCAATTTGACGTCGAGCATCTTGGTGCGCTGGCGGAAGCGGTTCCGGGCCGCTTCCGCGGACGTTACACTCACCCCGTAGCCCTGGAAAAAATGGAAAAGTAAACTATAAGCTTGAAAAATTAATACATTCGTTTTTAATTTTTAAAAACCAATGATTAATAATTAATAATTTATGTCTTGCCACCTTAAAATATAAAATCCTACCTTATATAATTTTGGGGTGTATCTCTGTGTGTGTGTGTGGATGTCACTTTCGAGGCCCGATTTGAGGGCCTTCCCCTGGACGAAATGCGCTAATTCTTCGTCACTAGGGGGAATCGACCCTCCTCTTTCCGATGGTGTTTTCAGAATTTCGTTAAAATACAATTTTACAAAGTTAAAGTCGGTTTTATTGATCTTTGGGGTAATTTGCATAATATGAAAAAAATACAAATCTCCTCATTCTTGCAATTTGCACGCGCGTGTGTGGTCGGTGGGGAACGGGGTCCGAAGGACCCGAGCTATCGGAAAGTCAAATTTTTCATGCAAAGGCCCAATTCCAGCGCCCAAGGCCCGCGAAGCGGGTTTTGGGCGCTGGTAATTAATAATTTAAGATAGTTTTTCAGTTCATAATCGTTTCGAAAACTACATAAACTATTAAGTAAACAAAAACCATTCAAAACGGGAAAAATTTTAGATACATAAGTTAATCGGCAATCTTCCACTTCGGAATCGATTAAAAAACACCTACTTTTCCCTTATTTTTGGCCTTCTCGGCGTCCCGTTGACGCTCTTCCGGGTCCCGCCAATCGAGCGCTAAATTGAAAACCATTAAAAGATCCCAATATTGGTGTAAGGTTTTGAAAAACTGTGTGTTAAGGTACTTTTATGGGTACAAAAATTAACAAAAAATGAAGTGAGTGTTGCCGGAAAGCGGGCCCGGGTTTATTGATCTGAAAAGGGCGGCCAGCCAGGCGTGGATTTTCCCAAAAGAAAAGATTTCATTTTCTTCAGATTGTATATAGCTTTTTCTGTTTTTTTAAGCGCTTATAAGGTGAGCAAACACGGCCGTATTGGGAAAAGCGGCTTAACCCCCGCAAGACAAAAGAGCTATTTTCGGGGGTTGTTTGAATCTCGGGGCAGCGCCGAACACCCGCCATCCCGAATTCCCATGGGATATTAATCCACACTGCCACGCCATTTGCTAGCCCTCTCTATGTTTTTACCCACACCTAAAATAATAGACTCCCAACATGGGAAAATACGGATTACTCCGTAGTACATTTCTTTAGGGCGCTTTTCTGGGAAAGGGAAGGATAGTCAAGCGTGCCAGTAGCGATAAACGTACGAAAAATGTCATCTACATAGAATAAAATAAAACGTTTAGAAACTATACTTTTATTGAATTACTTAAAGTGACTTGGAGAGGGCAGGAAATAGAGCGCTTTAAAGCACGCTAGGACGTCGAAAAATGAGAAATCCAGACTTCAACGGTCCTTTAAACACCTTGATTTTTTTAACTAAAATTATAGTATACTTCAAAAAAACTTGGTTTCTTATTTTTAATAGCATTTATACAGGGAGAAAAATCAAATATCTGGGGGAGAAGCTGCTAGCAAATGTAATCCAGATTTTCGGGGCTTTTAAAAATAAAATACTAGGTTTTTCAAGCGTTTTTAAAATTTATAACTACATATAGAACCCGATTTAGAACAACGCTGTAATACTAAAAAACCTAAAGCTTCAAGGAAGCGCGCCAGTAACGCTAAAAACCCTCTCCAAGGCGTTCGCCTTCAAGTTCCCCCTCCACAAAACAATAGAACACGAATTTACAAAACCCATAAAAACTGAAGCACTATACTTCTGAAGAATCTATCATGGAGAAGTGTTGATGGGAGCGGCTTGGAGGGCTTCTGAGCCTTCCTCCTCCCCACATAGATTTTCTATGGACCGAGCCGACGTGGACGACGTGGGAGATGGGCAAACAAAGGGTGGGGAGGCCCATCTATGACATGCCTCAATGCATCTGCCTCTCTACCTGCAGGCAAGCTTCAAAAAATTCTACAAAACAGAAACTTCCGCTTTTCAGGAGGGTTACTGTAGGCGGATTGGTACTTATAGGATAGCGGGGGGGGGGGCTTAAATATTTCAAATTACTGTGGAATTTCGTAAATTTTGTTTTGTACCCAAAAACCCGAATACAAAACCTAATATAACGTATCGTTACTGTAAACAACTAGCCTCTTCTCTAGCCCTATTCACAAAAACCCAAAAACACATTTTGATCCAGACCCGAGCCCGGATCCTCAGAAAATGAACCCGACCAGCGCGACCGCGTCTAATCCGAGAAAATGGAGAAGGGCGTGACAACCGTTCTTCCCCCCCCCCTTTTTTTCGCCATCTTCAATCCCTGCCTTTGTGCCCCAAAAATACAATACCCACCACTTTATGCGTCAAATCCGCCCTGGGGGCTCTCGGCTCAAACACCCCGTAATTTTAGCAATTCAATAGAAAGCCGGAAGCTTACCGGGGAGGGGGAGGGAGGAAAGGTGATGATGTGGCCGAGAACTGGGTATTTTAGGTGAAATAGGTAAAATAGGAGGCTGGCAGGGATTATCCTACCTTATATAATTTGGTCGCGTATCTTTGTGTGTGTGTGTGTGTGTGTCCGGCGCCAGGGAGGGCTACTTTGCATAATTCCAAAAAATACAAATTTCCTGATTCTTGCAAGTAGCACCCGCGTGTTTGGTCGGATGAAGGGAGGGGTCCGAAGGACCCAAGCTATCGGAAAGTCAAATTTCTCATGCAAAGGCCGCATTCCAGCGCCCAAGGCCCGCGAAGCGGGTTTTGGGCGCTGGTTAGGGAAATGAAATCGGATGGCTAGCCAGCAGAGATCATTAGGGAATCGCAATTTGGCAGAAAGCTAGCAGGGGCCTTCGGGAGTCCGGCTAGATTTGGCAAATTAGCATGAATTTTTAGGGAATTCGGATAGGTCTGGGAAGCTAGCAGGGATGTTTTAGGAATTCGTCGTAGTTCGGAAATAGAAATTATGAACATCCATAAAAAACATCGGAACTCATCTGCCGGGAAAGGCGAACTGAAAGCCATATAAAAGCTATAGAATTGTGAAGGAATGAAGCTATTCATCGACGAGAAAATGTAAAGACCCTAATAATAAAATCCATTACTTCCTAGGCAATATTCTATGATGACGCACTCTTAAACCATATAAAAAGGCAATAGCGAGACCCAAAAGGATTTGCGCTGATCCCCCACTTGCGGGTCCACCTTTGAAAATACTGGGGCGGTGCCGAAATATTTCCCACGGGATGACGACCCCAACCAACCCGGCAGAAGAAGCCTTTTTTGGGGGGCCCATCAAAATGGACACAACCCCCGTAAAGAGTAATCCTCAGTTTGGGTTCTCTCTCTCTCTCTCTCTCACTCTTTCTAACCGCGCCTACAGCCGTGAAAGCAAGGCCATCCTGGGCCGATGAATTATTTGCTATTGCAGCTCTAGAAGCGGAAACTGGAATAACCCTTTCGAATTTTCACTTCAATCGATACCTTCAATTGCCCTTAAACCAAAATAGAGTCTAAATATGACCTATCACTGACTACGATAGGTTTGACAGTGAATCGAAAAATTTATCACTTTGGGGAACACACCCCGCAACACATTTCCGGTTCTGATTTCCGGGCGCTCCAGGTAGGGGAAAACCCGGGCCGTTTGTGAAAGGGTAAAAACGTACTGTGCAAATTGTTGTGATACATGGTGAAGCGCGGGCGCTCCATGTGGACGGCGCCGGCCCGAACGGCGGCCGCCATTCTTCCTGGAAATTAGGGAAATCGTATTTAAATTCATTTTAAGTAAAGATTGAAATATATAAAATTAGAAATCAAACCATGAAAATACAAATCTTTGTTTTCGGAAGCCTCACTAGAATAGTAAAAGCTAAAACTCGCTTAAATGAGCAATAGCGGAAAAAAACCAAAAGAACATGAAAAAGTAGAAATGTGTAAAAAGCCCAGATTAAAAACTATTTTAAGTCAGAAGTCAAAACCAGGTAGATAAAATCAAAAATAGCCAATCGATAATCATAGAAATTCAAGCTTCTAGATCCCTTTAAAAGAGGCTTCCCGGCCAAGGCTTAATTTTTATTTTATTAAATTCGGCGCTTTAAACCGGTAGTAAAAAGTCTTTTAAATGAAAACAAACGCAGACGGATTAATTCAAAATTTTAAACTCCAAACCATCGGCCATAAATATTTGAACTTCTTATTTCCTTTAGAAAGCTCCGAAAATTGGTTCGAATGCGTGAGTTAAAGTCAACCCCGCAACTCTGGAAATTGAAAAAGTCCGATGAATTAGAATTCCAATCCAGGTCTGGATCTTTGAAACTTCCAACTTCCCAATCCCTTTAAAAGGCCCCCTTCCCCAAGGCATGCTTCTTGCGATTCGATAGTTAAAATGAGCCGTGATATGGCTGGGGACCATTGTTGGGCGTTAGAGCCTTCCCATCTTGCATCGGGATTCGGTTGCGCGGGGCCCGTGTGCCCCCACCGGGTCATCTTACAGCTTTTCCCACCAGGAAACAGCTTCTGAAGGAGAACCAATGCACGGCACACGCCGCGCCCATATGAGTTCGCATCTTTTGCTATCTCAGGGGAGTGAAAAAATGAATTTGTTTGGCGGTGGGGGTTGGTTCGGGGCGGGAAGAAATAAGGGAGTGGTATGAAAATGCGGAACCCTGATAGAGGGGAACGCTTGGAAATGAGAAAATGCATTTTTGATCTGTTTGCGGTACGTCGTGGGGTGAACGGAATTGCGTCTTGAGGGTATGCATTTTTGAGTGGCAATGTTTTTAGGCGGGGTTTAGAGATCAAATTTTAGTAACTAAAACTTTAGTAGAATAATTCAGTTACATAGATTTTCTTTAAATCTAAAAGGACTTATTTTATTGTTTAAAAGAGCCGAAAAAAATGCATAACCGGGAAATCGTTGTTTTCCAACGATTTCTGAATTTTTTGACTATTCTATGATTTATATATTTTTAATCATAGAAGTTTCAACAAATTTTCTTTCTTTCTACATAATTTTGCTTGAAATTTAAATCTAACAAAATAAAATTCTAAATCGAATAACCGCTATTCGTCTTTTAAAGGAGCCCGCAAGGCATCGAAACTTGAAGTCGCTTTTCCAAAAATCCTAAACATACCTTAGCCCCTTCCAAACATCTTTAAAAATTAAACTAGTCCAAATTAAAATTTTTAAATCCCAAAACATATACAAAATCGATTTCACAAAGTTCTAGACCGGTCGTGAGTGCCGCCCAACCGGAAATGCCGGCCCGTGTCCCCGGGGTGTCAGATTAAAGCGAAAATCAGTTTGCCCTACCGCAAGACTCCAAAAGAGAATGTAGTAAAAACTAGTGAAAACGGTTATTTTATTCTTTGCAATTTTTAATTACAGACCAATTTAACAAAATATAGGATACTAAAGAAAATTGATGAAAAATTGTTCCCCATGGATTTGGAAAACCCGGAAAATGCAGTGGGTATTAGATGGGAATAATATGGAAATCGGGCAAAATAGGAAATATATTTCACCCCATCCAATGTCGGCGTCGCCCGCCCCCTGAGGGGAAAGAGCTGTGAAATTCGGATGAAATGGAGCCATTCCCCCCAAATAGGACGACCCTTGCCGAGCGGTCCCCTTCGAAGAGCTTCAGCCGGAAATTACGCCGATTTGCCCTCCCGCTCCAGACCTCCCCCTACGTTGCAATATCTGATTTAAAAGAGAGTAGGAAATGGAGTACGGAGTAAAGAAAAGCCCACCTTTATCATGGGTCCCATTCCGGAAAGGGCCCAGAGGGCAAAAGTGCCCAATTTTCCAGGCGCACCCACATGTGCCCCTGGCCATCTTTTGTGGGCCCATGTCGCTTTGAATTCTAGGGCCAGACATCATGGCAAGGTACGCACCACACCTATCGACGGTGGGCATTTCGGAAAAATAGAAGGGTGAGTAAATTAGTTTTAAATTTTTTTTATTGGTTGCTTAACCCTAAAAAATCTTTGCTTGGGGGTCAAGATACGGTAACTTTTAGCGATTTACATCTCAAATAAACATTTTAAAATAATAAAGTAGTAAAAACGTAAAAAGAACGAAAAACCAGCTTTAGAGATAATTTTCGATTTTTTTAATATTGTAATTGAATTCGGAAAGATTTCGGAAGACCAAAACGTTATTTTTTTAATGATAACTGGCTTATTTACATTTTGTCGTGTCGAAAATTAGCTTAAAAATTTTCATTTTATCAAAATAAGATTTTATCGACATTATATTCTGTCGAAATTCCATTTTATCGAAATTTCGAACTTGTCGAAATTTGAATATCTCGATTATTATCTCAAACAGTAATTAATTAACAAAATTAGGCGCTTGAAATTAACACCTCAAATTTAAATTTCGACAAAATGCTTTTTCGACAAGCTCATTTTCGACAAACTGCGAGCCAATCAATCGCTATAAACACGATAGACAGCACTTTACAGAGGACAACCTAACAAACCCCCTTAAAACTTTCTGAATTTTTATTCAATCTCAAAAAATGCACTTTTGGACGCTGCGCTAAAATGTGGCCTTTTCAGTTTGCAATTCCATTGGTTGCCCCCCCTCGAAAATTTGGAGTGGGCCAGGGAGCGGGGGAGTTTGTTAAAGGAGGGCCCAATTGGCCTCATCTGGGGGCCCATCGTTTTAGGGTGCCGTGCGGAAAGTATTTCTGGCAGAAACTAGACAAGGAGATAAAGTACGTTTTAAATGGCTAAATTCGAGGCCTCCAGGGTCTAATATACCTTCAAATATGCCCGTCATTTCCGTCAATAATTAAAGGAAAAGCGTTCAGTGGCTCTTCAACACACCTGTCCCCCCTATCATCATGGGGATTTGCGAAAATAGGCGCATATTGGAACCGGAAAAAGAGGGGAAAGAACTCGGGCTCGGCCGGCTGCTTTCCCGTGTCTTATAATTACATTTGTTAATCGACCCGGTCTCACCTGAGGGCCCTCATTTTTCAGGGAATTTTCTGAAAATCGAAACATTCGACTCGTGGGAACGTCCGGAAGATCTTTGTTGAGTGCATAAAGGAGCCAAGGGGAATGGAAACGTATTCCAGACCGATTATGGGTACTGGAATTGGGTGTAAATCGGAAAGGCTGGAACGGTTTTATGATACTGCCGGCCGACGAATCTCATTCCGACGGGTGCGAGGCCAAATTATCGCCCACTTTTGGAGATTTGTCATGTGGTCGCTGAGGTTGTTAAGGTATGGAAAAAATTGGAAAATGATTTTGGTCTTTCGATAAAGGGAACGGGTATAGAAATCTTACGAAATTTTATTAAAGTGGCTTGGAAGCACCGGTTTAGGCCCAGAGGAAAACGAGATGTTGACAGGTGCGTGTTGTGCCCTCTTTAATTGTTAATTTGCAGCAAAAAAGTGCGGGTAATAGCGAAAAGCTCGATTTTTAAACGGTCCAAGCCTCTTTAGACTATCCTTGAATTTGATTAAACCCGCCAAGCCTTCCGTAAAAACAGACTAATGTGGTATGCAACGCTACCGGATGAAACCCGGTCCCCCATCCAACATGTGCCCGTTTATTGGCCGCCAACATATTTATGGGGCACTTTGTGCTTCGGTGCCCAATGGTGAAGCCGAGAAATGTGTGAACGCCGACCCAAATGATTGGCCAAACCTAAAATTTAGTCCATTTTTCGGTGCTAGACTGGTAGCGGGGGGTAGCAGGAGGGAATCTAATTTTTCACCAGTAATCCTGTACGGTTTTACGGACATAAAACAAAAAATAAAGTTTTAAAAAACCCCCACTAAAAGTCCAATACTTTTTATATTGTATTTATGTATTTTAATCGGTGTGCTTTAACTTCTTGGCGATTCACAATTTATTCGGTGTAGGGCCAATAGATGGGGATGGGCCCACCGAGTGTTGGGGGAGGGCCAAAAATGGGAGCCCCGGCGAAAAGTGCTGGGCCACCTGGGGTGGGGAGGGAGAGGAGAACAAAAACATTTCATAGGCGATCAAAAGCGATCAGGGAAAACCAAAGGCAATAAGAATAATTAAAAAAAGAAGAAAACTTTTCAAGGCTGGGCGAATATATTGCCGGTAGAAGGCACGGTGGATAATATCTGGAGCACACGGTCGAATAATTATTGGGGGGAAGGCGCGCGCGTTGGGGGGAAATGGGTTCTAGTAAAACCCGAATTTTAAATACCGGTACTGGAGCGCGGGATAATGGCCGCGTAAGGGTGGTGTGAAAATTAAAGAGAAGTCACGAGAAGTCATATTAAATATTAAAAAAAGGAAAAAGGATAAAAGATAGGGTAAATATCAAGGGTAAATTAAGGCAAAAAATTGACCTAAATCAGGGTCGCCATGTTTTTCGGTTTTTTTTCGGTTATAAGCACGGGTGAAAGGGTACGGTGGAAGGCACAGGGTGAATAAAAATAACGATAAAATTTTGAAAACTCTAAGGGGGATATAGAAATTTCGGGGATTAGTATTTGGGAGTTGGGAAAGGGTTTAGAAGTCAAAAAGAGGAATAAGCACAGCGTAGGCTTTTCTTAACCTTGTCTTAGGTCACCGTAACCTTGAGCTTACACCTCTTTTCAAACACCATATCACACACAGATGTACTGAGCATATTCAAACCGTATGGCGCGAATCTTAGAAAAGTGGAACACGGTATTTGGTGCAGAAATCGCAGGGTAACAAGACTTTTAAGGGTTTTTTTAGTATGATTTAGTGATTTTCAGCGGGGCTGGCGGCCGGAAGCTGGGAGTTGTTGGCGAACCCGGCGGGGCCATTTTGGTAGCTGAGGGCCGGGGTCGAGGAGGAGGAGGTCATTTGATTCTGAGCCGCCTGGTCAGGACGTGGAGTCGGCGAGGCGCTCCGGGTTATGCCGGAATCATCTAAAAAGTTATCGATAGTTGTGATACGAAAAATGTTCTTTTCCTAAATACGTTTTTGTCACTTTAAAGGTTAAAAGTCCGTAACTAGTATTCTAAGATCTGTCGAAACCTAGACGACAGGGTAAAATAGTCAGATCAGCCTATTTTTAGCAAAAAATTAACGGAATTTTCGTAATACGTACTCGTCAGGTCCATTAGAGGTACAGGAGCTGTGTTGGGTGGCGGAGGAGGCATTGCTTGTTGATTCGGACCGACGAATTCTGTAAATTAAAGTTTTTTACAGTAAGTTCATAATAAGCGCAAAAGTGCCAGCTTTTCCGTAAGTCGATAACCCGTTCATTTCTTCCCAAACTTACGCTGGGCATGCTGAAGGTGCGCCATTTGGGCTGGGTTGTAGTGTTCGTATGGTGGATGCTGCTGGACTCCCTGAAAATTAGGGATATGGATGAGAGAGAGAGGAACAGAAGAGAGTGCGCGAGAGAGCGAGAGATAGACACCTGGTCATGCGGAGAATCATTCCTGGATGGCTGTCCCTGTAGATGTTGTGGCGGGTGCTGCATCATGGCAGACTGATGGTAGTACATTTGCTGATTGCCGTAGAACATCGGCTAAATGAACAGCAATTCAAGAGCAATCTCTGAAAAAGTCTCCCGCTCCCTATCGCTCCATCATGCTACTATCGACAACACTACAAATTTTGAATCTTTGTGTAGAAAACAAAATGCCATGCCACAAACAACTAGTTTCCACTTGTCAAAACGCACTGCTTGAGCTGGAGCGATGACGAACTGGCCGGCGGCCGGGGGTTGGGTGGGGTACGCATTTGTGGCGTAGCCGGACATCAGCTAGAAATTGGTGGACTACAAAGAACAACAACAACAATGACGACACTACAAACAACACAGCAGCTGTATACAGTAGGCCATAACAAAGCAAGCAAAAAATGGATACCTGGGATACTGGTACTTGATGGGGGCCCATATTTGGGGGTTGTTGGTTGGCCGGGCCGGCGTTAGAGGCGGGGCCTAAAACAAATACATATTTTTTACCTCAATCATGGATTAAAGGAACATGGAAGTGACGGTTATTACGCGATGTAATTACCTTGGAAATTGTCAACGCCGTTGGCAGTCCGCGGGCGAGGTGGGGCCTGGAAGCGCTGCTGCGGGTTTTGTGCCCCGGGGCTGTTGGCGTACTGTAATAAAAATTTTATCACCCAGCAGCGAACGTAAATATACGTAATGACGCGAAATAAACGTAATTCCAATAGCTACAACTCACAAAACTCACCGCAGCTCCCTGCATATGACCCTGATATTGCTGTGGCATGTATGCAATCGACACCATCGGCTGACCGCCGGGCATTGCGAGCTAAATGAATTGTATATTTTAAGGATAGAAAATACAAAATTTACCTGGGGCATAAAATTTGGTTGCGGCGGCTGCTGCGGGGCTGCCGGGTTGACCGGGTAGCCATTTGGGTAGTAGACGTTCATGTTGGCCGGGAACACCGGACCCGCGAATTGCTGATTGGGGTAGATGGGTGCTGAAAAAGAGTTCGGAATGGTTGTACGCATAGGCTTAGCTGAGGCTCAGCTTAGGCTTAGACTTAGGCTTAAGCTTAGGTTTAGCTTAGGCTTACGCTTAACTTAGACTTATGATTAAGTTCAGCTTAGGCTTGGCTTAAGCTTGAACTTAGCACTCCAACTTCGGTTTGGCTTCGCTTAGGCGTGCGCTAGGCTCGCAATTTAAAATTCCTTACTGCCCATCTCACTTTAAAACATACTAGGCTGTTGTGGAGGACGCTGTTGACCCTGCACACCCGGAAATGATGGAGTACGAGGTGGCATCGGCGGTTGAGGGTATTGTTGATAAGGCATTGGCTAAAATGTGTAAATTTATATAATGGAAACCCTTAAATACCTGATACATATGGCCCTGATTGGGGTACTGTAGCACCACCGGACTGGACACATGAGTAGGCTAAATTATGGTATTTTTCATACCAAGAGAATTAATCCATACCTGCGGCTGATACGCAATTGGAGGGCCAGCTTGATGATGCATGGGTTGTTGGTTCATACGTGGTGTATGGCTGGGTGTATATCCCTCGGGGGTATCCGGCTTTTTCGTTGGCACGAAAGCAGCTGCATTCGGGTTGAACTTGAATTCCTTTGGCCTGAAATGGGTCGGTTCTCGGAAGGCTTTGATAGCTTACTGTTTCTTGTCTTCATCTTCTGTCTCGGGGGTCGATTCAGTGGCTGGGGTGCTGGTTTCAGCCGTAGCTTCCTTTCCCTCCAGTTTTTCCGGGTTTGAGGGCTGTGCCTGAATACGAGGTATTATTTAGCGATTGGGTAGGTATACCTTATTTGCAACCGGGGCGGGTTGTGCAGCTGGTTCCGGTTGCCGCTCTTCCGGTTCTGACTTCTTAGCTTGAACGGCTTGAGCAGGAGCTGGGGCGTCTTGTCGGCGCTCTGTTGTTGGTCCGGCTGGTGGTTCTGGAGTAGATGAGCTGGCTACGAGGCTCTGGGGTGGGCCCTTGTTCCAGGCGCTGGCAACGGCACGGGGAGCGGAAACCGGCTGAAATTATTGATTGGTATCTATCTTGGCATCGAATGAGTAGGGATGTCACTTCCTAGTTTCTTTAAAAGAATAAGGGAATGACATAGTTTTCAGATTTTCACCTTTGCCTCTTTTTTTGCCGGCGCCTCCGCCAGATGAAAATCGTTGTGGAAGGCGCGAAGTTCAGAGGTGCGGCGAGCTAAAAAATTACCAATTAAAAATAATTTATTGATTTTATTACTAACCCTGCTGAGTGCGGACGTCATTGCTGTTCTGACGGACCGGTGGCGCGTTCTGCGGGACTGGAGCTAAAATTATCAATTAAGCTACTTCAAAGTGTGTTTACTTTTCTACTATATTTTATTCTCATTTAGATTTTTACTTACCTTTTCCATTCTTAAGCCCACGATTCTGATCATTGTTGGCCGACCAAGCCTGCTTTTGTACGGGACGCGCGTCGTTACGCTCGGCGCGTATCGGAGGGTTCGGCTGGATACGCCGAGTCGCGAAGTTTTTCTGTTCCCTCCCAGCCTTATCGTTGTTGGAACGGCGTTGGCGGTGCCTAAATTGATTTATAGGTTTAAATCCATCAATTCTGAACTAACCATTTTTCGCCCTCCAGATCCAACTCTTGATCGTCGGTGTACTTGTCGAGGTCACGCTCATCATCGTCATTTTCGAGCATGGCGTTGCGCTGGAATTGGGAGAGTTGGGTGATGTTTGGAAAATGGGTTGGAACTGATTACGTCACCAAGAGCTGCCCCCCAATCGCTTACGCAATAAAATTATTGTGGGCGGAATTTCGACACGTAATCGATAACGGGGAACGAGGGAGAGCCAACGTGTCATATCAGAGGCGGGGTAATTAAATTTAGTAAAGGGATATGATGTCTAGAAAAGCTAATAGAGCGAAATAATTATAAATATTGAGTTAAAGTATTTTTACATTCATCGCTTCTTTATTCTTCCACAAGAAGCAGCAATGAGAACAAAAAGCTGACAGTTACTGCCCCGGCAACTCTGCCCTGCCCCGGCTACCCGTTATCGAATTGTTTACCAAAAATGGACCCGACACAACAAACAACTAGACGCGAGAGAGAGAGAGAGAGAGAGAGAGAGAGATAGTGGGGGAACGGGTGTCCCTCTCTTCCACACAAACAGACACACAGAGGCACAGACAAAAAGTTTGCACGGTGTGCTCTTGTCGCGGAGTGATGATGACTAGTAAGGCAATGTATTGATTGAATTCGGATTTTTTAGGAAATTATACAAACAATAAACTAATAAGAATAAATACAAACCCTGCTGTCATTGCTCTGCTCAATCTCGCGGGCAATGCGCTCGGCATTCTCGCGAGCCTTTCTGTCTACCTCTGGCACCGACACACTAAAAAAAAACACGGCATGATTTGTCATCATGATTCCACAAACTTTGTAAATTGGGATAAATCGGGCTTGTAGCTGCTGGTCACCCCCAGATCCTCATTGGCCGTGTACATATCCCGAAGCGACCAGCCCCCTTTGTTGGGATTTCGGTTGGGATTGTTGCTGGTTAGGCCCTGAAATTCCATCATACCCCAAATTCCATCAGAATTTCCATAATGTTTCCTAACTTACCGGTAACTCATTCTCCTCCTCAAAATGCTCAAAAACCTCAAGGTCACGCTCCTCGCCGGTGCCCGCCGGATCATGATATTGCTGATCGACCCGAAAATCTGGAACTGGTTGCGTAAGATGCATCATTTTTAGGTGTCATTTGGGGCGCTATGGAGTTACAGGGCCCTTTAATTTTACAAATAACCTACCGGCCGACTGCGGATCGGCTTCGGCAATCGGATACTTCATGGTTTCGCCGAAAAACCGAGAGGAATCTAGCGCTTACCTGGCCCCCGAAGCGAGTGGCCGAGTCATAGACTACGCGACGGTGCTATCGACAGATGCACCCTGGCGCCAGGGTGAATGGATGGGGGAGAGAGAAGAGAACGCAGACCGAAAAGGAAGTCCAATCCGGTTGTGGGCAGGAATTAAAGGGAGTGGGAGGTATCATTCAATATTTCCAGATGTTACAAAACGATACTCTCTCGGTTTAATATGCGGAGGAAAGTAAAAACTATTTCTTCGACTCACCATTGCCACGCGCCTGTGTATGTGGTACGGATAGACAGATAATATCAGCCATCTCGAACAGCATCTTCGTTTGCACCTCCTTTTTTATGGGCAACAAATTGTCCTTGTTCTCCTCGGTCAGCTCGTAGCAGTAGGAGACGCCCACCTGTGTGCCCTAAGCTCAACGTTTTTAGTTTTAAACATAAACTATTTAAGTTTTAAATGAACAGGATAGCTAGGGATTTATCATTAATGTAAAACCCTATTTTAATACGTGAATACTTACGTCCGGGGAGAAGCAACTGAAGAGCCCCCGAAAATTCTTACGATCTACGGTCTGGACCAACACTTCACGACCCTGAAATAGACATACTTTGCTTTCTTTTATTGCGTTTTTGCGTTTATTAATTCTAAATTTAAAACTCAACAACCTACACAGCACATATTCCATATTGTCAAAATTCCGGGCGATTTGACCTCTGCTGGGTGCTGCTGCGTGGCCATCCTCGTGCGACCTTACGAGAAAAACCCAAATCCCCAAACGATACCTGGAATTGGGTGTATTTTATAGAAAAAAAAATTGATTAAATTTTTGGTGAGAATTGTACCAGAATATAGCAAATTATAACCTTATAATGCTTCTACATTTTATAAAGTACGCTTGTATTAGGCTACAACGTCAAGCGTTTGAAATTAATTTTTTAGTTCGTCAACTTGTTCAGGAAAACCTAGCCTTTAGCAACAATCATCAGCATTAAATCAAGCAAATACATACAATCATGCCGGGTTTATTTTCGTAAAAACTCCTGAAGTTAATCGAGTTCAATATATTAATTTTGGATGCAAAAAATGCTTTCTAACTCATGAATTAATGAAGAAACAACTAGAATAGAGTGATTTTCCATCCAAAACCGGGTAATCAATTTTATCCCTCAACAATCAATCAAGAAGTGACAGCAGAAGGCTCTGATCATTATCACCAAGAAATCATCAACCGTCTTTACATTATGCACTACATACTGCACCTATAGACACCAGGGAATTGTGTGCCGACGGGCGGCCTAGTCTCTCTCTTCTAGTAAACTGTGAGACCACATACGGGTCGAGGTAGTGGAAAATATGTCTGTCAGTACTATATCGTCGTGGGTTTCGGGAACTTTATCAAAATTTAACCACAAAAATCGCGAAAAACTGGTACGATACTGTACCGGGAATCAGAATCATCACAATTTAATTGCGCAAACAGAAATGATTATGTTAATACCGATTTAAAATGTACAATAACGCAGCCGACGGGCATACTGAGCCCTCCGCCTGAGCAGCTCCCGACTTTCCGGTCCCAGCGCCTCGCACTCGGCTTGGTGGCCCGTTTGCAGCAGTTGGTTGAGCATCTGATCGGGAAATTCGAATCGCTAGAACAGGTTGGCTGGGGCTGGTTTGAAAGGGATCGTGCCAGCAAATTTTGAAGACTTTCATGGTATTTGTAGAATGTATAATGGTTGTAAAACTTACTCGATGGAAGGAAAAGGCGAGGGCGCACATGCAGATTGATGTGAATAGGAAGAGGCAGACAGCAAACATCAGAAATATCCACCAGCCTAGCGTCCATTCTTCTAATACTCGCGTATCGCCATCCTAAATTGATAGAATTCATTCAAATTCTTAAATTCGAGGAGTTATTCCATTTAACCGGCGGGGAATTTTTTCTTAAGGTTATTTTGGTACTGGAGTGTTAGCAGGGGGGAGGTTAGCAGGTGAACCTAATTTTCCCCAATAATCCTGTACGGTCCTACAACAAAAAATGTACCAAATAACCTAAAAAAAAATTTCGCCTTTGCAAAGTTGTTTAAAATGTTTTATTGCTACTTTCCAGCAATTCAAAATTACCAAAACTTTACAAAAATACACTATTTATAACACCATCGACGGTAAAACAAAAATTGGTTCCCCTGCTAAAATCCCCCCCCCCCTGCTAACAGCCCAGTGCTATTATTTATGCCACAATGCATTTTAGCGACAATTAAAATTCCTAGTGTGGTTTCGCTGCTTATAAAATGATATTTAAATTTACCCCGAAAAAATAAAGAGAATCACGAAAACTATAGAAACCACTCAAATTTCAAGAGTTCTTTACTTTACTATCACTAATCTTTTCTGTTAAGTGTCCCCTCGGCGTATTTCACAAACTCACCACATCATACTTGGCTGCTAGCAAAAACTGCGCGGACTGTAGGGCTGTCATTGATGGCGGAGTGCTGGGGAATAGATACATCACAAATTATGTAGTCAATTTGAAGAAACCGTTTGGAATGAGTATCTCGGGGTGGGCGAGACAAATGAAATGAAGCCCCTGGTCCTCCACTCGGCGCGGCCGGATTTATAAGGCAGGCCCCGGCGGATCGGCAGAAATCCGCCCCGTGACATAAATAAGCCGCCCTCCGACGACCGCTCAAAACCCCTCCAAGTCATCCTGACGAAGTTTGCGCTCAAAATGGGGCGACGAGCAACGGTTTATCGAGAAAATAACTGTCACTGTAAGCAAAATTCACGACATTTGATGACGGAGGCACCCGGGGGGTTGGTGAGATCACAGCACAGCTTAGACTGGAAGGGGACCGGTAGTTTTAAATGGGGGGCTAAAGGAACAGGCAAGCCATGGCTATGGGTTGCTAATGGATTTTGCTGCGACGCGACACGTAACGCACACGGGCTACATTTTTATCGCGTAATGGGTTACGACTGCCTCGCGACTTGCGCGTTGCGTGTCGAAGCACGGCCAGTAATCGGGATCTTCAGTCAAAAAGTTCCATAATCATGTCTTGCCTGACACTTTAATGATCTACAAATTGAATTAAAGGGACCAGCAAGCGAAATATTGACCCCATGCAACTATTAGGTCTCGACAATTAGGCAGTATTTTAGTACGGCACATTTTCAATGCATATTGATCTGATTTTGTTGAATTTTGCCTAACTGTCGAGACCTAGTCTAGAGAAGGGGTCGATTATCCCACTCATCATCAGTCCCTTTAATAACAAATCATATGATTAAGATTAATTTTTAGGGGATAATTTAAGCAACTGATTGATATGAACGGGCAAAAGCAACCGGAGCCAGTGCTAAATCAGCTTCCGAAATGACCGTCTCCTGAGTTGTCGAGTGCGATAAATTTTCGAAAGTTCGACGACGGGACCTTGTTCGCATCCAGGCAGCAATCAACACCTGTAGACCAAATTCATTTTTTAAAATAAATTTAGTATAATCATAGGCTTTTTATAAGCCTTTTTATAACTTACCAGACAAGCAAAGGCCAGAAGAAATGCTATGACCACCAATCCAGCAATATTCCATGCCCCCATCGGCGCCGATCGCACCTCAAGCTGAATTTTTACATTCAAAACAAAAAAAATTAAAAATGATAGCCTATCTACCCGAACAGCCCCAAAAACACAACCTGCAAATCCATATCTCGAAGCTGGGGGGAGGAGGCAAACCTTAATCTGGGAGAATTGGGCAAAGCCAAAATGTGGATTGGAGAGGTTGGCAGAGAGGAATGCTGCCAATGGAAATGAAGATGATGAAGTAGATGTAGACGCCGACGAGCCGGAGGAGGATGGCTGGAATAGGGCAGAAGAGGGGGACACCGACAGCACACTGAAAATCGCCATGTAAGCTGAGCCATTTCCGGCCCTCTCCCTCCTTATGCCCTCCTTTTTGGGACATATGATCTTGTTTGAAATTTGTTGGATAGTTCAAAACGCTCATAAGCTTTTTTGAATTTCTAGGTTCTGACCTATTAGCGGACGGGGTTTTTGCCGAAATTTTCGAAAAATTTTGACTTTGGTCTAAAAAAGATCGTCATTTTCGAATTTTCAAAATTAATATTTTCTACAAAACGCGGAGCTTAAAAAAAAACACTTTCACCTGCTAAAAATCCTCTCCCCCCGCTAACGACCCAGAACCGAATTTTCAAGTATTTTGGTAAACTCACTGATGTTCAGCAAAATTCCGTGACTTTGCCCCGATGATCTCGAGGAACGAAAACGTCATCTAAAAAAGAGAAGTAATTTGACGGAAGAAAAACCGCAGATGAGAAGCCGTAGGCCGGAAGTGGGATTAGGGAGGATTAGAAGATTTTTGGATCGGTATTGGGCTTTCTGGGTAAATATGCTGAAAGGCCAGGCCTTAAGCCCTAAAAGTCGTTGGGCACGCGTCTCGAACGGAATTCATTCAATTCATACGAAACTCCGGCAAAATTCGCGAATAAAGGAAAGAACCGGACTTCGGGCGGCGTGAAAGCAGCCGAAAGGGCTCGCCGGAAACGGGGGAACGTGTAGCGTGAAGATGTGGTGAAAAGGCAAAAAAAGGCGACGTCGGGGTGGATGGGGGTCGAGGAGCCGGGGGAGGATGAAAGGGTGCCGAAGGAGGATGAGGGGGAGCTTCTATCCACCAAAGCCTAGATAAAGAAAGACAGAAGAAATCGGCGCATAACGAAGTGGTCGCACGGAATTCGTCCGCTTCTTCCACCCCCAAAAATTTGTCTTGTTGCGTTGGGGATTTTTGAAGGAGCTTGGGAGGTTCGGATTCTTACGCCGCAGTTGGTTTCTTACTCCCCGAAAAATTCTTGATGAAACACTTCTGGCTAGCGCGGGAAGCGTTTTACTGCGCGTCATTCAAAAGAAGAAAATTTTCACACGCCCGCCCGCAAAGCCATTCCGCCATGAAAGCCGAAGGTTGATGGTTATTTACGGAGGAGAAGGCCAAAGGATCAAGAAGAAGCGGTTCTGGACTGTTAGCGGTGGGCGGGGACCACTTTCTGTTTTTCCACTTATACCTACTTTTTGATGAAAAGAAATGATTTTTTTAGTGTTTTTAGTAGTTTTTGAATTCTAGAAAGCTACAAAAAGATTTTGAAAAATTTTTTAAAATTCCAAAATTTTGACCATTTTTGGTGTTTTTTGGTAAACTAAAACTGTAAAAAGGGTCATTATTATTTTTTTTAATTGTTTTTCTATCTAAAACTATGTAAAACGCTACAAAAATGATTTATAGTTTCTTATAGGGCCGTAAAGAATCATAGGGAAAAACTTGGTTCCCCCGCTAACAGTCCAGAACCGAAGAAGCTCCGCGAATAATCGAAGGCGCTGTCGGAAGAAGTCTCTTCTAGAAAAACATGTAATTATCCCCGCAAATGGCCGGCTTGTGAATTAGAAGCCAGAGGACTGGTGAGGTATCGAAAACCGGGAGTTCACATCTTTAGAGATGTTAGGCCAGAATCACCCCAAAATTCCGGGGGAACAACAGGCGGAAATCCTCTCTGGGGAGAGATTGGGGTGTGGAACAAGTGAGAGCGACGGATTATGGGGTTCTGCCATAGGAAATATGGGTTGTAAAGGGGTGGAGGGTGGGCCGGAAGCCCTTTTATGGGCCTCGAAGGGCCACTTTTGAGTCGTTCTTTTCTTGGATACAAATTTTGGGGGATAAAAAGTGAGGTTCTAAAAAAAGGGAAAACGTGTGTTTACTCAAACCGGGAAAAATATTGAATTCTGGTTTATTCAACAATAAAAATAATTTAAGATGCCTCAAAATGCTTGTTGATCTTCCACAGCGTCGCAAGTAATTTTCTATAACAAAAAGCGGCTAAAGATAAATTGCCCAAAAACGCTATTTTCAAAATTAATATTTTTCTACTAACAAATAATTTGCATACAATTTGGTATATTTAAAGCATCCTCTTCGTTTGCGGAAGTGGCAAATGCAAGACAGGTAGAAGCGGAAGCGCAAGTTCAAGCAAGGTATCGTCTCCTGCGTATGATGTTGATCCTATAATATAAAATTACGTTTCTCAATGCCCTCCTGCTCCTAGATTGTCTTTTAACTCACCACAGCTTATTTTTCACCACTAATTCATCTCAATAGCAATCTGACGTAATTTTCCCCATTGGAAAAGCGCGTGATTTTTTTATCCGTAGAGTGCGGAGTGGGGGGGGGGAGGCAAAATTGAGTTGGAGCGCGAGTTGGCCGCCGCCTGAAGCAATCGGCATTTCTAATTTCTTTGGATTTTTCCGGACCCTGGCCGGGGATAGGGCTGCCCAGCCATTCGGCGCTACCCACGGAAAAACAGGACACGACCTCTCCCCCCTTTACGAGCGGCGTCCCCTTGGCTACAATTCCGCAGTGGAGAAGCAGATAGATTGACGACGCTACTGGGGGCACTTGCCCCAATCGGACTCACCACAAACAGTCGTGCTCCCCTATTTCTAAACAATTTTTTTGAAGGGGTCGGATCGATCCTCCTCGGGCGCTAAGCCTCGTGTCTGTGTGTTGCTCTATTCGTGGCAGCCGCCCCGAGGCGCAGGTGCAAATGCTCGAGTAGCGGTGTCGAGCAAAAAAGAGCTGCGAGAGTTGATTAACCACACAACGGCTTCATATCGACCACCCCCGGGGCGCATATGCCATCAATATCACCAAAAACGTAGACGATGGGTGCGCTGCAGTCAAGCCAACTTGACCGTAAGCTTGTTTGGTGTTAGTTCCCATTGAATGGTCAAACCCTAGCTACAGTAACCCTAAAGGAAAAACTAGCAGATTTTATCAGCTTTTAAAATGTGGTACTGGACTGTTATCAAGGGGGGCGTTTAGCAGGGGGAAGTAATTTTTATTTCCGCCTATCCTGTTCCGTCTACCCGTCTATACCTAAATAATAAATAGTGTATTTGTATAATGTTTTTCGGAGCTTTTTAGTGCTATAAAGTTACAAAAATATCTTAAACATTTTTTGAAACTTGAAAATTTTGAATTTTTATCAATTTTCATACATTTCGACCAAAACCCAAAAATGTTTGGAGGGTTCTATAAGTTTTTATAAGCTTTTTATATCTAAAACTGTGTAAAATTTTAGAAAAATGGTTTATAATTTATTATAGGAACATATAGGATTACTAGGAAAAGCTGGGTTCCCCCCTGCTAACAGTCCAGTCCCGATCATCCGGCGCTAGTTCCAACCTGATGGTGCACTGTTAGCTACAGCAGCTTTTATAAGCATTTGGCATCAGTGGCTGTTTGAAAGCTTAAAAACGCGGTTCAATAAAATTCAGCGGACAATGATGCCGGTGGGTTCGGGCGTCGTCAAGAAGATCGACTCATGTATAAGCTTGTGGATATGCACGGCGGCGGCGAGCTGATCAGCTGGATGCGCTACGGCGCTCGATTTGGCGACTACTCGATGGTTGAGGGATATTTGGAGTCGAAGGTCCACTAATGAACGTATTGTCTAAAAATCTCATTTTTCCAGGTTCGAGAAAGCATGTACAACCAAGGAAAGGGCAAGATCATGTCGATCAACGAATTAGTCAAAATTCGGAATCATGTCGCCCAACCCACTACATTTTTCATATTACCAATTCTAGCAACGAAATGACTACTGGCAACAACTAATGGCCAATCGAAAGAAGGGGAAAGCCGGTTCAAATCTGCTGGATCACTTCAATCAGGAAGGCGCTAATACCGGGGATGTTCAAAAAGGTATCGTTGCTAATTCAGAACTTTCCAAACAGCGCTTCAGCTTTAAAATTGCTCGATGGTGGTGGAAAGAAGGGAAAGAACGAATCGAAGTATAAAGATGTTGTTTGGAAGCTTGAGGAACGAGGTTAGCAGGAGCGAACAAATTCCTGAACCATTATCTTCAGGCAGCATGGGTGAAACCCTACTCGGAGTCGCACTTCTAACATTGAGTCCCGCACATCATGACGTCGTCGTCGCGTTAACAACCGAATACCCAAAATTGGTCAATGACTATTGTATATCTGAAGATTACTACGGTCAGTTGAAAGGCCAAGCATCAAAGCTATTTTGATTTTCAGGAATGTCCCCCCTCCACCAGGCTATCATCAACGAAGACCCGCACATGACCCATCTTTTATTAAAACTGGGCGCAAATGTGCATGCAAGGTGCTATGGGGCGTTCTTTTGCGCGGAAGATCAGCGAAACCACCGCGACGATGTGCCAGATGAAGAGGCTGTCGAATTGCCATTAAGAACAGAATATACTGGGTAATCTAAAAACGCTAATCCTTAATAATTTCAGTCGGATGTATTTTGGGGAATATCCGCTATCGTTTGCTGCATGTATGAATGACGAAGATTGCTTCAGATTACTTATCGCATACAAGGTACGCTTTCGGTTCTATTGCATAACATTGCAGGCTAATCCTAACCTCCAAGACTGTAACGGAAATACTGTTCTCCACATGTGTGTCATTCACGAAAACTTGGTAAGTTGGTAAAACTGAAAATCTAAAATTTAATCTATAAATCTATAAATAAACGTTCAACCTATAAGACTTTAACCCTCTATCTGAAACTCTAAAAATCTATAAATAAACTTTCAGGAAATGCTGAGGCTAGCCGTCGAAAAAGGAGCAAAATTAAATATCGTCAACCGACAACAGCTTTCTCCGTTGACGTTGGCAGCAAAAATGGCAAAACGGGAGGTACGTTTCCAAAAATCCGTTAATCCTACAAAATCGATAATTTTCTATCTCAGATGTTCGTCGAAATTCTGGGAATGGAAGCGGACGTAGTATGGTCGTATAACGACGCGTCTCAGGTATAGCCATATATCTCGAAACCTAAATAAATTTAGACGGCATATCCGCTGGCCAAAATCGATACTATAAATGAAGAGACGGGTGAACTGAATGAACAAAGTGCCTTGTCGCTAATTGTTTATGGGGTTAGGAAATTAACTCTAGCTAATTTGCCGTTTTAACAGCAAACTTGTGGTTTCAGAAAACCACCGAGCACTTAGAATTGTTGGATGGGCTACTCGAAAGCATTATTGACAGTAAATGGGAAGCTTACGGTCGTAAAAGGCGAGCTTTTGGCACGATTGATAGGATAACAATTACTAAAGATGGTTCATGTCCTTATTCGCTTTCACTATTTACTACCTCCTCTTTGTCTCAGCCTTTACACTGCGGCCAATCAGTATGACAACTGAGGTAAGACACGCTAAAACACATCTTAAAAATTGTCCCTAGACCATTACCGACCATTCGATTTGCGAAACTGGACTGCCAGCAAACGATGTCTGGGAGTGGCAAGATTTGGACCCGAATTTCCCTTGGAACGAGACGATATATCAGGTACTTTGCTAATTTTATCCGCTTATACCTAAAAATCCGTTGCAGTACGGCGAAACGGGAGCATTCGTTATCGGCTGTCCATATACGTTTCCTGGTCAAGCTGTCTACTGTCATCTTCGCGACTACAGTGCGATGAGTGAAAAATACCCGGGATATGGTTGGGTAAGGAGCCAGCTGAAAATCTAACGATCATTGTTGATTGCAGCGGAAATAGGGCACCCCATAATCCTATTCTAGGTCCGGTTAGGTTGTGAAGCAATGGTGGTCGTGGGCGTTATTTTTCAAATCACCACTGACATTATGGACGTCCGCCGTGTCGGCCACAGGAAATGGCTGTCGATTATGGTTTGGATTCACCACCTATAGCAATTCCTAAAACCTAGAAATCATTCCCTGCAAAAATTATTTACAAAGCCTCGTTCGTAATGGTGATGCTGATTATACCGGTCAGGTGGGGGGCATAGTCTTAATTCTATTAGAAGAAAACCGTTTAAGGAGTGCCTGTTTCCTTGGACCCGCGATGCTGGAAATCGACAACTACCTATCAATTCTCTCCGTGATTTGTACAACCGTTCACTTCCTTTTCTATTGCCGGTAAGCCACATTTCTAGAGGCCCCTCATTAAACCTAGTGCTATCCAATTTATCGGACCCTTTGTGTTGATGATTTATACCATTATCCGCACGGACCTTCTTCGTTTCGTTATTATTTATATCATTTTTCTGTTCGGGTTCTCACAAGGTTGGCAATCATTCCCTTAAAGGCAGCAACGCTCTTTCCAGCCTTTTATATCACCTTCAACTCATGTGAGAAAATGCAAAACGAGTTAGAAAAGAACGGGGAAATTGCCAACGGGACATGGACTGATGACGCTGGATTGTAAGGAATGTCGAAACTCTGAGCACTTCTGAAAAATTTCAGGATACAAAAACCCCCGGACGCCTTCGACAACATTCTCTCATCTCCACAAGAATCGTTCATTCGCACCTTCATAATGACCATCGGTATAATCCAGTGGTTGCTAACAGTGAGAGGTTTAGGGGAATTCATGAGTCTCTATCGAGAACTTTCTTCCTGCCAGGACCCAGTGATGCGCGTTATGGGAAAAGTTCGTTTTAATTAATAAGCCCTAATGTTTCTTACAGATCTGCTTCCTCGTTTTTGAGCTTTGCGTGTTTGTGCTACTATTCAACTTGCTCATCGCTTCCCTCAACCGGACTTATGAAACTATTTTTAATACTAGGAAAGAGTATAAGAGACAGGTGGGTAGAGAGCAGAATGGCATTGTTCTGGCCAATTTGTCAAAACCACTAAACGGAAAACCACAAATAAGTCCCATAAAGCGCGAAATTGCTATGAAAGCCATAAAAATTTAGTGGGCCCAGGTCATTCTGTCGCTGGAAATGTCGCTCACGCCCCATGAGAGACTGATCCACTTACTCAAGTATTCCCGACCAATTGGTACCAATAAACAGCGGCGGAGTTATGTCGTTAATAAGAAGCTGAACGTAGGTCTAGGGAGAAATCAAGGGATTAGGCCATTGGGTATTCCATATGTCATTCCATGACTTGCAGGACGACAATATGGAGGGTTTTGAAAAGCGAGCGCAGGAAGAGAAGACCAAAAAAATCGCGGAAGAAAAGCGCTTCTTGCACAAGAAAAGGCTAAAGGTGAGTTGTTGCAGGAACTTTACGTTTACTGCAACTTTTCTTCCTAGGATCTCGAAATCAAGGATGGTATTCGCCCGCTAACCAGCCTCATCCGCCCAATGACATCCTACTTAGCGAACTTGGGCAAACCACGGCCACGCACAAACGCAAAAGAAAGCTCAATGATGGCAGTCTATTCAAAACAAACGGCGTTAGGGAAAGGGTTCAGGAAATAAACGTGTCAGACTTAATAGAAATCACCCCCTATGAAAAATGCAAAGGCTCAGGTGTACATCTAGACAAAGTTGTTACAAAAACTTTAATAATCAGGTAACAACAGGCTAAGACAACAAGGTAACGAATAAGGAAAAACAACGATTCTCTTGATAATACGCAAAGCACGGTCAATTACAAATTTTACCATTCTTCGTTATCATCCATCGCCGCAAGCTTCTTCCGCTTCAGAACATCGAAATCCTTGTCGCTGAACACCGAACCGCTCGCTTCTTTCTGCTTCTTGTCTTTCTGAAATTGAAAATATTATAGCATACGCAATGGACTCTACTTCATCTAGGGCACCATAATCGACCCCAACCCAAGTTGTTCCCGGGGACCCTAAGGCGGCCATAATGCGCAAATATGGGCGTGGAAAACGGGTAGCAACGGAAATGCGTCACGCAGCCCTGTGCTAGGTTGGTAATTTTTCTCGCGTTCGTATGAACCGACGTTTCAAGGCTGGGATTCTAGGGTTAGTGGAAAGCTCCCAATCTCTCAGAATATTGCTCCTGACTTGAGAATATTGCTCAGAATATGTAACTGAATGTTTCAACTTTCAACCCCGACCCGCTGTGTTTCATGTCGATGCGAAACTATTGTTTCAAAAACAACTTATAGCCTCTATTTGTAAAAATTGCGCACATTCAAGGTTTGTTTATTCTTTCGGGTTAGCCAATCGCCCCATCTACTAGGTGCGTCAGAGAGCCTAACTCGGCGACGCCGATAGCCACAAAAATATCCGAAAACGCGCTAGGACACGCAAAAGGTCTAAAAGGCGCGAGTGTGGGCAGCCGCCCGCATTTCCTGCATGGAGAGGTTTCCAGGAGCAAGGAAATAAGAAAAAATTTCGATGTGAAATGCATATATAACAGGCTCCCCCATTCGAGAATCCCAAATGTGGAAGCGTTCTCCCGCCCCCACTTCACAGTCTACTCATCCCCTCATATTAGATGAAGTGGGTGGTTCCGCGGAAGCGGACATCGCAATTTAGCTAAGCTTGGTTCTAGACAACTAAACTTCTACCAATACCCTTACTCCTAACTCCGTCTTACAAACTAACCAGCGCTAACTGGGTGGGTGCGGGCGGGGGCGGAATGGAGCCTAGTGGTCGCCCCAAAAAATACGTTGGAATAATCCGATTTTGCTGCACAAAGCAGGGCCTCTCTAGGCCAAAGAGAATAGATCCGAGAATTCCGGAAGTGGGTCAAGCCTAAGCCCTAGGGGATGCTAGTGCACGTCAACCTGTCAGATCGCTGGGTATGTGTGGGCTGCCGCTGACTTTAACTCACTCCCCCACGGCATTAGATCGCAGGCATCATAGGTTTCTGAGTGACACTCCTCAAATAAGGCCCAGTCCGTTGCCAGATATAAAAGCCATCTGGGTTAGTGTGTCCAAACCAGGCCTGGGAATGGGCCGGCCCGGGCCGGCCCGCCAGCCCATTTTTCTCGGCCCGGCCCGGCCCGGCCCGGGCCGGCCCGCAGCCAATTTTTCGGCCCGCGGCCCGGTGGGTACATTTTTATCAAACCAGTATATACCATCCTTTAATTTTTCCGGAGTCACAAAAACGTGTTAGATTAAGTTTGTTAATCGTCTATAGGCTTGCACAACCGATTTAGGTATAGTATGTAACGAGAATTTATTCATAAAGCAGCATACAACCAGTACATCTTTAGTTCAATAGAAAAAAGTCTGTTTTACTTAGTGGAGTTCAATTTCTTTGACGCCCACGTGTAGTTTCAACGCTAATACACTTAATAAGGCTAACAAGGCATATTCCAGCATTTCTGAACATTTCCGGCCAAAAAAAGCAAAAAGCAAAAGATTGACCTCGGCCGGATCGAACCCGGGTCGTTTTCCTGATAAATCAAGTTACCAAAACTCGGATTTTTTACTTTTAACTGTTTAAACAGATGATTGAAGTTGAATATCAATAAGGAAAACTTATAATGTAATTAAATTACCTCATTTAAACTCAATATAACTTATTGGCAAGGTGGCGGGCGGCCAGGCCTGGCCTCCATTGACGGCCGCCCGGGCCGCCCGCCAGCCTAAAATCGAAATCTCGGCCCTGGCCCGGCCCGGCCCGGGCCGGCCCGGGCCGGCCCGGCCGGCCCGCCAAATTCCCAGGCCTGGTCCAAACTACTCCCAAGTTCACCCATTGCGTTTTTCGGCATTCATGGCTCAGTCCATCCCGATTCATGACATCAACGCTGGGCAAACGCACCTTGGGCTCACGAAGACCCGTAATTTTCGCCCGCTCTTGCCGAACGATTGTCGCTCTTGATTCAGGGCCAGTCATCATTGCGTGGACGAAATTGCCCTAAACCCATTACCACCGCAAGGCAAAACGAAACCTTTTTTGGATCCACCGCATTCTTTCGCACGTGTTTGATGTAACGCATGTTTCGGGCCGCCAAGTCAGTAGGTCGATCAGCGCGAGCCTGCTCCAAGAGCGAAAACCCCTAAAAAACACGTGAGCGGTTTAATCAAATCAAACCTGATTAGCAAGCTTAGTATTTAAACTCGTGGATGGCAGGTCATCGATCAGATAGCTTTCAGTCTCGGGAAGTGAAACCTAAACCAGGATTTTCTTTCTTACGTTGCCCGTGCCAAAAGCGCGGTCAGGTTATATCGCGAAAGATTTGCTACTGAAGTGACATCTCGTAAATATGAAATGCTATTATGCTAGGAAAGTTCGTAAAGAATGACCTGTCCTCTCTTCGCCGCAGCTAGTATCATCTTCGCCCTTTGTTGCTGTTTTGCCATCTTCTTGCTTTTGCTGGACGAAAGCCTTCTTTTGCCATCATCGCCTGAACAGTCGATAAAAATGAACGTAAGGTAATTACCGCATTCAACATCTTCGATAAATTCTTTTAGTAGCGTCCTTGACATCTGCAAAGATTCCTATGCACTTCGTACCCATACTTGCATTTCTGAATTACGCAAAGCTCTCAAAGCACTCGTACAAATGTTTCAGCAGCGCAATGTCCCTCTGGCGCCTGCTATTTGCCGTCTTTATTGCCTTCGCTCTAACAATCGACGCCGTCAATATCATGAGGGGGTTCATCTACAGACCAGTGCCGCCCCAAACCCAATACGTGCGACAGCTGCGGTAAGGTTTTACTACGAGCATCCACGCCAAACGAAAAATTAGATTCGACACCGCGCCCGGATTCACCAACTATGCATACGCCGACTGAAGGAAGCTTTCCGTGCGTTAATAAACCATGTAAATCAAAACTTTATTCAAGTATTCATAACAATTTATTGCGCAAACAAATTTAAACATTCTGGGTATTCGGGCCACGTTTTCGTCCAATGCCGCCGACAGCGACATTCACATATCTCCTGTTGTATTGGATGCGACGATGGGCACGGCCGACCTTCTTCTTCTTCTTCTCTTGTTTCTCGACCTTCGGGGTTTGAGAGCGGACCTTTCCGGCACGGGCGAGCGAGCCGTGGACCTTACCTAAAAATAAAAGTGAAAACTGCATTCAGATGTGCGAGAAAAGTTTGGTCAAGGCGGGCTTGGGAGCATCAAAACCTTTATGAGATCTTCAATGAACTAACTACGTGCTACACAAAGAGGAAACCCGGGGCGTAGAAAGCTATGGTATCGCCAAAATTTGAAGAAGAGTGCCGTGCTAGGTGGCCGTTTAGACACTGGAATTTTAAGGAAAAAGCTATTGATGTTGAGCCGGGGGTCTTTTTTGAAGATCTTTCCAACCTCAGCTGGTCTTCAAGCCTAGGATAACCCAGCCAAGCCTCAGCTAAGTCTAGGTCAAGCCTAAGCTCGGGGTAGACTTAGGCCAAGAATAAGCTACGCTAGGCCGAGAGTAAGCTAAGTCAAGGCAGGACCAAGCCTACGCGAAGTTAAAGCTAAGTCGATCAATAGATCCAGGAAAAATTTAAGCAGTTTCTCCTACAAACACAAAATAACTACGGGCTAGAACCCTAGGTGTTTTGAAAAAAATTTGGAAGGAATCGAATAGACGTACGAAATCTGTCTAAAGTGAACCCGCCAAAAAACCCAACAAAGTATACCGGTCCAAAGCGATACCTCCGAGCAGACGATGGTTGATGGCAAGCGTGGCGCCGTTGGTGAGCTCCAGGCCAGCGATGGTTTGTTCGTCCTCGAGAATGCCAGAGCCGTAGGAAAGGATCGTCTCGTCATTAGCGCACAGCCGTTGCTGAAAATAAAAATGAAATAACATCGACAAAATGGATAATACGAAAGAGTAAAGTATAATTTGCTCATAAAGTAAGTATCCATATACGATTCAATAGAAAGCTGTCCAAAAACGAGCGGATCTACCATCTACCAAAAACCATTAGCAACTGGGTTGCGAATTCGAAAATCGAAAACGAATGTGCCAAGAATATACGCTACTGGCAACACCCGTACCTTGTCATTGTAAGGATACTGAAATAGTAACAATAGATACCTTAAGATCGCGAATTGTAGTCTCCGGGGTCACATCGAGGCCGTGGACGGCGCCATCGATGGCGCACACGAACAGCTGCATTCCAAGCGAGAACAACTGAAAATTGAAGAGTTAGCGATGCAATTCTAGTACAGAAAGTAAAAAGGAATAGAATGGCATGAATGGAAACAATCTGTAAAAAGGGAAACAGAAAATGGGGGCAGAGCAGAGAGGACCACCCCCGACGATGAGGCTACGGTAGAAAAATAGGTCGTGCCGGGACCCAGCCGGTCGGCGTTTACGCCATGAAACAAGGCGGCGCGCGCGGGAAAAGATCAAAAACAATATATAGCGAACTAAGAAATATAAAAGTCGTCAAGTCGAATAGATAATGATGATAAACAATGATACAAAAAGGGAAGTAAGCACTGGGGACTGGAAGAATGATAAGGCGTGGGTGGGGTGCGATCTTTCGGGATTTGTTCGCTTTCTGGTTTGGGGCTTGTAAAAACGAATAAGTTAGACTGCTGGCCTTTTTGATATTATGTCGAACGTATTTCGATAGAATTTTGGGATTTTTTGTATGAGGGAATGAACTTAAATTTAAATTTCTGTTGTCCCTTATGATTAGCCCCGATGGCTTTACTTTTGCCCTGAAGCTGAAGTAGAAGCAAATAAGCTAGCAGTTGTCTCCGAATTTCTGGTATGCATGCTTTACGATAACACTATGCAATTCTACAGCCTTGTGACTTTCCAATACTATGGCAGAGTGGTAGGTTCTCTGAACCGCTGGTAATACGTTTGCTGCACTGGCCGCCTTTTTTCTGCCAATGGATATCAAAAATTTATTAGGACATACTATTAATATTATGTCGTTTGCAATAAACATCTAGACAGCTTGCCTAAATGCAATACAAGTAACAAGGCCCTTTGTTGTTTCGCAATACAAATTCGATGAAAATACGTAAGAGAAATGCCCTCGGCTGCAAACGACGTCTACATTTCCGCCAAATTTAGCCTCGGCAGCAGTATTGATTTGTCGTTTTGAATCAGATGAGTTGTCCGACATGTTCTAAATTGTGTTTCAGTTTTAAAATGCCCTCCCACCTCTTCCATTAATTTTTTAAGGACTTGCGAGTTACACTTCGGCAACTCTGAGCCATTTTGAGTTTGGGTGGAGGCGGGAGTAGTCTAAAAAAACCCTTACTTCATCGGTTGTATTTTACTTACCTCTTCTTGCGGCTTTTCGGCCTTCGGATCTTCGCCCTCCGGAACTTCCCGAACTGTGATTGCCGAGGTCGGGGCTCGTCTGATATCTTCAGGTTTCCGCAGGCCGCTCGCCAAATCCCAATCCTCTCCCTACAAAAATGCAATTTGGCTTCTAGGGTCAAAACCTTTCCCAAATCTTCACCAAGATGTTCCAAAACCTTTAATTGCGCGGTTTCGGGATTTTGAGTTGGTTGTCCGAGGCGTATACCTGACGCGGCCGCTCTCTAAAATAAAATAAAGCTAATCTGCGTTCTTTGAAGCGCTTTTCTTCGGCTTTAGCCTACCAATTCGAGATCATCGAGTGCCCGGGGCTGGGCATAGAGTTGAGGAGGATAATTTTGGGCCGAAAAAGCAATTTGTGGCGATGGTGGAGCGGGGACGGGGGCAACATATCCAGTCCCGGAGCACGGTTTCGGAGCGGGGCAAAGGAACTGAGGAGGACAAATTATATGAATTGAATGGAGTACCGCGGGACAGGTGGTAGGACCAGCCGGCTGGCATGCGAATTGTGGACATTGGCAAGTGTGGCCAGGGATGAAAAGTGATGCGGAAGCGGAAGTTGAAAGGGCGAAGATAGTAAGGTAGTGTAGCCACGTCATCTGGAAAAAAGCAAGGGGTTTTAGAAATTCGTAAATTAGAAATGTAAATGTAAAATGTATGGACTGGAAGGAAGGGCTGGGGAGGTATAGCTTTGCCATAGTAAGTTTGCCAAAGAAGCTAAAGACGTAGCTGGCGCCAAGGTCTATTATGCCCTCCCCGCATAATTTCCCGAAAATGAATATCTCGATGTCCCAGGATCGCCGAAAAGCCGTTTTCCTCAAAAGATCCGATCAAGGGCGCCAATATCTCCGCCCACTCGCCGTAGGCTGAAATTAATACAGGCATCGAGAAAAACGGGCCGGAACCGGATGATTGCCGGCCGAGCCGGTCTCGCCGCGCGCCCTGTTTTATCCAGGAATCTTATGTGAGACACCCCGCTGGCTTGCCGAGAATGGTCTTGGCTTGATTGAGATTACCTGGGTTTATTAAATGGCAATTGGCCGGTTTAGGGTAAATTTCGAATCGAGACAGATTAATCGTAAGTATCCTAAAGTATGCCTACCCTATAGTTAGAATGCAAGATGGAAGATGGATGTAAGAAGTTACCTGAGCTGCAGCTCCCATTGATGGGAACAGGATCAGCCATCTCTCGCGCTCTAACGGCTCCTTTCACCCCTGTAGCTCTTATGCTGTACAGCCGCATAACACTATAGATAAGTGTTTGGCTTCGAGGAGGCTGGAAAGTACGGTACTGGGCTGTTAGCGGGGGAGGTTTAGAGGCGGAAAACCTATTTTTATTTTTAACTGTTTATAATAAATATTGTATTTTTAATGTTTTTAATAGTTGTGATGGCAGGGATGTTACAAAACTTTTTTTGAAACGTTTTTGAAATCCTGAATTTTTGGCCAAAAAGTAAGAACATTCGTTTTTATGACCTTTTTTAATCTAAAAACTTTGTAAAATGATGTAAAAATGATTTATATTTCGTTATAAGATCGTACCGAACTACTATCAAAATTGGCTTCCCCCTGCTAACCCCCCCCCCCCGCTAACAGTCCAGTCGCGAAGGCCCCAGGATGACAACTAAAAATATAAAACACTTGCTCGACCCATTTTTTTATACTTTGTACCTTTCCCCTATTCTTCTCTTATTTTTATTGAATTACCAATCCGGATGAAGACATTTTGCAGGCGAAGGGCTGCCAACCAGCGTCGTCGAGGAGCAATTAGAAGGTTTCCCCAAGTGGAGAGGTAGCGTCGAAATGGTATGAGAAGGAAGAAGCCCGGTTTCTTCCAGACCCCGGTCTCCCTTCCCCTCTTCTGCCACACCTTCCAAAGTCAAAATGACCCCCATTCCAAGGGCAAAGTCTACCTCTGCTGCCATTACGCCTTGGGGTGTCGACATTTGGCATAAAGCCGAGAATTTCTTTTTGATTGTTATTGACGATTGATCGGTGACGGATATGCGGCGATGAGGTATGTAAACAATTTTAAGATACAACTTTAATTATTAGATACGTTCTGCTGTTATTTTGGGCTCGCCATGCCACGGGCTGCATTGATTTAGCAGGGTTACTTGGCGGTGGATCTGGAGGAGGTTGTGGCTGGTAAGTAATGTTTCTAAACGCGAACTAAAATTCTTACAGTAGCTCATCAACTCCAGGCTGTGCACCGCAACCACCACCATACCCACCTACGTTTCAAAGCCCACCACAGCCACCCCAAATCAGGTGAATTTGGCTAAACTGCCGATACCTGCTGCTTACTACTGTATACTGTATCTCAACTACCCGCTGTCCTAAAAGCTTGTAAAGTATACCAAAATACTCGTCATAGTAAGACGAACATTTTCATGTACTTTACACGCTTGTAGACATGTACTTTACACGCCGAGATACAGCGGGGTATCTGCAGTCCGTCCGTAACGTTTTGACGTATTTCTTGTAAAACCTCTCACTTTAGTATATCAAGCTACCCCACGGCTCAAGTACCTATTCCCAACCCGGCACCACCGTTCTTTCCACCTCAATTTAATAACCCCATCCAGCAGTTATCTCCAGGTAACCGGCAAATTTTCCAATCGGAAGTTTCAATTTTAGCAGGAACTCCGCCTGGTTATATCCCCACCCCTGTTATCTCATCAGATTCGAGCAAAGAAGACCCCCCGGAAACTCGGGTTCAGCTTCAACCCCCAGGCTTAATCTTGAAAGTAGGTCTCCTTTCTCGATTGCTCAAAAAATCAGGGCCACATCGGGAATGGGGTCGAACCGTCCGGCTATGATCAAGCGGAGAACGAGCATGTTGATCGGGTTATAGATGCGTTTGATCGGGAATTAGGGAAGGTATGTTAAAATCGATTTCCGGATTAACAGAATCCTAGCCCCGACACACCTCATCTGGCTATTCATCTTCATATCGGCACTCAGTTCCAAGACATGAGAAAATTAAGGCGCACAAGGCGTCATTGCAGGTAGATAAAATTGAGCAAAATATCGTATGTTTTAGGTGAAAACCTCTGGGCTTAAGATGGCAATCTCGGAACTGGCGAATCGAGCCCAAGATCTTGATGAATATGAAGGTAGGGTAATAAATCAATTTGTACCTTAAGATTCAGAAGCCGACGGACCTGCGGAAATCAATACATCTACAGCCTATGAATCAACAGTTTTGAGGTTTTTACTTCTAAACTATAGCTACCATATTTTAGCAATTCTGTAACTACGGCTGCAGAAGTCTATGAAAATACCGAGGACTCGATTGGTGAGAGGTAAGTGAATCCAAAAATAGAAAGACTCTTTTGTATTCAGGGTGACAGAATATGATCTCGAAGAAGAGACCCGACGACCTGCTTATCACATTGTTCATGGTTTAACTACAGTAGATCCTGAACCTCTTCCAGGTCTTCTTATACCCGAGAAGGTAATTTACGATCCGCCTTTCAAACCCATTTCAGGCAACCTTCTACGAAACAATCCCAACACCGCCTCCATGGCAGCCGAGATGGAGTACTACAGAAGATTCCCCAACCCTGCCCCCAATTCTAATCGATCCCGATGTCAAAGATTCGTTATCCAAAACAGATCCCGATATCCAACCTTTTGAATTAGTTACCCCGAGCCATACCCCTTTACTTACAACCCCTATCGTTCCCTCCACCCACCAACCACCTGACCCGGGCTATAATTTGTTCAAAGACGCTCTAGAACTTTTTAAAGGCAAGCAGAAACTGGAGCAAAACAGTCAAGAAGATGAGAAGCTTTTGAAAGATTCTGTTAAAGAAGCGAGTACGGAACGTTATAAGATTACAAACTACGCAATTACCAGGGGCAAAGACTCGTTTGGGGTCACTGGAAAACCGAAAGAAGAGTTGCATACTTTGAATACGCAGAAGATTGAGGTAGAAACCGGGAATACCTCCTCAAATACCGGAAATTTTACTTCTATTTCGAATGAATCCGAAGCAAGATTCGAAACCTCAGAACGTCCCCAAAATTTGCCCGAAGTTTTGAATTCCACCACAGAAACGACATCCACAAGTTCACCACCCCCTCCAAGAGATGATAAATTCCCATTAACATCGATCGCCACTGTTTTTCCAGTGATCAATTTCAATGCCACGACGCCAAAAATTCATGAAAAACCAGAAGGCCCGAGTCTGAATGCATTATTCCGTGACTCATTCCGAATCACTACTGTACGTGTCGCACCTCTAAACGTTGAGCAGACGACAGTAACTAGTCTGACAACTACGAAGTTGCGTACATATCGCCAATCTCTTTTGGACCAATTATTGAAGAAAACCGAGCCTATTACCCCGGAAAAACGCAGCTCGCGACGGTATAAGTATACCCCACCAAAGTTAGATCTCAAAACACGATGGAAGGGCAAGGGATTGTTGAAACGTTTTACAGTGGAATGATTTAATGTGTATTTTATGCGTATGCGGGTATAAAATAAATGTATTTATTATTTATGTGCTGTTATTACATTCAATGCTGGCGGAGAGCTAACAATTTTCGACGTGCTTTTAATTTTCGAAGAAGGGCTTGACGTTTTCGTTCTTTGAAGCCGCCTAGGGAGATAGTAAAATCAAAACAGGTTTTTTTAAAGTTACCACATCCACCAGGTGATGATGATCCACCGCAACCACCTCCACCTCCTCCCCCTCCGCAGCCACCTCCGCCTCCACAACCTCCTCCTCCACCTCCTCCTCCTCCTTGACACTCTTCAGGTGGTCCACAACAGCATGGATATGAGGCAAACACTGGTGGAGGTTCAATGTCTAAAAAGTCCAAAATTTTCGTCTTTTCAAAACGATCTACGATTTTTTAATTTTCTAGCATTCAAAAACTAGGAAAAATATGATAATACACGATTTGTTATTTAAAGGCATGTATAGGCGGGAAAAAAATCCAATACTTACCCTTCTGACCGCATGGCACACTCGGTTCTGGCAATGGTGGTGGTGCAAATGGAGGTGGTGTTGGGCCACTAAACAAATCCCTCCCTCTCAAATCCACCCTCAAATTCACTCACCAAAAAAGACACGCTTCAACGGCTACGCCAACCAAAAATAACAGCGCTAGTGGGATCATTAGCTAGCTGAGCGGTAGGATTGTGTTAGAACGAGGGGATTAGTGGAGTGAAGAGCTGTGATAGGCTGACCTTGGCAGCTGCCTCGAGCCTTTCGAGGACTGAAATCCCGGGGGCAATTCGCGCAAAAAGTGAGAGTGACACCACCCTTATGCTTTCGGGAAGGGAAGGCACCTTTCCCCCTTTTTGAGTCAATTTTGGGGTGGAACCGTCGGGATGCTGTTTTTGGGAAAAAAATTAGCTTTAAGCGTAGGCTTCGGTTTGGTTTAGGTTAGGCTTAGGTTAGGCATGGGCTTACTACTGCTTACTAGTTAGGTCTAGGCTTGACTTAGGCTTAGGGGCTTCGGCGTAGTTTTAGGCATAGCCTCAAGTTTGTTTAGGATTGGGTTAGGCACAGGCTTAGGTTTAGACGTAAGCTTAGGCTTAGGCTTAGGCTTATACGTAGGCTACGGCTTGGCCTACGCTTAGGCTTCGGCATAGGCTTAAGCTACACTCAGGAATGGGCTAAGGTTTAGGCTTAGGCCTGCTGCTTATTCAGAATTTCAACTTCTACGCCCTGGCAGCGAATTTCACCACATTCTAAAGGAACGAGCAATGCACGATTCTGTATGGGTCCTTCCAGAGTGCAGGTACCCTCTCTGCTAAAACTCACTACCCATCCACCTAATGCCAAAATTTCACACACTGATCTCATCGGCTCGGCTGCTTCCACTTTTGGCATTTCCACCCATAATTGTCCTTAATGGAAAAGTATAAGACCATTTTAATCATCATCCCGGCACTACCCGCCCGCCCACCGGAAACATTTCCCCCGGGGTCACAAAAGCCGTTTTAATGGGTGCCAGCGGCCATTTCTGAATTTGTGGGCCTCCAGGGCAACTTGGTAATAATGGTGGGGCCAGGATGACGGACCGCCAGATCGGGTTACCCCCCACCCGGCCAATGTGTGCGCCTTTTCTCATATGAAGCATCCGGAATGAGGGTTTTTTGCTTTTTACCTGGGCGCGGGTTCGGTCATAGTTCACGGCTGTTCAAATTTTGGGAATTTTTGAGGGGCAGTTTTCTTGCGGTTCGATTTTACAAGCCAAAAAACGGTATTTGAAGTTTTCCTAGCTTGAACTTTATGGCTGTAATAAGGAAAGGTGACAGGTCTAGTAGGGCCTAGTGTCGATAGTAACGTAGTGTAGCTTTAGATAAAGAGTTTAAGTCCTTGGAATTTTTTTGTAAGTCCTTGATATTTTTAAAGCCGCCTCCTTTCACCCTATAACTTTTTAACTAGCTTCTTTTTAAGATAATTTTTACTTTTCATGCTATAAAACATACAAGTTTCAGCCACCCCAAATTTTTACGTCAATGGTAGCGTTCGTACTTAGACGCTAAATTACCGGTATTTCCGCCCGTGAGTACTTTCATTCCAAGAAACCCCAAGCTTTTCAAGTGACGTTAACACCCTACGCTACGCTCCACCTTATGCACTGAGTTCCAAAAACGGTGGTGCTGCCCTTTTGTCCCCAGATACCGGATATCTGTATATTCCGCCCTCATTTCGGGAAATGAGTGTTTTTGGTGAACAACCCCATGATGGGTCCTATGAGGGTGATGCCCTATTTCCTGCCCTTTTCAGGGCACTTTTGTACCATAGCCGCTTTTCGATAGGCTTATTTTTGCGGGTAAACGTTGGGTGTCATTTGTCTTATTCGGTATTGTGGCTCTTTCAACTTTGTAATGTTAAAGTTTAAGCTAGATTTTTAGATTTAAGTCAGACATGGATGTGCTTGGGAAGGTGTTGGCTGTTTGGCCAGCGCCCGGGAAACGAGAAACGGGCCCGGATCGGAACGTTTTGCAGTGGTTCAGGTAAGAAAATCTGGGCTAGGCTTGGGTCTTGGCTTAGGTTTAGGGTTAGGATTAGGTTGGCTTAGACTTCGGTTAACCTTGGGCTGAGGCATAGGCATACGTTTAAGCTTAGGCTTGGGCTTAGGCTTATGATTAGGTTTAATCTTGTATTAGGCTTGGCTTAGGCTTAGACTTACTCAGGCTTAGGTTATACGTAGGCTTGGGCTCAGCCACCTATAAATGACAATTTTTCGCTACTAGCTCTCGAAAGCTATGTTTTACACTAAATAACGTATATCTATCGATGCCCAAACGCATGAAGCGGTCAATTCTCGGACTTCACAAGCCCTTTAAGGTACAAAAAAAGACACTTTTGCAGGCCCTCCAGACCGATCCCATCGACGTTTGATGCCTACGAATTTAACGTTGGTCAGTTGGCCGGAGGACAAGGTATAGCAAAAACGCTCCTTAAAACCTGGATGCTTAGGCTGGGCCTTGTTCCCCTCCACCAACAACTTCAAGCTCCTGCGGTGATGCTCCTTAGGAGCTCGGGCTCAATCTGAAGAAAACCCGTGAACGCCCCTTGTTTCGTGTATGGAATAAAGTTGGAAGTCGTTTGAAAGTTATAAAACAAGCACAGCTACTGTCACAATCCCTTTAAAATCGAAAAAGCCACGTACCACCACCCATCCAGAGAAACTAAAGTGCACCTATCGTCGATTGGATCGAAATCTCTCTCTTTTCTGCCTTTTGTTGTCATAGCCACTGTTTCAGCATATTTCTCCTCTCTTCTCCATATAACCAGCCATCCCCTTCCTCTCTTTGCTCTTCCCCTCATATTGTTTTCTCTTTTCCCGTTTTCCGTCTTTTTCCGGGCCCACCTTCCTCTCAATCCAAGGTAATCCCTCCCCAGGCTTCTCCCCCGCTTCTCCCCGCTTTTTCACCCACTAAATAACGCCCGTAAAGATTAGACCTTGCCGGGAATTCATAACATTGGCTATACTGATCGCAATATTTGGATTCCATTGTCTCAAAAATTTTAAAGCTATTTTTCTGAACCAAAATTTTGTATAGAAAATCATCTTTTTATTTAGAAATTATTTACATAATTATTTATCCCTTATAATTTCAGTTAAGCAACAAAATGGAGGAAGATGAACTTACTGAAGAAGATCATCGCTCTGGTAAGCTTACAATAGTAGCTTTATAAAGCTTTAAAACGCGAAAAGCGGCCAAAATGGGCTATTTTGTGCATTTTCCACAATTTAAAGCTTCGAAACTTTGCAAATATAGCCGTTACATAGATTTCAATAAGCGCGTTATGTTCAGCAAAAAAATTCTGCACAAAATTGGCTTGATCCCATTTCGAAACTGCGTCGACCCTCAAAAAACATCAATCTTTTAGCACCGCTATTCCGCTTGAAATCCCGCCGCTTACATACAATGTTGATGCTCATGGCCGGGACAGCAGCCATGGCGCTTTTAACAACAAATATTGGTATAACTGCCACGTGTATGGTCAATTCGACAGCATTAGCATATAAAGCAAGGTGAGCACGAGTAAAGGGAGCATGAGCAGGAAGATTTAGTAACGAAACTGTCGTGATTTCCACAGTACGTACGGAAAATCAAAAGTGTCATATGGATTCGGCGAGCGTGGTTGTTGATTATGGGGTGAATTATAATTCTCTCTATTAAAGTGACTATATGCTATTAAAGGGAGAGCTTTTATGGACTGAAGAAACACAATCGTTAGTCAAAGGAGCAGCTTTTCTTGGTGGAATCATAGCTGTAATGCCGGGTGGTATGGCTTCTGATCGATATTCCGCCACAAAGCTCATGCTCACTTCAATGGGTTTGTGCTCTACGAAAGTTAATTTCAGCTTTTAGGCTTGGGCTCATTTTGTAATTTGTTATTCCCGCTGGTAGCGCAATGGGACGGGCCTGGGCTGCCAGTTCTGGCGATCGTTTTGCGTTTTGGGATGGGTGTTGCGGAGGTTGTCGTCATAAAATAAACATGGATTATAGTATTTTTAGGCCTTCTTCCTGCCTGCTCAAAATGCTCTTATGGTACGCTGGATTCCACTAAACGAAAAGGCGACGGCAGGTTGGGGAAAAGACGTCTCATTTTGGTCTGAGACTAGGTGCCCTCTATTCCATTGGATACCAAATTGCGGGTATAATTGGGGTACCGATGGCTGCAGCATTGTGTGAGAGCGCGTATCGATGGCCAGCGGTGTACTACGTATCTGGTAGATCAGTTTTTCCGCTTAAACCAGCTAAAATTGTAATTTCAGCCCTAGTCGGGTTGATCTGGATCATTGGATTTTGGTACTTGGCTGCTGACACCCCGGCTTCTGCCAGATGGATGGGGGAGCATGAGGTTAAATACCTTCGTCGTGAGCTGCAGCACTTAAATTCTGGCAAACAAAAGGTACAGTCACCGTAGTACACCTTAATACGCCAATCTAGACCCCATTCCCCTGGCGATCCGTCCTCCGCTCGGCCGCCGTCTGGGTCCTACTCTATGCCTTTTTTGCCGGCAATTTTGTCATCACATTTATTCAGCTCTACATCCCCTCGTTTTTCAAAGACGTACTCCTGATGAATGTGCGACGGGTAAGCTAGCAAAGATCTTTTGAGGAATACGCTCATTTAGAATGGCTTCACTACAGCCATCCCTCATCTCTGCCAAATTTTCGCTAAATTTTCGTGGAGTACGATAATCGATCGAGCAAAGCGACGTGGTTTGGCACCAACAGCTGCTGTGCGGCTTAGTCAAGCCGTCTGTAAGTCCGGGGTTACGGTACCCGAGGCAGAATTTAGCGTGCGTTGGGCTGGTTGTTGGTTTCGCGTCAATAGCGACATTTGCGGATTGTGAGCGGCCCTGGTTGGCGATATTCTTTTTGTGTCTCGTCACTTGTTCTTTTGGAATTTCAGTAGCTGGTAAGCTTTTAATATTATTTAGTATAATATATACTTTATTTACAATACAAACCAAAATATTACAAAAATTCTTTTAGGTTTCATATGTTCGCTATTATCTCTAGCTCCAGCGCATGTTGGTATGCTGACAAGTTTAGGAAATGTTATAGGTAAGCCATTACACTTGTGTTTTAACCCGATTCCTTCAGGTTTTTTGGGTCGCTGGACCTGTCCAATGATTGTCCAACACTTCAAAACAGTCGTAAGTTCAACGTTTATTCGGTCAAAATGAGATCATACGACCAGAAAGCTCTGTAGAGACCATAGAGTACAATATACAACAATTGCAGGGGACAGCAGCGGAATGGAGGCAGATATTTTACGCGTTCTCGGTGATCCCGCTGCTGTCGTTGGTGACGTTCACGTTTTGGGCCTCAGGTAGATGAACGTCTAGCCGAAGAAGGGGAACTGGTCCTGGCAGGCGCGGCCGGAGCACATGACGTGGAAGCCTTCAGTTTGCTGGGTTTGGCCGGGGTACCAGTAGTCACCGAAGAAGTTGTTGTCTCCGATTCTAGAATAAGAGATGGTTAATTATATATAAACCGGCATCGTAGAAAAGTACGGTCTATAAGCTGCCTAAGACTAAAGCCCAAGGCTAAGCTTAAGCCTAAGCTAAGCAGAAGCTAAGCCTAAGCAACTTTAGTTTCAATTTTTTTTAATCCTCACCTAGCCGAAATCTCAGCAAACACGGCGAAAAAGACGATGCAGATCAGAAGAGCAGCGTTCATTTTGAAGTAGTTTGACTTGGAAGCTATAGTATTGCTTTGAAAAGCAGTGATTAGAACGATATCCTTGAACCAAACCTTTATCCTTATATATCCAGTCGAGAGAACCGAGCATTGGAACAAGCTCCGCCCATTTTTCGGTGGGTTCCTCCTCCCCACCTCGACCTCCCGACGGCTTGGATCTGGTGACGTATCAGGGTTAGAAAAGATCTGACCCTCTATACTTTCTGGTCTATCCAGAAAATAGATGGGTGCTCGTGTATCAGGATGGGGAGCGCTGTTTCGTTGAGTTTTGGATTGGACCTTGGTCGCCACTTTTTTAGCTCGTGCTCGAAAATTTTCGAACGATATCTTGGAGATCAGCCAAATATGTTGTGGCGCTATTGTTTTTTGTTCTATTGAAGGGGTACGGCGGCGTTGCGTGTAGCTTTCTGTAGCTGTTGTGTCGCGAAACGCAACGCGCAATCACGCGTAGGTCGTAGAAAACTCTCCCTGTATCTCTCTCCTCTCTCCTCTCTTTCCCTCTCTCTCTTCTCTCTCTCTCTCTCTCTCTCTCTCTCTCTCTCTGCACAATCTCAGCGTAAATAGGTGTATACGTATAAAATCTGCCCATGAAGTCTGCCCGTGCGCCTTTTGCTGTCAACACCTAGTCGATACCAGGCATCGATTCTTGCGCTTCCTAGTCCCTTTAAAAGTACAGACCATTTTGTGCTGCGGACCCCAAAAAGGCTCATTCTCATTCCGTGACCCATCCCCCATTTCCCGCTACGATCTGAGACCAACAACCGGCCTGCCAAGACCCCCTGGAAATGGAGTCAACCAATGAGACAACGATCCCTGAGCCCTGTTTCGATGAGTTCCCTCCATCAGTATTAAACTCCGCCAATCCGTTCGTTTTTTGGATTGCAGCGTACTCAGCAAGGTTTTTTGCACGATTATGCTTTTAAAGGAGCCACTAAGGCAGATATGCGAAGATGAGGGGCCATATCACGATTACTTAGCTGGCTGTAGATGTTTGCACTCGCTTTAGTTTTTAAAGGGACAGAGAATTTGTGGAGTCCTATGAATCTTTCACGGCATACCTTTCAAATGCGTATTGGATTACGAAGGATCTGCCAGTGTCTTTAAAAATCATGGATAAGCGAAAAGCCGTAAAGTACCGTGTCTTCCGTAATGCCCATCCATCAACGATCGGCCCCGGTTTTTGTCTTTTCCATTTTTCCATTTGCCCCCGGAGAGATCGCGCTTCTTAATGGACTCTGGTGCTCCGGGATCACTGATGGGAGAACTGATATCAACATTTTTACAAAAGTCCAGAAAGTGGATATAACTGGGAGGTGGAAACGACGCCTAGGGCTTCCTAAGTGTTCTCCCATACCAGTTAGGTTCGAGGTTCTTCCTCAAAGATTACTGCTAGCTACCCCGAAACTGGTTTTTAGATTTTTGAAAGTCGTATTCTGGTGTTTCGAACGCTTCTTCAAAAAAAATAAGTATCGAACGCTAAAAACATCCCTTTATCCCTCTAGTTTTCTTGATTCTAAACCAAAAAAAATTCCTTGTGTTGCCGTATTTTGTTCCGTGAACCTGTTGACACGATGGCTCATCCTCCCAATTTCTCTCAAACAAATCCCTCACATTTTTTTATCAGATGGTTTATCGTCGGCCACTCTTCGCGCTTATCCATTTTTTCCTTCTCGCCTTCCTTAGCCGATTATCACGCGGAATGTGACCGACCCCAATCCATCAACAGATATCTGGCGTATCCACACATCGCCCTGGTCGCGCTGTCCCCCATTTTTTTGGTGGGATACGCAATCTTGTATCAAATTTCGCAGTGCTGTCAGGTTCAGCGCGTAAAAAAAGAAGCTAAAGCTTAACCTAAAATTTTTACAAAGTGATTTTTAGGTGATGTACAACCATGGGGACGGATTCCTGAGCAACCAACGGATCCAGTAAAGGCCATTCTCCTTGAAGAGAAGAAAAAACAACAAGAAGAAAACAACGAAATGAAAGAATGCTAGCTATGAATTCAGCTTCTTAGGAAAAGCTTATTATGATCTCCTCAAAGTGCTCAAACCTTCGGGTCAACACTGCACAATCGTTGTTGAAATTTCTGCCTCTCGAATGTCGAATAATTCCTTTATTATTTTAATAAAATTCCAAATAAATTATATTCCACCATCTTGACATGCCCTGCCACCGCAGAATAGTTGGAAGGGTTGAGAATGGATATTGAAGAGACCTTGAGGACTAAAAAAATTTGAATAACTGAGTGAAAAGCTGACTTACGCTGCTTCTAGCAACCCACAAATGAAAGCGAGGATTACCAAAAGATGTAAAAATAGTGATGCTTGCATTGTCGTAGAAAACGTAGAAAATTGATGCCCCTACTCGTCTTCCCTCGAATTATATATACCACTTCTTGTTTCTCAAATTGGCAACAAACAGACCAGGTGATTTTGAGGAGAGAGAAGGAAATAGACGCGGAAAACATGTTTTAGACGTGCATGCTAAACCATGGAAACACCGTTTTTCTCTCACAATGATTGGACTCATTTTTCTGCATGGGATTACACTTGATGATCATGATATCATGATCATACCTTTACAAAACCAAAGACCAACACTAATCATTCCATTCTGTATCTCCTTTCCTGCCAATTGAACTTTCGAACTCCAGCAAGAGCAAAAGATGAGATCCAACTCTTTTCTCTGACATCATCCCGGCCTTCCCTGCCTGTTTGCATCCTCAGCAAAAAAAAATCCTGGGGGTTTTCCAACAGCCAAAATACGTATTTATTTGTTTATTTTGTAGTGAATGTACTTCTCCAAAAAATAAACCCTTTTATCAAATAGCGACCAGTATCATTTAGTTCGTCGTTGCGCAATTACATCACATAAACACGGAATTTTTGGTCAGGGGCAAGAGGTCGGTGAGCAAATTCGGAATGCATTCAAGTAAACGGCACGTGGAAAGTAATGGATTTGTCTAAGGTATCACGGATCATCACGGAATTTGAAACAATCACAACACTGCAAACACGGCAAGAAAGCAAAACTAAAAAAAATGCTAAAGAGCATGGGTTCAAAAATCCCTGGGTTCTCGTTGGGCCCGTAGCTGCTTGATAGCCTAAAAATCAGATAGTACGTGAAAATCGAAATTTACAAACCTGGGTCCGCTGGGCATCAATCTGGATATAATCCTTGTCAACGGGCTCGGGTCTTTGTGGCTGATGAGAGAATGTTTCTCGACGATACGTCCTCGCCGGGGGAGGTTCGAAGTATTCCAGCTGGCTCTGCATATAGCCCGCTGACTTAAATAGAGATTTTCTGAAATGCTTGCTTTCCTCAACTCACCTTCGGTGCATCTGGATAACCACCACGACTTCGTTTCGGTCCCATGTTTGTGATTGGGATTTTTCTGAAATCCATTTTTATACGTTCCAAGTATCTTTGGTATTGGGCTGTTAGCGGTGGGGGGTAGCAAAGGTAAGTTAATTTTCAGTTTTCCGTCTCCGCTTAATTTTTGTAATGCTTTTCGTAGTTTTTGATCGCTAGAAAGCTACAACATTGTTTCTACATTTTTCAAAATTCGAAAAGTTTGGCGCCTTCCTGGTAATTTTTCATACATGTTTGACAAAAAGCTAAAGATTCTCGAAACTGCTTCGAATTTATGAGCTTTTATATCTAAAACTGTGTAAATGCTATCAAAACTATCTATATTTTGTGTAGGACCGTCCAGGATTACCGCGAAAAATTAGTCCGCTTGTTAACAGTCCAGCGCCGTATCTTTTTGTATTCCCACCTGCCACTACCAAACAATGATCCGCTCTCCTCATCAGAATTGATGTAAATCCTTGATGGCTTGCTCGAACGGTCGACTGGCGGTGCTCCACCGTATGGAGACAGCTAAAAATGTCCACTCCTGCGTGCTGAAACTATAATAAACTTACATCAGCATTTATATAATTCTTCGGTGCGCTAGATGTTGATGTCGAGCCGGTATCTTCACGTTTAATTCCGATTCTATAATAAAAATAATGTTGTCCTTTACTTGCGGTGCGTGAATTGCCTCGGATTTTTTTTGCCCAAACCCACATTTTGATTGTTTCTCCGCTGCTATCGTTGTCACGATGGCCAGCCCGATTGATGAGTGGATTATTGTGGTAGAGTCGCATCTGAAAGTTTTTCCATATATCACATTAAATCATAAAACCCACACTAGGCTTTATATCCTGGGAGCTGAAGCTGTTGTTTGTGGACCTCTGAATTCGGGTAGGCTCTGGGTGGGTGAGGCTACTGGAGAATCCGAAACGCTGGTTCTCCATCAGTACTTTGCCGTTGGAGGGAGAGCTGCTAACACAACTGCTCGTGCCTTCATCCTCAGTCAGCTGAAAATAAAATTGACTTTGGGGTAAGAAAAAACTTACACTTCTCCGGCTACTCGAAACGCTGCTGCAGGCTGATGAGCCATCGTTACGCCAACGGGGATCTAAAAATCTACTAAATTAACTGAATCCGACGAACCGCGATTTTCGGGAGCGCTCTGCTGACCGTTTCGAGGTCCTCTTCTCGAGTGGAAGCGATTGATGTGCCCGTAGTCACGATTGTGTTTGCTCTAAAACGCTTATTCTCAATTATTACTTGGCAAGCTAGCGTAGTGACGGCCATGCACAGAATACATTCGACAACACCCCAGCCAACATACCACCTTTTTAAATTCTTTTGCCAATGGCCAAACAAGCGGTATGGGGCCATGCGAGGGGCCCGGGATTTGGGCCGAAGGACCCGGGATTGGGTCCCGGTTAGCACCCCGACTTCCCGTTTCAATCGGAAAGACGAATTCCTCATATTTGTGCTCTTCGTCCTCACTCTGACCAGGGAAAATGGATATACATGACAATGCCGATAGCATAGCTTTTCAATAGAATTTAGCCCCTTACAACGAAAGCGCGAAGCATCACGCATAAAACTTCAGTAAGGAACCCACCGATTCTTCCAAATTATTTGCCGATTCGCCGGTAGAAATATTTGATGACATCGAAATTCCGGCCAACGAGGATGAAAGTAGAGACGCATCTGACCGCATCCCCCTCTCATTCACTTTTGAACGAAGCGGCACTAAATCATGATCAAAATTGACTTCGATTTCTCTTACTAGCAATATCCTTTTCTTCAGCCAGCTCCTTCTCAATTGTTTCTTGCTTCTCGAGTTGGCACGCGCGGCAGATGGCTGTCACCCATTCCAGCATCTCCTGAGGTAGCTCTGCTTATAGCAACTGGAAACCTCTAGTACCTGTTCGCTCTCGGAACAGAAGTACATCTCCGCGTTCTTCTCACCCTCCTTCTTGTGGAGGTGCAGCGAGAAAATCCACTGTAGATCGTTGCCGCGCGTGGCCGTGCATGAGGGGCTTGTAATTTGTAGGTATGAATCCACCTAAAAAATTCCAGAGATCCTGCGCTATTTAATGCTGGCTTGGATTTTTATGACTCACGCACGACGGTTGAAGCCATTGAATTCCGGACACGTGTATTTCGTAGACTCACTTGTACACAGTCCGCCAAATCCAGCGACTTCCGTAGTCGTTTCCTATCTTCTGCCCGATATTCATCCAAAAAATTCCCGTTGCCGGAACACCGAAGCACGAAATAACGGCGTACCCATTTTGACTGAAACAAACTTCATAAACCAGGCTTCTTCCATTGTAATACCTTCAAAAGTGGTAGCCGTAACCCGTGATCCCGCGATTTGACCAACCAACCTTCCAGCACTTCGATCGCTATTTTCCTCATGAAAAAAGCGGACATAAAAACCCACAGGTCTGGTTTTCCGGTGCCCGCCTCTGGTCGCTATCGCTTATTGAATACATAATAGAGAGGGGGCAAGAGGCGGAAATCAGGTGATAAGCAAGCAGGCAATGAGAAAGTAGCGCGCAGCATACAACCAATAGCTCCAAAAACCTCTTTCCACCCCCGTGCAAAGGTGCCGCACGAACGGTAAATAGCTATCACATCAACAACATCGATAATTCACCCCAAGGTGAAGCCCAGAATCGGCCGTAGGGGTTTAAAGAAGGCTTTGGAACTGTCCTTAGATCTTGGAAACTCAAACAGAAAAGAAGGAAAATTAACGAGTTTGGCGTAGCCTTATAGTGTTTATTGTCAAGCCTAGCGGAAACATAGTCTTGCAGACGGTTCGTTCAATGGGGAACAAGACACGGTTGTGTTAGTTTTTGTAACCCTGGCCGTGATCAATTGCGCTAAATTTGTTTTCGAGTTTTGAAGCATTTTCGAGTTCTAAACGACAGCCGGGGCTACCTTATCCAGGTATACACAATATAACGTGATTTCCGAATTCATTTTTACTTTTCGGGATCGTTCTGTAGATCCCATAAGATTCAAAATACCGTAGAGTACAAGAAACTCGCGGAAAACCCTATAAAAATCCATTGCAAACCTTCCACATCCCGTTTCAATTTCTAAATGGCAACCTAAACATTCCACCACAATACTCCTTCCACCCTTACCAGCCTTTTTTACAACGATTCGGATTTTTGATTTTTATGACACATTCGGAAGCTATTTCGACACCTCGTTTTTTGGAGCGCTTTGGTGCCTTGTTCCCAGCTGACGCGAGCGATTCCCCCGAAAGCTATAGTTATCGAGAACCGTTCCGCCGCGAACCACTTTCCTGAGCTTTAGTTTTTGCTTCAAAAAGCCTGCACTTTTGCTTATTTCTATGTTTTCTTTGTTTCATAACGCGGTGCTTATACTGTTTTTTCAGGATGTCGAAACTCTTGACGGAAGACCTTTTCAACAACCCGCTTCAAAGAACGGAGGACGATGTTGCGGTAAAAATCCTTGTTTTGTTTCGAATTTGAGCTTTGTTTTTTTCAGGGTGACGATGCCAGTCACTTTTCAACGACTTCTCTGGATGCACCTCAAATTTCGCCGACCCAAGAGGACCAACGAACGGTAAAAATACAACACTTTGGCTGTTATAGACCTTGGAAATGCTTGAAAACGCTCTTCCGAGTGGATATCAGTGCTACAGTTAATTTCCGTTTTAGCATCGCACTGAGGACATCAATGTCGACTTGGATGCGGATAATACTATCACTGTGGACATTTCCGATGCTCTCTCGGAACGTGACAAGGTATTATCTACCAAGAATATCAATTTTCCTGCTTTAGGTGAAATATACGGTCCATTCGCGCACGAAGGGGTTTCCTGAAATGAAGGGAGAGGCGTCGGTTGTTCGTGAACACGAGGAATTTATCTGGCTCCACTCTTGCCTGGACGAAAACGAGAATTACGGCGGCTTCATCGTATGTCTTTGGTAGTTGCATGGTTATTGGTTTAGATCCCCCCGGCGCCGCCTCGCCCCGATTTTGACTCTTCGCGCGAGAAGTTGCAAAAACTTGGCGAAGGCGAATCGACGATGACGAAGGAAGAATTTGGCAAGATGAAGCATGAACTTGAACAGTAATTTTGAAAATCTTGGTCCTTATCTATGGTTATAGGGAATACCTTGCTACTTTCAAGAAAACGGTGGCCATGCACGAGGTGTTCCTTTGTCGCATTGCTGCACATCCCGTTTTCCGGCACGACACGAACTTCCGCATATTCCTCCAATACGAAGATGATGTAAGTTTTTGTTATATTGCCACTTATCAGAGGGTTTTTAGCTGTCTGTCCGCGGAAAGAACAAGAAAGAAGTTGTCGAATCGTTCTGGAAGCGTGTCACTCAATCGGCCGATGGAGTTTTGCTTTCAGGACAGGTATAACCGGATCCATAGGGTTATAAGTTCCGCTGGTTTAGAAGGATGTGGACGACTTCTTTGAGCACGAGAGGAATTACCTTGTTGAATATCACTCGCATATCAAGGAGGCTACGTCTAAAGCCGACAAAGTTGTGCGTCTGAGAAAAGGTAATCTTTCTTGAGGCGCCCCAATGAGTCTTAGGCTGCGCCGATTCCTATGGAAAGATTGGAGATTGCTTGGAGCGGATGGCTCGTGGTGAAGCTGACAAATCCTTGGCACGTACTCTCGTCCGAGGAGCGGATGGTATGCAAAAACTGAAGAAGGTAGAAGCACGCACCGGCAATGATATGGAGCTGAAGTTGGCCGACACTTTGTGGTATTTCCAGCGCGACACGCAAGCTGCCAAGGTAAAAATGCATATTAGCCTTATGAAACTTTTCAGGATCTTTTGTATCGACGAATGCGGTGCCTTGCCAACTATGAAGCTGCCAACAAAAACCTCGAACGGGCCCGTGGACGCAACCGCGACATTCCGAAGGCCGAGTCCGAACAACAGGAGGCCTGCAAGAAGTTTGAAGATATTTCGGCTCTTGCGAAGACTGAATTGAAGGTTGGTCATCTAGCAGCATTTGCAATTATTTGTTTAGGATCTGAAGAAGCGGCGCGTTGCGGCATTCAAGAAAAATCTGAGCGAGTTGGCGGATCTGGAGATCAAGCATACCAAGGTAAATTGGTTTGGATTTTTTGGTCTTTTTTTAATGTTCTTACTTTTCTATATTATATACCCGGGTCTCTGTAAGCGCGAGATGTCAAATTGATTCCGCTTAGATGAAAATCTTGAGGTCCTGAATCCTTGTTCTTTGGCACAGGGCTGTCTGGGCCCTCCTTTCAATGCTCAGTCTCTCCCACGCCGCCCGGCGGCTTCGCGGGTGTCGCAATTCTCGCCGCGCGCGACCAGCGACCATCGTCAGGGATAAGCTGTATTCTGAATGGGTCTTTATATAAGAGAATAGCCCTTCTGAGCGAGTTGGGGTTCAAACTTATCCGGCTTTTGTAAAGTGAACTGTGTGCTATTTATCGGCCTTTCCAACATGTTTCTAATTTTACTTTTCAGACTCAAATCAACTTTCTGCAAGAGACAATCCAAGCTTTGCGTGAAGTCTCCGTCTAGAGAACCCACATATCTATACTAATGCATAATTTATTGGGATCCTCTCTATCGACACTGTGAACTAGTCTGTGATATGAACGAATGTGCATTTTTCTCCGGTAACCTTACGTTGATTACTTTGCTGATTGGATGTAATAAAGAGTTTTTTAACCCGTTTTCGCCTCGAAAAAGCGGGCTTTATGGCCGGTGGTTTTTATTTCAAAGTGAATCCATGTGATGTCATTGGTATCACTTCTCTCTCACTCTTCCCACCGCCCCGCATCGTTCAATATTCGTTCGCCGGTCTGCGGGTGCGATGTATGAACAGCCATATTTTTGCTTTGCCGGCGCGATATACATAATCGATTTTGATGCCGGGGGTTTTCTTCGGCTTCCCCTCCCCTCTCATTTTATTCACCTCTCCCTTCCCACTGTAAAATGTCACGGCTTCGCCGGCTATTGCGTTAGTAGCTTTACAGATCTTCTGTCTCCGTTTTTCTGTGCCAGTTCCATCGCAACTTTGGATTCCTTTGATAGACTAGCTGTTTTTTTTCTACCTCGCAAATTTGCCATTTCAGGGCGCCGGATGAGTGGCGATGTGGTAGAGAACAGTGGCGCTTGGCCATCGGGCAAGAATGCGTATCGACTGGAGGAAAGCATTGGCGTGGGCGCCACCGCTACAGTTTATAAGGTATCTTTTGAATTCCTTGTTGTCCGTAGAGGTTTCATTATTGCTTTTTGGACCACAATATCGTCGGGTCAATCAATTGGATCTGTTACTAAGATAAATTTAGGCTTACTGCTTGCCTCGCGACGAGTTCTGTGCCATCAAATGCATCAACCTCGAGAAATGTCAGACTTCCGTGGACGAGCTGAGTCACGAGATTCAGGTATCCAGTGAAACTCGATTCGCAAATCTTCTTTAGGCTATGTCTCAGTGCCATCACCCCAATGTTGTCAACTACTATTCGTCATTCGTCGTCGACGAGGAACTTTGGGTAGTGATGCGTCTTCTTTCGTGTGGATCTATGCTTGATATCCTAAAGAAGAAGATCAAGGTAGCTTACAATCTAGTATCACACTTGAAGTCTTGTTTAGATGCTGGGGAAGGAGCAGGCGATGTATGGTGTCCTTGATGAAGTCTCGATCGCCACCATTCTCCGAGAGGTCTTGAAGGGGCTTGAATATTTCCACTCAACTGGACAAATCCATCGAGACATCAAGGTTTTGCAACCTGCTTTGCTGTATTTCTTTGTAGGCGGGCAACATTCTCATTGCCGAAGATGGTACTGTGCAAATCGCGGATTTCGGTGTTTCTGGTTGGCTGGCTGCTTCTGGTGGAGACTTGAGCCGACAGGTGGGTGTTGTTGACCGGATGTCATTATTTTTATGTTTAGAAAGTTCGTCATACATTTGTCGGGACCCCGTGCTGGATGGCGCCCGAAGTCATGGAACAAGTCTCCGGTTACGATTACAAGGCTGACATCTGGAGCTTGGGGATATTGGCGATTGAGCTAGCAACCGGCACAGCCCCTTACCACAAGTATCCGCCAATGAAGGTATGTTTCATCCCTCGTTTTAACTGCTCTGATATAGGTTTTGATGTTGACCCTACAAAACGATCCGCCGAACCTCGAGACAAATGCTGAGAAAAAGGACCAATATAAGGCTTACGGAAAGAGCTTCCGCAATTTGATCAAGGATTGTCTGCAGGTAATACTAGTTTTACTCCCAGTTCAGTCTTTTTTGCAGAAAGATCCCAGCAAACGCCCCACGTCTTCCGAACTTCTCAAGTACTCCTTTTTCAAGAAGGCCAAGGACAAGAAACATCTCGCATCGGTCCTGATGGATAACTCTGCATTCAGCTTGGCCAAGGGACAACCACCGAAGCCTAAATCGGTTCGTTTCTAGCGTTTCTCGTCTATTCGAGTTGTTGACTTACATTTCCAAAGTCTAGATGTCATTTCGCAAGAAATCGGTTTGTAGCATGTATCGCTGGTCGTTTGGTTGTGTTTCATATATTCTAGAAAGTCGATTCCTTGCCCTAACAGTTGCGCGTGTGAACTGACCAGTTCGATCGTAGCATTAGTGGAGGAGAGTGAACTGAAACACGTAGTTTGGCCTCTTGCAGTTTTTATCAGAAAAATGGATTGTTCGATCTTGGCGAGAGATAGCGAGAGTGTACGATCAGTTCTCCATTAACCTTTTTCATTTTGCGTGGAAATCAGCTTCTCCTAACCCTTAGGCTCGCTCCCGCTCGGATTTTAGTTTTATTAATTAGACCATTTTCTAAGTATGGATGCTCATACATCCGAGTTTTAGGCAACTTCCGGGCGACTGAAGAAGAACCCACAAGGTGAATGGGAGTTTGAATACGACTCGATCAGCGGCAGCGACGAAGAGGAGGTTTGATAAGCCATGGTTTTTATATTGTTTGTTTGTAGACCGTACAGGCGCCTAATGCCGAGCCCGTTGGAGGTGAACCTGCCGCGGCTGGGCCAACGTTGAACATGGTATTGCCATATTTGTGTCTTAGTTTTAATTCCTTTGAAGGTTCTTCGTGTACGGAATCAATTGCGTGAGCTCAACGATATCAAATTCGACTATACGCCACAGACTGATACGGTAGGATTTGGATGCTTTAGTGGAAAACATTTACTTTCAGGTCGATGGCATTGCTCATGAGCTGGTGACCGCCGAGCTGATTGATTGCCACGATCTCGTCATTGTAGCTGCCAACCTGAGGAAGCTCATAGGTGCGTTATAGACGGGCGGCTTTGATTGATTACTTTCCAGAGCTGGCCGAGGCTGGTGCTGAGAAGCGCTGCGTGACATTTGCTCTGAATTCTGGCGTTGCTCCGAATGAAATCCCTGACGAACGTACGCTGACGGGATTTGCTCAAATATCGATCATCGATTAAGTTGCGGTTTCTATTTCTAGCTCTTTAGCTTTTTGCCTCATGCTTTCGTTTTTTTGAGATAGTTCCTGTGTCTAGTTTTATTGTCGGGGTGACAATTATCACCATTAAAATACTGATGGTGCGCTATGGTTTCAATCTCTGTCCCTTAGTCCCCCGATAATTCGTCCACATGTCCTGGGTCGGCGGGGGTTCGCTTGACTTTATTTCGGTTCTTCTCTATCTCTTTTAAGCCGCTTTCTGAAAAAGTGAGCAGATCAAAACAGCAACCGTGCTCCGTCTTAGTCTAGCATGTACCCAACCGATCTAATACAGCATACCCCGTCCCAGGACCTATGCGTTGTGCCCGAATTCTCCTGCCAATTCTCATCCGCGTCCTCGCGCTTTTTTTGTGTTTTGAACGTGTGCCCATGTCGTGTAACTGTTTTGTGATATGGCCCTTACATGCCTGAATCTAATTTATGTAGAGGTGTGTTAGGTATGACCTTGTGCCATCTTTTATATGCTAGGCCTCCCCTTACTAACGAACCCTGTAGGACTAATGCTTGTGATGAGTTCCAAAGAAAAAAAACAAACGTGATCATGATAGCTTCTTTTCCTTTTTGAATTGCTCATGGCGCCGGGGGGACCCCTCTGAATGTGTTGCGCAAAATAAATTCTTTTATTGTGTCCAGTGAGATTTTCTAATACATGCTAAACTTTCAGACTGTAATCAAAAGGTCAGCTTTGCACAGACATGACCATCACATGGCGGCCAATATGGTCTACCAAACGAACAATGGGATACGTTCACGAGGGGAAATCAGTTGTCGAAAGACTGGGGGAGGCAGGCGACCCGGTAAAGGCGTGAAGAATCGGGGTAATAAAATGTGGTGAGCATTTCTTTTGCATAAAATGCAAATGCATAGCTTGGGGGGGGGGGGGCAGAAGTAATCTCTTCTCGAAATTGGGATAAGCAAGATGCAAAAAAGGGTAACAAAATGTGGGAAGATCGATTGGCAAAGGGACAGTCATGACATTCATCGGCCGGTGTTCGTGAGGTAGTGAATCGACTGATACCAACGGCCCGGCTGGAATTTATTCCAAAATCCTGGCATTTGTTCCTCGCTGTTCGGGTCGCCCGGCTTCTAAAAAATTGTTGTTTTTTTGGTAGCTGATCGAGTCGGAAAGCTAGTAGTGCAGAAACTAAATAACGTCGAGTGCCAATTGATTATTGCAAGAAATTCGGAAGCCGAACTTTTTGCTGATAAAACGAATAACGTGTCGCTAGTAACGTGCCATAAACAAAATTGTGCATAAAATCTGCTCTGCTTTGCAAGAAGCAAGGAGAAGCGAAATTTCGAGGCTAGAAAATGTGTAGCGAGCAAAGAAGAGCAGATTTCCGTTATAGTGTTGCTTACAAATTACCCCGATTATAATCGTGCCCGGGGCTGCCGTCTAAATAATTCGCGGGTTGATTTTGGATCCAATGAAGTATGTATTCGCCCACCATGAATGCAAGATCGGGGCCCATCGGTGTGACGGGCAGCGGCTTGAAGGTGTGACGTTGCCTGGGCGTGGTTTTTCTGGGCGCTTTTGTACTGAAATCAATTAAATATATTTATATACTGTACTGAAAAAATTCATTATATTAGTGTTGACGAACGTGGGAATGATCTGCTCTGGCTCCTCTTCCGTTTCCTCCTCTTCTGGTAGACTCGTCGGAGGCGTTGTGGAGCGTTTGGCTGAAAAATGTCTAGTAAAAAGTAACAAAAAATAAAAGTTCTAGTCGAGAAAAAGTCGTACTCGGCGCCGCTGTGCTCGCCGTCGTCTCTAGCCGCTCCACAGTGGCCACTGTCTGCGGCTCGCCGATGTGTGTCGTTTCGCTGTCGGGTGTCTCCTAAAAAATAGTTAAACCTTGCAAACGCAAAATTAGTCTAGGTGCAAAAGCTGGAAGAAACGGTGCTGGGCCCTTGGGGCCTCGGGAGAGACGATACGTTTTTTGAGTTGATTAAAGCTGTTGGGAAATCAGAGGTATCTGTCTTCGCACCCAGCGTCAATCTTTTCAGCGTTACTTTTCCACCCCCGTTTTTTAAGAATAAAGCCGTTTTGGGGAACATTTAGGAAACAAAGGATGGGGTTTGAAAGCAAAGGACGAGAAGCTGGACATGGGTTTTTTGCATTACCATCTTCGACATCCTAGGCCGCTTCGTCGGTAAGCGTACTTTGTAGTTGGCCTTTGGGAGGGGCCTTCTGGCCTTCTTGCCCTGATTTCGACATTTTTATAAGAATTAATTTATTTATCTTTTTATGAGAAGCTCCGTTTGGAAAAAAGGGAAAACTAAAAATTCACTGGCCTCAATTAATTGACCAAAAATTTAATATTTTTCGCGACCAACCTGTGTATTCTCGTCAACCGCCGGCTCCTCATTTTCTTCGACGACGAGCCGGTTGCTTGGGGATGCCGTGGTCAAAAGCCGCTGCCAAAACGGGATATATTTCGGCGTCGCCTTTCCCTTGGCGCTAACGGTGAATCTAAAAATCAAAATACATAGAGGTTTTTGTAAACCGACTTGTCCCAAATATTTGCGCGTTCAGTCGTCGTCCGTCTAGCCGGCACACGGGTGGTCAGCTCCTGAAAACTTGGGTTTACTAGTGAATCCAAATACTAACAGGTTCTGTCTCTTCCTCGACCTCTTCTACCGTCTCTTCTGGAGGCGGGACGGGCAACGGGGTGGTTGGCTGAAAATTAAAAATTATAGAAAAAGGTAAGACCGTAGATAACCCCCTCAGCCCCCCCCCCCAAGTTTTGTATGGCTTCTCCCCGTTTGTCTACAGGTGTGTAAAGTATACCAAAATGTTCGTCTTGAACTGGTGAGTATTTTGGTATACTTGACAACTCTGTAGGACAACGAGTAGCCGAGATACAGCGGGCGGGGTGGGGGATGGCTGGGAGGGCGTATCTGCAGTTTAGCCTAGAAAAGCAAAGAAAACCCACCTTGTACTTGCGTTGCTTCAGCCTCGGGATAGTCACCTCCTCTTCCTTCTTCTTGTTATTCCGCCCATTCTTGCCAGGCAACTGGAAGCCACCAGCTGGCTTCGTGATCCGCAGTCGAGCCAGCTAAAAGTAATGAATGGAGGAATCTCGCCCGGCTGGTTTCTAGGACCGAAAGCTGGGTTTCGAACAGAACATTCGGCACCTCATGCAACATAGAATTCTATACAAAAAAAAGGGAACGGCAGCCCGAAAATAGATGTTTTATAATCTTTCACCTCGGCTGCCGCGTCTTCGGTAAGGGTGGTTTGGGGCTAAACAGACCAAGTGAAAGCTACCAGGTTGTTCTGGGACTTGATATGGATTTTCTTTATAAACGAGGACTTTATAAGTCCTCGCGTATCTAGTATTTATTACCTTAGTGGTTGTTTCAACATCTGGCTCGTCTTCGATCAATGTCGAGTTCAGGATTCCAGTTTGCGTGTTGCAGACGGCGGTCGCAAAGCATCGGGAGATCATCTGAGGTTAGGAATTCAAAAACGAACGTATCGTGAGCGCACCTGGTGGACGTAAGCCTTGGCCTTGTAGGCGTCCTTTCGGTACTTGGCGATGAAGATGTCGAAAGTGGCTGATTGACGGCAGTACGATGCCTCCGAGGTATCTTGGCATTTGAACACGAGCTTCTCACCTGAAAATTATCAATAAAGTTCTCAAACTCCCCAAGGATCACTGCTGGCTTGCCCTTATTTCACAATCCCTTTAATTCCCAAACCCCTTATCCCCTGGAATCTTGAGAACAAAGGTGTCGCCGTTTTCCCGAAAACGTGGTGGGGGGTCTGGAGATGTGGGGGTCCGGGAATAGACGGTGTGGATAGGTGTCAGCCGGAGTCTCGGCCTAGCCTTGCGGGGCCCTTTGAGATCCCTCCTAGGGAAAAGGGCAAACACTTCCATCACAAAACAATGGATAACCAGAGCCAGAGGACGCCTCTCTTTGCAATCGCTCATCACTTTAGACAGTACGGATTTAGAGGAAGAGATCAAAAGTGTCTATAAAATCAATACCTACCCCTCTCGTGACAATAGTTGAAGCACATCGTTCCAAAACCGAGCTGCTGACAGGCGCCGTGTCTCGCTTTGTAGATTGATGCGCATGTTTTCTTGTACTAAAATTCCAAATTGAGAAAAACAGGGTCGCAAAAACCTGGAAATTGCTGCCGACCGGATCCTTGGCCCCGACACGTGGCATAATCCATGTCTTATCGAGGGTCCGCAACAACGAATTCAAGCGCTCCACATCCACCGTCTCCGATCGGCCACCTATTAGAAAAATGGCTTATCAAGCTATTGCTTCTTTTTGCCATAAATCAGTGTCTCGTGCCAAAGTAACACGTGCAAGTTATGACATACGAGTTAAGAAGAGAAGGTATGCAAAGGGCATGCAACTATTAACAGAATAGGGGAGATGGTTTCAAAAGAAATACCGTATCCGGTGTTGTAGTTATTCTCGGCGGTCGCTTGAAAGGGACAGAATTGAAGAGAACGGAGGAGATGGACAGAATGGAAGGAAATGGGTAGGGTTTGAGATATGATGCTAAACGGATTGATGAAAAATATAAAAAATAACAATTGAAAAACTTTAACGGGATTTGCTATCGGATTCTCGAACGTCAGAAACTCGAATTTTGAGTAGCTCGATGTTTTCAGGGTTTTTTCAGGGGTAGGCACAGCATTTAGTCTACGGAAATTTCGAAATTCTGAAAAGTCGACATTTGGAAATTCGATATTTTAAAGTTCGAAATTCTGGGCGAATTTTGTATTTTTCATAACTCATCCATGACAGAAAAACAGGGTACGAAAGAAGCGAAATGAAAGAGGAGACTCGAGGATTTTCATACCGGCAGTACTCCGAGCCGCGGCACTTCTTGTGTTTTGTGGGGCTGGTGGGGCGCTTTGGCGGCGTTTCGTCTGCTCGATGGCTTTGTTCACGGCGGCTTGTCGTGATTCTAAAGAATTTATCTGAGAGTTGTCGCAAGAAAAGCTTAAAACTCAATTCCTAGACGTGGGAGCTTTATTAAAATAGCCCAATTTGGATACCAGGATCAAATGGCGTGCTCTGGTAAACTAGCGGAGTACTGCACTCTGAGCGGGGGGGGGGGCTAAATTTAGCCTATCACCGCGTGGGGTCGCAATAATGAAAGAGACATCATTTATGTAGATTTTCTTTTTAGCCTGCTTTAAATTTTACGGTTTTAAAGTACAGAAAGTTCATCAAAAATTATTTAATTTTTGAAGAATTGGTTTTAAAAATGTTCGCAAATGGAATTTCGGTTTTTAAATTATTTCAAAATATTTATGAGAGGTATTAGCCAAAAAAAATCTTAGAACGCTAAAAATACACACAAAAAAACTAAAAATCGCCCTAGGTTGGTATAAACTAGATAGTTTCCCTCCGTGACGTCCGCCCCCAGCCCCGCTAACAGTCTAGTACCACTACTGGCAGGCTCGCTTTAACCTGATACTTCCCGTTTCTTCTCTCCACCCCAAAACCATGCCCGCCATCAACCAACCGGGGAGGAGGAAAACCGTTCATCTTTGAGAGGGCTTTTTCCATGAAATATTGGCTCCGGACAAACAGAACGAGATGCCCTGAAGGCAGATGTGGGAGGACAAGGATGAAGACGACACAATGCCTCCCACCAGTCCATTCCAGAAGAGAAGGATTCTCTTCAGGATTTGAGTGTTGTTTGTCCCATACCGTTCGCCCTGGCTGTGCCCCCGAGGGGTGCCTTTCAGGAAGAGGAGGCTTTTCCTAGGGCTCCTGTGAAATCAGCCAAAATTTGAGGTCGGGAAGCTGATGCGCTTTATTATAAAGCTAAGAACGCGGAAGTGAGCGTAACAAGGAGTCGTAGCTAATTCTATAAAGCTTGAAATTCCAAACAGAGCTCAAGGCGTGCAAAAATTCTGCAAGATAACGCTTCGAGAACATGTCTCTCAAAGTGAAATTTTGCAAAACGAACGGGAAAATGAGCAAAATTGATCCTTCAGCGCCAGATGTCAGATGAGCAACGATGATTTATTCGCAAACGCGGGAAAGGTGTTGCTCAAGCGCTGTTCTTGCTCCAGTTAGTTTAATGTCGTTGCTCCTCTGTCATGGTTCCTAAGCTTTCTTCGATACCGCAATCGTTCAGCAGTTTTTGAGTGACCGGAAGCGTTCAAAATTTTAAATTCTATCGGATTATCTATTTCACATCTTCAACCTCCAAAACCACCTAAAAAAAGACGGCTTCTAAGAACAATGGCACTTTTTAGGATTTACAAATGGACAACTGTACCGCTTTCGCAAAAATACAATTACAAAATCCCCATACCAACAAAAACCTACAGATCCCAAGAACAATTTCCACTCAAGTGACTTCCTTCTTTTTCGCGCTCTACCCATGTCCATTCTGCTAACCGTCAGGCTGAGGGGTAGAAAGGTGAAACCGAAGAAGTTCCTTGGGGGACCCAACCTCGCCTGGACCCCCCTGGAGGCTCGAGTGGGCACACAAACACGATACTGGGACGGTGCTGAGCCCGCCGCGCGAAACAACCACCTACAGGGGCAAACGCCACCATGCATCTGGTGAATGGAAAAGGCAGGTGCGTCGCGGAGGAATGCAAGGTTTTTCAAGAGCAAACGCGCGAAAAGAATGTGGGTAGGTCGAATGCGGAGAAAGAAAGTCGAAAAATACGATCGTTGCTAAAAAGCGGAAACTCAGAAAAAGAGAAAAATTGGCTAGAAAAGAGGCCTTTAGAACTTTGGCAAATGGCCAGAATATGTTTGTGAGTTTCCGAAAAATCGTGAGTGAAAAAGAGAAACGAAGCAAACATGAAGCCCGGGCAACCAAAATACGTACGGAGTAGCGGAGCGGAATAAAAGCGACTCACCAAGTCCAGGCGTAGCAAGACAAGCCGAAATAAGTAGAAGCGAAGAAACGGCTAGCCGTATCGGACCCATCCTTGAGACCGATCGGGTGGCTGTGGGGGCCGGTGTTGAGGGATACTGTAAAAGTGAGGAATTTAGTGGTTCTGGAAAGTAGCGGTTCGGGAAGAAAGCCTCCTTTGATAATAGAAAATCAAGTAAGTCTTCCAGAATAATTTGAATTTAAAAGGACAAGCTCCTGATAAAGGCTGAAGCTTGAAGAAAAAGAAAAGATGGGCGAGTAATACGGTAGGCGCCCAATCGCATGCCTTCCGGGGTATGCCTGGCATCCAGGAATGAGCCGCCGAGCCCCGGATATTTATCGGAAGATACGGTGCAACGCCCCAGAGGCCTTCGCAGCTCCTCCTGAAAGGGGTGGAGATAAGGGAGGGGTGGGGCCCGAAGATGGGGCCCAACACCGTCTGTTTTTCCTTTCGCCCGCCTCCCAGGACATGCACGCGTCTTGAGGATCGTCGCGGAACGGGCTCTTTTGCTTTAAAGGGGGTCTTCTAGGGGTGCGAGAAAAGAGGGGGCTTCAAAGAGGGAGAAAGAGGCTTCGTCAGGTAATTCCTGGGCCATCAGAGCAAATAAGAAGGGGGGTTGGCTATCACACCTCCGGCCAGCCTGAACCGGTCAATGGAGGGAAAGTCGTCGATAGAAACCCTAGGATATATAAGATTTTGGTTAAAATTAGATCTTAGGCATAGAAGCTGTAGTTTCTAAAATTAGGCTCGATCTAGTTCCACTTCCGGAATTTGGAAGCTTCTTATAACTAGAGATATTAAGCAATAAATCTGAGATCTGGAGAGATATAACAAATTTCTAGAAAACTAGAAAAAGCCCGATATAGGGTTTTTTGTCATTTTCGTTTAGCATTAAAATTATAATCGCAAAATAGGATGCGTAACCTCTCTAAAAACCACAAGGCCTAACCATTTCTGAGTCACCCAAACAACCCTTCAAAAGCCGGATGCATACAATCAGCAGCCTCAAGGAAAAGCCCTCTCGAGAAGCCAGAGACGGCCAAATTTGGGAGAGACGACCACCTTGCCCCTGACCGTTCTTTTACGAAACGCTACAATAGACAACCCCCCTTTCTGGAGGCGCAATGGGCGGCCACTTGGCGCCTCGAGAAATCCGAGATGGCTTGAGGGCCCGACAGCCAATGGGGAAGAACGAGGAAAAACAGTAGAGGGCGGAGAGATGGAGAGATGTAGACGCTTCCCGCTTCAGGCTGAACGGCTCCGGAATCGCCGGAAGCGGACAAATGATCTGGCTGGGGGGGGTGATGACGTTGATGAGCTGGACTTCCTCTTGGATAGAATCTAGTGGTACGGTTGATGGAAGTTAAGAGATAACTTTTAGATGCCGGTTTTCTGCCATCGTGACGGAAACCATTTCCGGAAATCGTACTTAAAAACCGCCCCGCGGAAAATCTAATTTTGGAAATTGTTTTGTGGTATCATTTTTACCTATATTTGGTACTATTGTTAGCAGGGGGGATTTGGCAGGGGCGGAAACCTAATTTTTTTTCCAGTAAGCCTGTACGGTCCTCTAACAAAATCGAAACCATGTTGATAGCAATTTACTCAGTTTTTAAAGAGAAAAAACTCATAAAAGGACAAAAAATTTCGAAAATTGTCGACTTGAAAACGGGAAAACAAAAATGAGTTTTCCACCCCCACGAATAGTCCACTAGCGAAAATTTGACTACGAAACTAGATTTTTCGCGATGTGGTTCTCGGCAAAGTGTTGTTTTCAGTATGATGGTTTTTCCGGAAATGGTTCCGCCGTGATGGTCGGAATTCGTAACCTGAAAATCTCTCCAAATCTCTAAAACCTCTATTATTCAGCCCCATGCTCTCTACCAATTTCGGCAACTCGCCAACCCCAAAAAATTGTTGAAAACCTGTCCTCCAGGGCTGCACATGCCGTGAGGGCATCCAGACGCAGAGTGGCTCGGAGATGTCTATCTAAGGTGGGTGAGGGAATCCATTGGCTCGCGCTCACCAGGCTTCTTCCGCTGTCTTTTCCCCTCCAATCCATCGGTTTCCCAAGTTGGCATAGTACGCCTTTTTCTGGAGCAATTATTGATCGCTACTTTCTAGGGGGACCTATGGATAGTCGCTCGAAATACTTGGGTCTTTTGGCCCTAACGCTACAGCAGGCTGCGTAAGTTTCTGAGATTCTAGAACCTAAATTTCACATACTTCTACAGAATGCCCCTACTAGTGCGCTATACCCGCCACCGTGCCTCTGAAGAAGTCTTCATTACTACAGTAAACGTGTTTATGATGGACGTGTTCAAAATCTTTGCCTGTACGGCTTTCCTGATCCGGTCCGGAAGCCCCTCTAGGTATGGGAAAAGCGCAAAATGATGCTGAATTTGATTCAGGTTCTTAAAAGACCTCCACCACGCGCTTTGGGTTGATCGTATCGGGTTTCTAAAGGTTGGTTTTCCTAATTTCTCGAGATTTTTGTTAGATCTCGGTCCCGGCTGCGATTTATGTGCTTCAGAATAACCTTTTCTATATTGCTGGATCACATTTGGAGGCGACAACAGTCTATGTGAGTTCAAGGGAATAAAACTGTTGGTTCTTGCGCATTAACGGGGGACCGAACTTTTGCACAAGTCTACTAATGTTTAAGAACTAAATAGGAAGCGCTTTAACAGTTTTTAGTCAAAATAACTATGTTTCAAATAGAACTACTCTAAAACGCCGAAATTTTGCTCAAAAATCGGCCAGTTTTGATCGAAAATCCATATTTTGACATTTTTTAACGAATTTTGTATAATTTTAACGTTTAGGAATAGCAAAAACCCATTTAGCAACAATTCCGCTATTTATATTTGAGCCTTTAGATCCTAAGAAAAAAAGTTGGTCCCCCGCGAATGCGAAAGAGCCAAACTATTTAGTCTTTACCAACCAGCTAATAAAACTAATCTGCCAATCGTCAAAGTACAAGCCCGGAATTGAACTTTCCGAACTGTATACACGCTTTTTCCGGAACCGCCCAGGGCTCAAATCCGGCGGAGCGACGGTTTTTCCGTTCGTCCAGAAATGCTATCGGGCGGGCGGCTGTCTTTTGGGACCAAAGAGAGGGGGAGGTGGTGTATTTGGTCGGGATAAAATGATCGGACAAACAGGAGCCCTTCTTCCCTGAGGGTAGAGGAAAACGCAAAAGAAAAGCTCGCCCCCCTTCATCCTCTTCAGATCCGCACGAACCCCACACAAGCACATAGAGCCTATATCTCGGCCCTTCTGCACCCGTTCTTTCGAAGAGGCGCCCCCGAATTTGCCACCTTGGATTTGATCGGAAAGGGCGGATATCCGGGACTATATGAGGGACCAAAAGATCGGCTCATTTCAAGGGGTCTGGGCAAAAAACGAAACATATTTTTTGCGAAAGCGCAGGAAAAACAGGGGCTGGTGCGTTAGCGGGGGGGGGGCTTTTGTCATTCGCTACTCCTTGCAACCGCTATCTTGATTACGCTGCCAGTATAAAAAAACAACTTTCGGGCTCCCTCGAATCGGCAGAATCTCAAAAAAAGCACAGGGGAAAGCTCGAAAGTAACTTAATAGCTCACATTATTAATGGTTATTCTTTTTTACATATTGAAATGCTATTAGCTGTCATTACCCCCCCAAAAATCCTTTTCATGCTCTATAGGATCGCATTGAAAAACTGCCAAAAAATAGCGAAAACTTGCAAAAAAATCCGGGACAAAAACTCCTCCTATTAACAAACCTTTACGCGTAATATGTCAAAAACTCAACACCTAAAACTTCCAGATATGCTACCAAATGAAAATGTTTACAACCGCGTTCCTAATGCGAGTAATGCTGGGCAAAGTTCTCTCCGGAAGGCAATGGATAGCTCTATGCATTTTAGTAGCAGGTAAAGCGGCTCCCAGACCCACCTAGAAATCTCTACTTTCCCATCAATACCCCGCCACCCTGTTTTCAGGTGTCATTGACGTACAACTCGTCTATGCTCCCCCAGCCGAAAGTGGGCCACAATCAGTGGCCGAACAAAACCCGGCTATCGGCTTCTCCGCCGTATTCGCCATGTGCTTCACGTCGGCGTTAGCGGGTACTAAAGTGCCTTCATGCTAAACCCAAAATTCAAGGCGTATACATGGAAAAGGTGCTGAAAAGCAGCGAGCAATCGGTGTGCATGCAAAATATTCGAATCTCGTTGTTCAGTCTGCCGATTGGTGCCGCCAGGTAGTGGTTTACTTTTGTTAAACTACCCGCTAAATTCCAGTATGCTGTTCTACGACCGCGAGACTATCATGCAGGACGGTTTCTTTAGAGGGTAAGGCGAAGGTGAAACCGAAAGTATTTTTGAACCGCCAACCAGACAAAAGTTTCAGTTTTTAACAATTTTCCAGCTGGGATTTCTGGGTGGTCGTGCTCACGATCTTCAACTCGGTTGGCGGCCTTTTGATCGCGGTGGTCATCAAATATGCTGACAATATTCTAAAGGCTTACGCGCAGGTCAGCTAGGCAAATTCTTCCTAAAAATGATATTTAGAGTATGGCCATCATTGGAGCGGCCGTGGGAAGTTGGCTGCTATTCGATTTTGTGCCGAATATTCAATTTATGTTTGGGGCCAGTCTGGTGGGTCTAAACAAAAGTCGGTCATAAAGCGACCATGAATTTAGGTGATGAGCTCGATCGTCGTCTACTCGCTTTATCCATACCGAGCACCTGCGGTTTTCGATTTGAAAAGTATGGGGCAGCTGCCGGTTGACGTCGTCCAGATCCATCCGGAACGCCTGTTCTTCCCCGATCCGAGACCCCCAAAGAATTAAAAGTGCAATAAATAAACCTATTTTTACAGTTATTGGTCGTTATCAAACATCAAAAAACACATTTGGAACAGTTAAGATACCCCTTCATTTTTTCTACACAAATCCTAGTCCCAAACACGCAAAGCTACAGGCTCTCCGCCGTCATAATCAGTATTCCGCCCCTAAAATTGTTCTGGAAAGACGAAGCCGCTCATTCAGTCGCCGTTCATTCCTTCCAACAGCCCCCAAAATGCCCAGACGCGCCCCTCAATACCGCATCCTATTGGGCAACTTCAGAAATGGCATTTCATCAGATGATGCTCTTTCTGCGTTGGCCAATAGGAAGCAATTTCACGGCTATTGCTAAAAATAGGACCCCGAAAAACCAATACCCCTACTGAGCAACGTCCCGAACATGCATTCAGCTTTGGATATACATGTTGAACCTTGCTCCGTAGGGTGGTTACCCGCTCTATGCACAGATGCCCGAAAGTCTGTTCCGCTGCCGACATTTCCGGATTAGCTCTAAAAATACCGTGGGAATGCACCAATCCAGGCTGCAGACACGCTGTGAAAAAGCCACTATAGCCGTTCTGGAAGAAAAGTCTTGACGAAACATCCAAGGTATTAATTCTAACCTAACAAAATTAATTCCCTGCCTTCTTTGTGGTGTCTCGGCACCGCCGCCCGGAAATGTAAATGAGCATCGCGCACCGCGAAAGCTGAATACATCAAAAGTTACAGTAGTTCCCCTAGACCTGAGATTTCAGCGAAAAATCGTATCACTATTGGGCCCTTGCAGTGAACGAACAGAAGTAAAACAAAAATCTGGGGCCTGGACCCTTTTTATTTGCACCGTCAAAGGCGATTATCTAGATAGTGTGGGCGCTACTAGCGGATCAAATTGTGCCAATTTGGTAGGGCAGGACCAGTATCTAGAGCAATGCCATAGGGCAAGCATTTTCAGTCAAAAATTCCTATCGTTTTCCAAAAGGCCTCTCTTAACTTAAGTCTAGAATGTTTGGTCGAATCGGAAAGGCGTTATGGGAAGCATTGTACGGGCTATATTTCTTCATCTTCGATCGCTTTTTCATCTACCCTATAATGCGAGCCGCATCATCGGTCTGCCAAATCACCTTCATGAATTTGGGATACGCGCTACGAACTGATGAGGAGAAGATTAGGTGAGCCAACTATTTCAATAACCCGGTCTACCTATTCACAGAGACTTTACCGAAAAATGGATACCGACAACAGATGCCGACTACAACCACATCCTTCTCTACGAAAAATGCCTATCCATGCACCCGAGCTACCCAAGTCTGAAGGGGATCTCGCTGCTTGAGATCGGTTGCGGACAGGGCGGAGGGATTTCTTGGCTCAAAAAGTCTGTTGTAGATACCCTGGAAGACTTTTCGTAATCTAGGACCCGGAAAGAATTGAGCGCCCTACGAGGGATTGATCCAGTCGTTGTGGATTCGATGAATGGTACGTGGTAACAGCGCAAGAGCTCAAAATGTCAAAAGAAATGGAAACATCCGCAACTACTACTCCTAAGTCTGTTTATTCAGGGATGATTCGCAAAGGGAGTGCTGATGCGCTTCCTCTACAATCAGCTACCGTCGACCTCGTGATCAACGTCGAAAGCAGTCATTTGTATAAAAACCAAGAACGGTTGGTTAAAAGGAAGCACGTTTCGATCCACTCCTAGGTTTTTTGCCGAGGTCTTCCGGGTATTGCGGCCAGGGGGACACCTATGCTGGATAGATCTGAGGCATGACTATGAGGTACAAGACCCGTATACGCAGGCCAAGCTAGCCGGGCTCGTATTAGTGGAATCGGGTAAAATTATCTAAAAAATCACTACTCAAGGCCTCTATAGAAGATGTCACAGCTCAAGTTGTTGAGGGAATCAAGAAAACCGCCGCAAAGTATGATAAGATGCTAGAAAAGGTTAGACTCGAAAATGGAATAGCGAAGGAGCGGCCAAAACAGGGTGAAGCAAGGATTAAAAGAATTTCAGGCGCCATGGATCGCACGCTTGTTTTCCGGGTCACTTCGCGAAACCTATTGCGCGCCTGGGACTCACTCCTACAACCGCCTAACCACCCGCCAAAAGCTCTACCACTGTGCGTGTTGGCAAAAAGGGGCCCAGTAATAAAAGCAGTTCCTAACCCACGATAGTAAATAAAAACCAGCAAAAGAATCATGGGTAGCAGAGTATTGACTAAAATGAATTGTGCGATGAAATAACGTGCATTTTATTTATGACTAAAGAAAACTTTATTACCCGTATAAGAAAAACGAACACGATACCTAAACTAGTTGAATGACCAAGGAAGCCGCACGATCAGGACGACGCTGCCTTGCATGATCCGCCGGAGCCGGGCACTTTCTTATCTTCGGGGAGTGGCTTCTCGGCTTCTTCCTGAAAGAGAACCATCAAAAGAGTCATCATCGAAGATAGTTACCTAGTCGCTTTAGAAAAAGAACATAAGTGTTGAAATCATACCTTCAACTCCAATAACTGATGTAGTTGCTCTTCCGAAAACTTCTCAAACTGCCCAGGCTCCATGTTCTTGCCGATCGAATCCTTGAGACCGGTCCCGTGTAGCTGCTTTGAGAGTGTGGCGCAGTATTGCTAAAAATACATAATCGTCAGCAAATACTATCAATACATACCGTCCATTCTTGCAAAAATTCCATCGACTGCGGGGGAACGGAGCTCTTATGCCTAGAATAAGAGGTAAAAATAATAAAGAGAAAAACGAACCTCCTAAATTCATCCTTCACGTACGCATCACCCATAACACGCATTGGAGGCGGCAGACCATAGTGTAATCTAAAAAAGCAAGAGTTCACAGCAAATAAAATTATTACCTTAAAATGTTCTTGTACAAAAAAAGCGGGAAGAGTCTTGGCTCGACCTCAACGGCCTTCTTGGCGGCCAACCACAGGCAGGTTATTCGCATCTGAAAAACATGATAATAGATGAGGGACAGAAAGAAGCCAGGAAATGGAAAACGGTAAATAAGATGTTTCATCAGTTTCCAGCTCTCCGGAAAGGCCCGAAAAGCCAGCGCGTATTCCTATCTTCTGCCGCGCTATGCCTTGGCAATAGGAGCGCCTAGTATAAAAGTGATACTCATGGTAACTATTCGTAGAATCCCTATCCAATGTAAATAATCAAAACGATATATAAATCAGTGATTTATTCAAAAAAACTAAGCAAAGATCGCTATCATCGAGATCAGAATTGAGCAGGTTTTTGCTGCCACAACAGCCACCGCATGACCGTCTAGCCGGAAGGCTTCTCGCTGATGTAGTCATGCTCATTTTTTATCTAAGTTTCGTTCCCTTTATTGAAGTGATTAGTTACCGTTTGTGTTATGAAAGCCTGTCCCAAGAAACGCTTCGGCTGTTCCACGCACGACAGATGAAGCTACAAGACAAATGAAGGCCGAAATTAATGGGACCTACCGTTTCATGACACATTGGGATGTATTCTTGGGGAATGAGCCTTGAAAATGCATTCGTGTTAACCGTTTCGACTTACCCATCATCACTCACCAGGTAGGTGCCGTCCGGCAATTCGAAGGAGGGAACCTCGACAAACTCAATTACTTCCTGGAAATTGGCATTTTTAGAAGCCACTTCTTTTAGTTCACTCACCACATTGGCCACATCATACATGTTCATGTCACCGCCGAAACTGTTGTTGCTAATATTGGAAGTAGCCATTCCCTGCATGGCCGAAGTGGACTGTTGGCCCATCTGTGAGCGAATTGCCCTGAATAGGCGTTTACGGTGAACTGCGGCAATCTGCTACTCACGCTATACGCTTTTGGACGGTGGTCCGGGGTACGCCAGTTATATGTGATGCCTTATAACAACTATAGCCATCTATAAATCGAATGAACAAACTTTTTATAATAACTGACCTTTTAGAACTAATTTAATAGCCCGATCAAGTTTTGATACGGTATACCGGCCCCTGGTCACGCGATCTGTAGGCGGCGGTATCGCCGGCTCAAAGACGTACATGACCTATGAGTAATGCGTCTCCTATAGCAATCCAGTTCATATTAGCGGTACGCCCGCTAACCCCGAATAGTTAACAAGTTACAACGTATCGCGGTTGATCATAATATCAGATAGACTGTGGTGCTTAGCCATGTGAAACTGTGTCGTCGTAAAAATGCAACGTTTATTAAATAATCTGTCAAGTTTTAAGCCTCAAACCTGACTTTTCAGGCGTTTCTCATTGAAACCTTAGTGTTGAATAAATTATTATTATTAAGTGAAGGGGAAAGACATGCACGCCATTTGAAACAAAACGACAAAACAATGAATCAATGAAAGGCAATGCGGATATGTCTGGGGTACCGGTAGCAAGGCATCCAATGCCAGTAAACAACAAATTTTTTAAACCCTAGTTGGAGAGCCCGCGTAATAACCCTGAAGAGCGAATTATGACAGAGCACATAAAACAAAGAAAACGGGGGTCTTAACGTCGAAAAAAAGGTGATGTGTAACTTTCGTCGATGCTTAGAGTTCGCGGCTAGAGTCGCTGGCGTATCCACCATGTTTCGTAGATGTCGACGTCTGGCGCGGCTAAAAAAAAACTAAATTTTATTTCATGTAAAGACTGTACCTTCAGAGCGGCACTCCTCTTTCTCTTTTTCGGAGAAGGCGAACCAGGTGTCGATTTGATGCTAGAAGCCAGAATGGTCGAATGCTCACCGCTTGAAGAGGCTGAAAAAAAGCATAAGTGAAGCCGCAAAGCTGTGCAAATTAAGAAAAGGTTTACCTACCCACGGATGAGCGCTTTGGGGTGACAGAAGCAGTTTTGAGGTCCTTGACGTCAGTCTTTTTGGTGGGCTTCTTCGCGTTGGCCATCGCCCTGCAGTATTGGCGCAGCTGATCGGCTTCTTTTTGCTTCCTGTCGGCGACTGCAGTATCCGAACGCTGACGAAGCTTTTTCATCTGATCGGAGCTCTATAAGCAAGTACTTGCCATTCAAGGAAATGTACCTGCTCGTTGTCGTCATTGTTTTCAACACCTTCCTCGCCGGAGTCTTCGTCAGCATGGCAATCGCTGCATTCCCAGGTTGCAAACCGCGACTAAAAGTAAGCTATGATAACGTCAAGGTTTCGAAACAGCCTGAAAATGACAGCAAGCAGAATCGCACGAACCTTTTTGGGCTTCTTCTCGAGAGGCGGATTGAGACAGCCAATATGGGTGAAGAGACGGCAGGCGTCACAATCAATCATCGAATGCTGATCGGTTTTCTTGTGGCACTTGCTGCACTCGTGCAACACAGCCTTCTTTGGAGAGGCCGGTGAAGTGGGAGCCGAGCCCGAAGCTGCAGACTGAGACTTCTTCTTTGGGCTTGCTTTCTTAGCTTCGGACCTTAATCACAACCTAGTTAGCAAAGAAGGCTTATACCTCTGTTTGAGCAAATCCTCAAAAGGATTTTTACCCACGTCGATTCCAAAGTTTGCAAGGGTATTGTAAAGCTCCTGGCAGTTCTTGAGATCACTGTCCAAGCGCTTCTCCGCCTCAGTAGCCTAAACACAGATTGCGAATAACGAAAGAACCAGACCAGTTGTGCTTCAGCCTCCAGTTTCTTCAGTTCCTCACGGAGTTGTAGATTGGCTTCCTTCAGCTCCTCGCTGCGCTTCTTTTCTTCAACGAACAGGCGGGCTTCGCGATGATTACAGTATCTAACAACCAGCACGTTTTTTTTGCGTAAATACGCGTACCCGATGAACTCATCGCTGAATCCGGGCGGCAAAAAAGGCTCTTCTTCGCCGGGTATCTTGAAGCATTCGTTCTCGAATTCCTCCCTGGTCATGTCGAAAAACTTCTCGGCCTAAAAGATATGTACGTTATATTACAATGCTTTACCTTTGCAGCGAAACCCTCAACCACCCTCATAGATGTCTGCAACGGGCGAATCTGCTTCTGCTTGTTCTCGCGCTAAATTTCTGTCCAAATCAAACAAAAACAAGCTTACCTCATCAAAAGCGTCACCCGGCCAGGTGATCGAAGAACCGATGAGCGACTTGTGCAACTTTTCAAGTCGATCCAGGTTGCGTTTGCGAAAACGCTCCTGACGCTCGTCGAGTTTCTGAGAAAAACAAACTTGCGTTGCGCACAAGAAATAAACCTTGCGGCGAAGACCGAGACGCCTCTTTTCCTCGTACTGAATAAACTCTTTGTGGCTAAAAACGAGATTCATTCACAAAATTTGCCTTACGCCAAGCGCTTCCTTTTGACAGTCTCTTCCTGGGAATGCTGCTTGCAATGTACCAAGAATATATCTTCGGCAGTGTCTTCAGCGGCCTGTCCATCGTTGTACACCAGGAGACCCAGCCTAAAAACGACTATAATTCTCCAATACAAAACCAACCTTTGTGCGCAAGTCGGATGAAAGTATTGCTTGCACCAGCCAGCATCACATTGCCGCGAGATGCCAACACGAGCCTCCAGACGCGACGGGCAGCCGCTACATACCTAAGCACTAGGTTTCAAGGCCAAAATACTTTAAACACGAACCTTCTTTCCAAAATTTTTGGAAAAATCGATCTCCATGTAGCTGATCGGAGTCAGCAAATCAGGGTCACCATACGTGCATCCAGGAGTGTACATAGAGCAGAGCGAATGAACCCATTGTCCACCAATATCTGAAATCAACCATTGGTCAATTTTATGCACAATATATACCGGTCCTTTTGAAGGCGCCGTAGCGGCTCGGGCAGAGCTCGCAATATGGAGCCTCGACCTTTCCGTAGAGGCATGGCTCGCAGAACCAAGGCTCTAAAAACAGAATACTTCGAGGAATCAGTGCACAAACCGGTGGTAGCAGCGCTGTGGGTGGAGTCAGTGTCATCCACAATCTCGGATCCATAGCACACTTCGTGAACGGCCACTCCACACCTGGGACATGTTTTAGAAAAGATCAGCGATCTTACCTATCGCACAGCATGACCTCGTCTTTAGCAGCGGGGCGCCACAGATTCAGGCAAACGGAGCAGATAGGTGGCTTCTAAAATCCAGCCGGAATTAGATTATTTCGCCGATATACCGAAGCAAAGACGGCTGAGCCATTGAGGATATTTCCATTGACAAGTTCCGAATCGCCCTGCAGATCAGACACATCATTATCGTCCGACTCCTCGGGATCGTCAGTGCCAGAAGAACACGAGTCGTCCGAACCCGAGCCCGAGTGTCCGTCATCTAAACAAGACAAAATACCATTTTAAGCTTGAAAATACTTTTGAAGTCCTGATCCTCTTCTTCATCATCGACGATAGCTCCAAGGTCGCCTGAGAGCACGGCCGACGATGGCTTGATCATACGCTTGCCCGGGCCTCGATTACCTGGACAGTTTATTAAACCAACCAAGCAATAAATAACTTACCAACAACCTTCAGGAAATCAAATTTGGCTTCCTCACTGGCACCCGGCATTTCTTAATTTGAAGGTGCCACCTGAAAGCTAGGTCATAGATAACACTCTCAAACATTATGTAAACGAAAGAGAATTTTTCCGAGGTTCTGGCCCAATTTCCATTTGGGGAGTCCGAATTTTGACTACAAGTGCTCCAAATGCCGTTTTTAAACTCGAAGCCTCTGGAAAAGACCTCCTGAGGCAATTCAAAGCTCAAGATAAGCTTAGCTTGGGCTTAAGCTTAAGCCTAAGCTTAAGGTAAGCTTAGTTAAAGCTAAGTTAAGCCTAGGCTTAAGCCGAAAACCAAGTAACTTAAGCGGAGCGTCTCGTAACCCCTTACTACCAATTTTTGACTGCCCCCTAACTGCATTAGCACCGATAAGGTTATATAGATAAATACCGATGAAAATAAATTTTACCGCTGAATTTTTTTCAAGAATTTGCGGGGTTGGTTTGTCCTTTTAAAACCCATGTAAAGCACGTAATAACGATTTTCAACAAAACTGCGGAATAAACCATGGCGAAAGGCCCCAAATTCCTGGAAAAATGTCCACGGCTACCGGCATATCGCTATAAGGAGAA